>KZ452018.1:484843-696366 GCA_002786265.1 Apostasia shenzhenica
AGAACGAGCAAGCAAGCGAGAAAGAGGGGGCGAGGTGGTAGTTGTAGCAAGCCTGCCCACCTCCACTTGTTCCACAGAAGTGAGCAGGAGAGAGATGGGGGGACAAGAGAGAAGAGAGGTAAAAATAGTATTTTATAAGAATTTAATGCCAAAGAAAATTCAAATATTAAAAATTTAAAATCATGAAACTATGTCATATTATGCTCTTAGGATCAAAGACCATGCACAGCGCTACAATCGAGTTGGGCATGGTGCTCAGGATTTATCTAATGACAGAGACTTCTCATTCAAGTAGAAATGGAATGCTTTAGACAAAGAAGGGATAGTAATGCATTGTGAAGGCAGATTTGACCGAAAGCTTCTGATGTAAAATTTCATTTTTGATAGTCCCCACTTCAAATTCCATTGTTTCTCCGTACGAATGATCGTCTTATATTTAGCATAATTTATAGCTAATTTTTTCTTGATCTCGACATGCAAATCGTGAATATATAGTGAAATGTGGATCCAAATTCGCTAGCCCTATATACAATGGATAGTCTACTAGGTCAATGATTCGTGCAAATGTATAACCAATGACAATATGGACTGTACTTATGCAAGTGGTTCACTGCACTAAGTAGGTATCTATCTTTAATGCTCACCTACAGAACTTCTAGGCACAAATAAGAAGTTGAAATTGTGACGACCTGTGGTCAAATATGGGAGGGAGTGATTGCCAAATGATATCCCAAGAGAATAGAATCATTGAAATAAAATGCAGCTCCTTGTAGACTTCTAAACCAAATGATGTGTGATGAAAGAGGCATATGAATAAATCATACCACATTAGAAAGGAAAGAGAGTTCCACAATTATATAAGTAAATAACGTGATCTCAAATGACAGAGATATTTTTGAAGGCAAAAACGTGAGGCTAATAATAGAAAAGTTTGCAATTAAACGTGCTTAAAATAAAATAGTACTATGATGAATGACTTCCTAAAATATACTTAAATTACGCAATTTCTTAAAACAAAAGCAAACAAAATCTCTACATTTGAACCACATGATGTTACCAAAATCATCAGATATGATGACATTATTACTATATTGAGAAACTATATTTGTAAGATACATATTGCCTTCACTCTCCAAAACAGATTTCGGGTGCAGGAACGTAAAATCTGCATAAATACAACAAACTTTCCTTTTACTGATAGATATGTTTATGTGGAATTAGAATGACCAACGCATAACATGTAATTCAAAAGGGTATCATACATACTCTGAATGAGCAGATTTAAGTGGTATGTGTATAAATTTTGATAAAGAAAAGATGACTAGTTTGCACATTACAACTAGCCTTTCTTTACAGGTTTGCTCTTAAATATTTCATACCTGCATAGTTCTAATACCATGAAATAGCAATACAAACGCTTACCCAATTCAAACTATACCTTACCGTTTGCAAATCCTCCATGTCAGCTGTTACTTCCACATAGTTAAGATATAAGCAAAGTTTCGACTAAAACACTGCATTCACTCAACAAGGAAACAAGCTTAAGCTCTTCCAACAGGAGAAAAAATATGATTTACCCGAAAAAATATGAATGCAAGAGCAAGTAAAGGGACATTTTAATCAAAGAGAGACTATATAAAAATCCTGCATGTTAATATACCAAATGAAAAAAGTGAGAATTTTATTATGCAAATATGCATATAAATTTTGAATTTAGAAAAAATTGTAGCAGAACTATCCAACACAAGTAACCATACGCTCAGTACAAAAGGAAGGACATGAATACTAAGAAAACAAATATGTTTTATTGATATCAAATGATAGGCAAATTTAGATGACAATTAACTAATAAGTTAAAGTGCAATTATATTTAAAGATCAATTGCAAACTAAGGCATTGAAAACCCAAAAATTAAACTAACTAAAGATTTTAAATTAGACTTCATTAGGAAGCTAGAATAAGGAAGTTAATTCAATTCAACTCAATCAGAACAAAAAATATTAATTTATGGGTTTCCAAAAATCAAATTCCAAAAGCAATTTCTCTTAATTAAAAAACAAACACCCAAATTCAAGTATCAAACAACTGAAGTTATCAAAAGGTGAAATCAATTAACCAGTAAATAATTAATTTCATAGAGAAATTATACCTTAAATGAAACAGATTGTTGATGAAAAGACTCTTGGCATATGAAATCTCATGACAATCACATCAACAAAGGGCGGACAAAGTCATGTTTATTAAAGCAATGTAAGCCATATGTTGAGGAACTCCAAATCTTCAATGAGTTTTAGTCCAGACCTTACAGGCTAAGAGTTCTGCTATCTGTGAATTGTGAATAGTACCTCACAATTGGAGTGTAAGCAAAGCACATGCATGTAAATGGGGAATTGACTGAAACAGTATCTCCTAGCATTTGTGAACTCATGCAAGCCACAATTGTATTCTAAAATGCAGGGAACATCTACTAGGACAGCGGTCACCGGAGTGGGAGAAAAATTGGAATGGAAACATTGAAGCAATGAAAATGTGAAGATAACTAAAATTTAATGATTCTCACAAAAAGTTCTAAACCTTCTTGTCATCAAGGTATACATTTCATAACCAAAATCAAAATCTCAAACTCAAATTCAATTAATTGTATTTTAATTTAATTGAGTACAAAGACGTATAAAAGAACTTTTATATATATTATTAAAGATATGTATAAAAGAATTGTTACTTATATTCGAACACAAGGGAGTTTGACTAAAATTTTTTATTATAGTTGAACTACAATAAAGCTCAGCTTTACGTACGTATCATTTAGCATTGATTATGAAAATTCTGACTAAACACATTCAAAATGAACAGAAAATATTCTCCATTTAGATAAGATTAAAGAAAGGGCTAAGGCAAAGCTTAATTTATGGAGAAATACTTTAGAATTTAATAATTTTCATCTTAATAGATCAAAAATTGAATATATAAAGTGCACATTTAATTAATAAAAAAATATTTGTATTGGCAATATGACAATTGATAATCAAATTATCAAAAAAAAGTGAGTACACTAGATACCTTAGATCAATCGTACAAAATAATTATGAAATAAATAGTGATGTCATTAATAGAATCCAAACAAGATAAATAATGTAGAGGAATACATGAGTGTATTGTGTAATAGAAAAATTTTACTTAAACTTTAAAAACAAATTTTATATAATTGTAAGATCAATAATGTTATATGACACTAAATGCTGGCCTACAAAACAGAAACACACAAATAAAATAAGTGCCGCAAAAATGAGGATATTAAGATTAGTGAATGGATATACATGAAAAAAAATAAAAAAATGAGTATATACACGAGAAAATTAGAGCAACCTCACTTGAGGATTAAAAAAAGGGCTAAGGCGAAACTCATGTTATAAAGAAATACTTTAGAATTTAATAATTTTCATTTTAGTAGATCAAAAAATGAATATGTAGAATGCACATTTAATTAATAAAGAAATATTTGTATTGGCAATATGACAATTGATGATCAAATTATCAAAAAAGAGTGAGTGCATCAGATACCTTGAATCAATCGTACAAAATGATGATGAAATAAATAGTGATATCATTAGCAGAATCCAAGCAAGACAGATAATGTAGAGGAATGCATGAGTGTATTGTGTAATAGAAAAATTTTATTTAGACTTAAACACAAATTTTATATAATAATTGTAAGATCAATGATATTATATAGTACTAAATGCTAGCCTACAAAACAGAAACACACAAATAACCGTAAAAATGAGGATGCTAAGGTAGATGAATGGATATACACAAAAAGATAAAATAAAAAATAAGTATATACACAAGAAAATTAGAGTAGCCTCAATTGAAATAAGCATAAAAAGAGTGGGCTTAGAAGGTTTGGATATATAAATCATAAACCGATAGAAACTCTAATAAAAAAAATTGAAAAATTGAATCTTGCCTATGTAAAAAGAAAAAGAAGAAGACCAAAAAAGATATGACAATAAACTATAAGAAATGATCTTGCAAAAGACAACTGAAATCATATTTAACAAAGCAATGTAAGTCATATGTTGCAAGGCACCAAATCTTTAATGGATTGTACTCCAGTTCTTCTAATAGGCATAGAGTTTTGGTATTTGTGAATAGTGCCTCACAAATGGAGTCGTGCAAAGCAAAACATGTGCATGTAAATGGGAGAATCAGCCAAATCAGAATCTGTTATTTGCACACTAGTATAAGACAGAATTAGTATCTCATGTTATTGGTGTGCTCGTGCAAGCCACAATCAAGATCTGTAATGCAGGGAACATTGACTCAGGCAGTTGTTGCTGTGTGGGAGAAAAACTGGAATGGAGAAATTAAAGCAATGAAAATTTAAAGATAACTAAATTTAAAGATTCTCACTCAAGATTCCACATCTTCCCTTCATCAAGTCAACAAAATCAAAATCTTAAGTCAAACTCAAATTCCATTAATTATATTCTAATTTAAAATGAATAATCACCCGAAAACAAAATAAAGGATGTGTGACTAAATATACTACTATATAAAATAAATGAAACAAATAATAGGCTTAATTAAATGACTAAATAGTAATTGGGTCCCACTAGTTTGCCTTCCTGTGCAGCTAGATTTCTACTGTTTATAAATTATGCAAAATAGTCCTCAAGATTATGTAAATGTGTATCTGGGTCTTTAGTCATAGTAGAAAAAAAATGCACATAGGGGAAAACTAGAGGAACCTAGCTAGCTATTTTTAAGCAATAAGGGCACAATTGCACGTAAAGGTAAATCAGAGGGACCCAGTTGCTATTTGCCCTAATTAAAACAACTCAAAAAAACTAATCCATGAAAACCTATCATGCAATCATGACAAGATCTAATACATGTCATCAATGATAAAGTCAATATGCCACTAAACTGTAAACCCACTAGAAGTTACCTCCTACTGGCTACTATGTGAAGGATTATACAATCGGCATGTAATCAAACAAGAAAGCACTCAATTAACTAAAAGCCATTTATAACGACCACATTCCAAAATTGCTTTACAAATGAATCTCTTACTAGAATTATTCATAACATCCCAGATTAGAATTATTTATTGCATCCAAAATCCACTCCAAGCAATGAATCTATCATCATTGTAAAAGAATGATTTGAAGCGGTATGAAAAAAAAAATTCCAATTTACAAAGATCTGTAAAGCATATTTAAACATAAAACACAAAGAATCATTTACCTCTTTCTCGCCTTTCAACCATTTTCACATGAACCATGACATGTGCATCCCTCGTTGCAATCTCTGCCAATTCCTCCCAGGTGCTATACAGTTGCGCTCTACATTCCTCAAATAGTAATGGCTCAAAGACTCTTAAATACTCCTCAACAGATTCAAAACGTCCAGGCACACACTCTAGATCCGACTCCTCTAAAATCAAAATAAGCTTGTTACAAGGTCTAGCAAAAAGCATTTAAAGATTGCAAAGTTCTGCAACAGTTCAGCTCACTAAATATTTGATTCTGTAAGGGAAAATATGAAACAGAAAATATGAAACGCTATATTAACACAAACTTGTGCACCAAAAAACAACAATACACAAGACCAAACACATAAATTAAAAACTTAAAACTTTTACAACAATCTAAACCATATATACAAGGACCTATTCAACTCGATCGCCCATATTATTTCCATCCAGCTAGATCAAGGGAAGGTAAAAATGTTTTCATCTTAAGAGAAAAATACCAAGATCAAAAATTCAAATAGAACCAAATAATGTGCACAATCTACAGTCATTATGCTGTTCTTGCAATTCTTAATGGTTAATGCTTAATAAACATTTCAAGGAATGCAGCACAAGTGAACAAGTAAACCTTCTTGTTGATGAATCTGAATGAGAAGGAATTTCTACAATACATATGGATCTCAAGGTAAAAATTTCCAATCCTGATTATACCAATTTAAATACAGATGGGCAAGAGAAAAATGAAATGTCCAGGTTCATAGAGCTCCATTCTAAATAGAGTAATAAAACAAAAACTGAACATCAGAAATATCAATTATGTAAATCCAAACCTGGATGATGCCAAAACTTTTCATTAGTCACCTCCCGAAGAAGTCTTTCCACTGATGTATCATTAAACTGAATGTTGTTGAAATTCTGCTTCTTTGAGGGAAGAGGCCTCTTGTTTCCTGGCTTCACATCTACCGCATCCTGGCACATCACAGTTTGTCTACGACAAGAAACCTGAGTGTTTTTTAACTGCCTAGAGTCTACAGGCTGCTTCCATGAACCCTGTCTTAGATTGGGTGGTGGATGCATTTCCTGAGGGCAGTCATTGCTACTTATCTTTCTTGATCGAGTTTGTGGACCAGAATTTGCATCTCCATTCGGATCAGCCCTGTGTTCCCCAGACTCAATGGGACTGTTTCCCTCTGATCTTGTCTCAGGCTGCTGCTTTTGATCCTTAGCTACACCCTGACTCATTCTGTCAGCAGTCCGGTCTGCTACAGGGCTAGACCTAGCTATATCCTTCACTGTACGAGTAACTATAGTTGTAGCAAAGGATGGTTGCCTCCTCAGAGATGAATTCTTCATAGAAGTATTATTCTTTACATCATCCATACCTACAAGAATAGTCTTTGGCTTTTTCTTTCCTAATTTTCCTAACTTCTGCTCCTTCTCCTCGTCATACTTAGCCCTCTTTGCTGGATTAATAGTAGCCAGTCTCAAAGCATGAGAAGCTTCCATGCCTCTAATCTCTTTCCGTTTAACTTCCCCTGGTGGTTCCTCAAGAACATCTGCAGGAGCTTCCCCTTTAGAATTTTCATCTGAAACTTTTGCATCTTTAGCGGAATCCCCATTGCTGACGCCAGGCGTAATTAAATCAGTATTCACATCTAGCATCGTTGCATCTGGACCATCAACATCAGCTTTAACTTGCTCCTTACTCCCACTGCTTCCAGTGGCATCTGCATTGCTCTCCATATCAGACCACTCCCCTTCCTCCTTCTCTGCAGACTGGACCTCCTTAATGCCAGCGTCCAGATCGGCCTTATCATCCTCACATCGGACAACCACAGCAGCAGAAGTCTGAGGAGCAACTGAGGAAGCATCTATCAGCTTTGCAGGCTCCTTCGAGTTCAACTGCTCCTTGGTCCTAACGAAGGGCTGGAACCTCGAACCAGCGGCAGCATGCGTGAAAGCATGGTTATTGACAATCCTCGGGCATTCTTCCAAGGCGGGTAGAAGGCTGGATGGATTCAGTTTAAATGTAGGGAGGGACTTCTGCGGCACGCAGGACGGAACGACGGCCATAGGTTCATCCTCGATCTCCTCCGCCGGTGGCTCGTTAAGGTCAAATAGTATTCTTCCACGACTCCCCATCTCATGGGTAGACGCACATAAACAGGAATCCCCCTTTTTACTCAAAAATAACAATGTAGCAGATCAATTCATAAATAGCCTAACGCTTGGAACACAAATCAAGAACCAGAAATACATAAAAGAATGTAAGGCAAGAAATAGGTCACGAGCGCTCCTCCGAGTTTCCAATCTAAAACCCTAGACTCGAAATCCGTCGTCTTCCCCAGCCAAAAACCTCAAAGATAACCCTTTCTCTGCATACTATTCGTCAAAGAACCGAGGCGGCCACTTCCCCACTTCGATTGATCCCTCCGTAGCAATCGATCTATTGGATCGCGGGGAAAGAGGGAAAACAGAAAGAAACTAACCAAAATAGAATCTAGATTCCGATTTCAGAAGCGGAATCTTACCTCGGACCAGAGAAGGGGGAGAGAGAGAGAGAGGGAGAGTATAAGGCTTAGAGAGAGAAACTAAGAGAGATGTATGAGAAGATGGGGAGACGAGAAGGGGGGTGGATGGGTTTATATAGGCGATATGGAGGTCACTAGACGCCGGACGGCGAACTTCGCGGCCGCCGCAGGAGATTTACCCGGCCGCGATTTTCATCGCCAAGTCCCCGAAGAAACAGATATTTACATAATACATAATTAAATTGCAGACAGCCCCCAGTTGCCACGTGACAAGTTACCATACACACTCGTGGGGGCCACAATCTAATGACGGCGATACCCTCGATATAGCCCGATCACTCCCCTTTGGTAAAGTGGGTATTATGGTACTTTAACTCAGGCAAGAAGCTAAACTGGCAGTTCACAAATGTATCAGGGTAGTAAAGTAATTTTATTTCTATTTACATGAATTTAAAAATGAACAGTGCCTATTTAGACGGTCACGATCAAACGGCTGGATCCTATCTACGTGCAGCAGCAAGGGTTCGGGGATCGCACGTGCGTATCGTGCTTACCTGAAATTATTCTCTTCTATAAGAAATGAATTATAAGATTAGTTTTTTATGGCAAATTTGTAAGATTTTTTTTTTTTGATATTAAACAAATTTATAAGATTATTACCACATCTATGGGGAGCTTTTGAATCAATTGCACTCAGGTACTTTAATTTTATATAATAAAATTTATTTGATCTATAATTTCAGGTAAAATGGCTTTATCATTAATTTTTTATTTTCTAAATGTATAAATATTCTAATGATAAATTGGATATAAGTCACTGAAGATTTTAAAATTTTTATATGCTGGCTCATAAATTGAATTATAATAATTAAATCTCTATAGTATAGAAATTTTTATATATTTTTCATTGATTTTAAATTATAATACTTAAATCTTTAAAGTTGATTACTGCAATATTATATTCAATTTAGAAAAACTATGCAAAATATTAAGATAAAAAATTAAATGATAAACTATTAATTTTAGAGATCTGGATATTATAATTTAAAATTTATAAATTAATGTATAAATTTTTTAAAGCTTCAAAAATTTAAATATTGTGATTCAAAATCTGTGAATTAATGATGAAAAATTTAAGATCACAATAATCAATATGCAATTTATCTATTTTTAATTTATGATTATTAAAAAGCTATATTAAAAATGAGAATCACAAATTTGTGGACTGAAATTTAGTCAACAGCAAACCTCAAATACTTATAAGTAAATTTTGGCTGAAATTATAGTTTTTTCAACAGCAAACCTCAAATTCTTTTTTCATTTCCATCTCAAAAATGTATTTTGGCTGAAATTATAGTTTCATAGCGACACGTGTAAGCACTGATGCAGGCGCCACGCGTGCCGGCCAACTACCGCGGCCTTCGGCACTCGAAAAGGGATCCAGACCGTTGGATTAAACTTGATCATATTGACGGTAGCGATTCAATCGCGGGCGGAAGACAAATCGGACGGTATTGGATACATCATGACGCGCGGTGTACTAAAAATTTCCCATAAAATGCTTTGACTGCTAGCCAGCCGTACGATCCGTGATTTTTAACGGCCATGATCGTCAGGCGCTCGTGCATCTCTAGGCGAGGGCATGTTTGGGAATATGGCTCACGAGGAAAGGCAGATCTGAAAATTTCATTGAAAGAAAAGAATGCACCGGAAACATGACCAGACTTTAGGACCAACCAATGAAGACCTGAAAGATGGGCTTCGAGCCAAGCATCTCCGATTTTAATCTCACAAACTTCAACCTAAATCAAACCCTCAAAAAAATTAATTTTTTCTAAAAAAATAAAATTATATTTGACACTACTTAAATTTAAAATTAAATTAGTGTAGCCGAATCAATATTCTAATTCAAACTAATTCATACTTTATAAATAAATAATAAATAATTATATTAATTTGAGCATCAAATAATTTTTGATTTTTGGCATGCTCTCTCTCACCTCTATCTAAACTACATATACTGAAATCTTGCTTTTATATTTTTTAATCACATTTTTTATAATTCTTTCAGCATATTTAAATTTCATATATTCTATAATGATGAAATTTTTATTATGTGAAATAAGCAAATTACAAAGAAATGTAAAACTATCACCCATTTATATATAATCTAACAATTAAATTATAATATTGAATAACTTTTTTATAGTTATAATATTGAATAATTAAAGTACCATGACATATGACAAAAACAGATGTTTTTAGACCCTGTTTATTTTTATTTTATAGATGCTATATATATTTCAAGATTAAAATAATCAAATATAAAAAATAAATAGCTTAAAGTCACAAGGAATAGACTCTGCCAAGTAAAGATAATTTCGAAACTATATCTTCTTTTAGACAAAGTAATGATAAAAGTATAAAATAAAAAATAAAAATAACAAGCATAAAATTTAAAATGTGTTGTTCCTCGCTAAAGAGAGTAGGGCTAATTTCAGGGTGATGTTCATAGAAAAAGATACTACTCAGATAAATAAAGTTATAAGAATAAAATTTCAGCACTCGTAATGAAAACAAAGAAAGCATTCATGAAATACGTGCATCTCATTTGTGAGAATGGCAACAGGGCAAGCAACACAAGTTTTTAACCCTTACTAATATCCGCTCTCCGTCCCACCTCACTCAAAATAGGTTAGGAGGTTCAACTTTGTGACTCATATTCATACCATAGGGACAGGTCAGGGCGAATTAAATGAAAATTTGTTATCCATACTAGCTCGTGGACGTAAGAGGATCTCTCTAAATGCGTAAACCCAATGTGTTTTTTATGTTTTGCTATTTTAGCTTTTCCCTTTTATCACAAAGTCTATGCATTAAATTAGATTCTTTCTAATGAAGGATTCGTCGGTAATTTCCTCTGAACATGATGCTCTACCAACACTAAAATGTGGGAGATTCACAATGGAGAGATTAAAATTACAAGTTTATGTATTATTGTAAAATGCAGATCTAATGCACCGCTAAATATCATTAAGGATACTAAAAGAGTAAACTAATGATCAACCACAAACATTATTGCCAGATGGATGTAAAGACATTTAATCAAACAAACTGACTTCTGGCTAGAAAGGCAAATGCTCAAACCGATGGATGGACATTCAAAGTTAAACAATCATCTTTAAGAAAAATGGCTTTCTATTTCTAAAAGTATTTCAATAGAATTTCTTTCAGCTAGCTAGCTGTCATGAAATCTTTTTCATTAAGTAGATAACTTTAGTTTCTTTTTATAGGATATCTCTGCTCGAACATAATTATTTACTTGTTACTTTTCATGCCTACCACAATTCATAGGCAACTAATTCTTCCATATTCTCTAATGAGCATCTCATACAATCTAGAGCTAATGACCGGTGCATGCAAGGGTTGAGGGCGCCACACCCGCAACTAATTAATAGGATCAACAGCATTTAGAGAGTGTTTAGTTTATTGTTATTTTGGTATTATGTTATATAATCTAGGTGTCATGACATCTAGATGTCATCTTTTAATTAATAATTTTATAATTTTACAAAAAATTATTTAATGATATCATTAAATCAAACAATTATTTTTTTTAAATAACATGATATAACACTAAGATAATATTCAACTAAACTTCCCCTTAGTTTTATCGTTCTTTTTTTGGTTTTGTTTCTACCGCTTTCTTTTCCTACTAAGTTTAGACGGTCATTCCCTCATGAGTTTAGTGCCTTCCACTAGAACTGATAGAAATTTACACTAAAATTTGCATAATTGCTATTTATCCATCTGCTCAGTAGACATTTTTGTTATCCTAAAAGGGTAATTTTACTTAGGCCCTAAGGTTTACTCGACTTATCAAGCAGATCCATAATTTTAAGAACTGCCAGACAGGTCCCTAAAATTTGTTGTATAGGTTATTGTGGTTCTTAATATTTATAAAAAATTTCAATAAGGTCCAATTAAATATCTTCCGTTAAACATTCCCTTAAATCATTGACTGTCAAAATTTTAATTAAGGAATCATAATTTTTTTAATGTGAATTTACAATTGTACCCCAGGCCCTCACACACATCACCGCCTCGCATGCAGACGCCCTGCGCGGGCAGCACGCGGAAAACCCTAATGCCAGAGATCGAAAATATGGAAGATTAAAAAAGATTATTTTCATAATTTTAACAGCGTTAACAGATACCATAACAGACCAGAATGACTTATACAGTAAATTTTGGGGACCTGTCTGACATATTTTCAAAATCATGGACCTACATGGCAAGTCGAGTAAATCTCAAGAACCTAAGTAGAATTACCCCTATCCTAAATTATTCTTACTATTCACGAATTTATATAACCTACTTACGATTTAGGTGAGCAACAAGCCTAACATTAATAAGTGCAGATGACAAACATGACTAATGAGCATAGATGGCATCGTGTGACAATGGTCGGTGGCTGTGGCGGTGGCGACTTTTTTATAAACGTTTAAATATTTGACTGGCCTTTATGTTAAATCTATTTCATGTTGGTTGGAGTGATCATCTTTCAACAAAAATTTCATGTCAACCCTAAAATTATAAATTATTAAGCAAACTTTGATTTTTCTAGCAAAATTTTTGTCCCTAGGTCAAGGCGGCTTATTGGCAGGTACTGCATCGTTGATACTTTTAACCAGCAAAGTAATTTACTAAGAAGATATAATATATAAAGGGTTAACAGCAATTACGTCCTTTTAATTTAGACTTATATATAATTAGACCTCTCCTATTTTTAAATTAATTAAATTAATTCTTTAATTTAAAATAACATGTAAATAAGTCTTTTGATATTAATAAAAATACAAAATAAAAAATATTTTTTTTAAATTATTAAATTAAATTGAAAATTATGTTGTGTGAAATATTAATGTAGCTTTTAAACTAACTAAATTAGTCTATTAAATTTAAAAAATTTCATTCTTTTGACCTCTTTATTAATTAACTTAATTAATTTGAAAATTAAAAGAATCTAATTAAACTAACTAAATTAGTCTATATATCAATATATCTAAGAAACATAATATTAAATCAAATTGCTTTGTTAATTTAATTTTTTTAATGAAAACAATTACAGTTATTTAAAAATTAATCTATCAAACACATTTTATTTTATTTTTTGTTGATCGATCATTTTCCTTAATTGGATATCAGAAGTCTTCCCATGGTCAATAAATATAAAATGACAAATAAAATTACAATGAATATATTTTTCGATCAATTAATGAAATTTCAAATTGGGACTCTCAAAACCCAGGTTAAATCGCAATGAAAATTACGAGAATAAAATATAATTTTATGGATATTAATTGAAATGAATATAAAGTGTGAGTTTATTTAATTTCTAATTTTTTAGGGCTACTGCATTTATTATAAATAATCTAAGATTAAAATAATTCACATATTATTTTTAAGTAACATTTACATATATATACTTCTTAATTTTTCAAGATTTTTTTACAACTTAATCCCAAATCTTCTAAAAATAATATATTTAAATATTTTTTTTATTAATTATAATTATTTGAATGATTATTACCAATGACATGTATGCACAAAATATTATAAATATGTTTGTGATTTTTAAAAAATTTGAAAAATTAAATTATAAAATAAAAAATTAAAAGATTAATATTGTAATTCAAGAAAAATTAAGAAGTATACGTATAAATGCCCCTTAGTTTTTATTACCACAACTCCCCATAATTATTTTGCTCAAAAAACATATTAATCTTTAATTGTTATTTAATACAAACATTAATTTAAAATTTTAATTTTATTTCACGGTGTGTACAAACTTAATTATCTAAAATTAAAAAAATATTAAATAATCTGACACAATATATTTTAAAAATAAATACTTTTAAATAATAATCACACATATTAAAATTAAAGAAATTAAAAATTAACATTATTTCATCAAATCGATCTTAATATTAAAATAAATATTGTTATATTATATATATATATATATATATTTCATACTCTATATTTTTAGCTAATTATTTTAAAAAGATCAATTAGAAATATACTATAATAGTTTTTAGTATGGGATAATTACCTATATGTCACACAATTTAGTCTTATTTATGTCTTACTCATCAATTCTTAGTTAATTATATTGTGCACACTCAAAATATTATAAAATCTTACATACACATATTTGAGTTAAAACTTAATCAAAATCTATTTAAAAAAAAAAATATTCTGTCAGTAAATCATTAAAATTATATTTTTTCTCTTAATAGTACATATTTTTTTCTCTTCCTCAATACCACACTAAAGCGTTGATTTGTCCTAAAATCAATTTATATCGCGGATGTCTCATTCCATAAACATTAAGATTTTAAGATTTTCACTCAAAATATATTTAAATATCTTTAAAATAATATGATGAACAACCCAAATTTTTTGTAATCTAACTATAATTAAATTATTGAAAAATTATGATTACTCATTATAATAGATATAAGTTAAAATATGTTTATGTAAGATTTTATAATATTTTAAGTGTACATAGCGTAATTAACTAAGAATGAATGGGTAAGGTATAAATAAAATTAAATTGTGTGGCATGTAGGTAATTATCCCTTTTAGTAAATAGTTTTACTTTTTATGGCAACTTTTAATAAAAATTTATCAAACTGAAAAATAATTTTATATGATAATATTTTTTATATTTAATTATACAATATGATATTTTTTATTTTAACTTAATAATAATGGTATATAGAGATAACCTATAATCCTAATTTGATTAATTAGGGATCATTTAAAGCATCTTAAATCTGAAGATATAATAAAAATAAGTGCATGAAATGCATAAGAAAGTCAATAAAAAGAAGAAGATTCAAATGATGCCAAACTTCACAATTTTTTTTTTTAAAATATAATGAGAGTGATCCCACTATAATTTTTGTTGAGGCTTAAAATTATTCGTTTATTCCATAAAAAAAAATTATTCCTTTCATTAAAAATTTGTATCTCTAATTTAATATTTCTTAGAAGTGTTCCCATTAAACATCTTATAATAAGAATTTTGGCTAGGCTCCCGCGTATTCTACTAAAAATTGAGAGCGTTATTAGACTGATTATGAGTAACATATAATCTAATTAGAGAAGTTCGATCAGATCTAGACAGTGAAGTTCGGGAGAAAAGAACAATAAAAATAATCAAAGGATAAAAAATTATAATTATTTTAGCGAACAAATATCAAATCTGTCTAAGAAGTGAGACAATCAAATTTTAATTATTTTTGTAATTTTAGCTGAAACTTTCAATCAAAATTTGTTGAAACTCTCAAGTGCTGAAATTTTCACATTCTTTAGAGTACACTTTTTTTGAAATTATTAAACATTTACTTTAAAAATTTAAAAATTGTCTCAAATATCAATACTAAAACTTATAAAATTAAAATTATTAAAATTATCAAAATTAATATATTTTACTTGATGGGAAGGTTCACTCTCAAAAAACCTTCCTAAGCCCATTATTTTCAATCTTAAAAATAAAAATGCGCTAGTTTGACGGGTTTTCGGATGTCTCATTTAGCTCGAGTTTTTTTCTTTTAATATTGAAAAATATATAAGATGTAAAAGAAAATTCATTCTAATATTCATATATATGTTGGATAAAAAATAAAATTAATTGTCATAGTAGAAATTTGTGTTAGACTAAATTTTTTTTTTTGAATCAAACGATTTTAAAATTGTAATTTGAATCGATTTCATAATTATCATGCGTAAATATTAGGTTTTGATATTTAATTAGGTGAAGGAGGTGGACGCCAGATTGACAAATGATATAATTTAATTTTTAACTAAAAAAAAAAATTTAAAAAGGAAAATTAATATCTTCTCTTCTTTCTTGTTGTTTTTTCTCTGTTTTTCATGTTGATTTTTCTATCAAATGAGTGCTTGATTAATTTTGACATTTGTTTTGCTTAAAAAAAAATTATTTCCCATAGATTATAAATAGAAATAAATTAACTTGATATGATTTAATTACTAGCATATTTTATTCATTGGGATCATTATAAAATTATTAGAGAGAAAAGTATCACAAATATTAAAGTTGTTTATTTATATATTAATAGTATTGATATTTTTATTTATACATCACTTCAATTTTTGAGATATTTTTAAGGAAGCCGCTTTCACACTCCATTGAGATTATGGAGAACACGACAATAACAAATACAGAGACAACAAGTACGAATGAGCTTCAAGCATGTAAAGCATGAATAGCGAGTAATGGTGAGCAGCTACCAGCAAGCATTGGTAATGAGTGCGAGAGTTGCGAGTGGCTAAGAAAGTGTTAACAAAGATTGGAGTTTTAAGAAGACGAGCGAAAGATCTAGTGTGAAGATAAAATTGTGCTGCAGCACAGACTTCACAAAATAAGAAGAAAGAGCAACAAAAGTAATATACAAATGTTTTCATGATTCCAAAAAAAAATCGACTACATCAACGGCCCAAATCGAGCTAAGAATTTCATAAAGAAAGCATTGCTAGAGGTGAGTATAAAGAGAAAATTATAATGATAGATTTCACGCATGAGTTCTCTTTAGAGTGGGAGTACTTGACTAGGCTATTATTTAATGTTATTCTCATCATAATATTGATATCGTGGGAAGAAGAAGTCAATATTTATTTATAGGCGAAGACGCTGCTTCAAAAAGTTAGGCGAGCATCACATCCTTTCAATCTGTTACAGTTAGGAGTTAAAATGACTGGATTATGACAAGAACTATACGAGTAATTTAGAGAAGTAGGTGACATCTAAGTAGTAAAATGGACATTATCGTGATAAAATTTTGAAAATCCAGGCTAGTAAACGAATTGACTCGAAATTATGGTAAGGGGAATTAATCCGTTATGATTTGTTTGATACATATTTTAGTTTAATTGTATTTCATTGCATGCTTTTGGAAATCTGATTATTTAATTGCATGAAAATGACAGATTTATTTACTGCTATCAAATTGTATTAACTGTGAAAATCATTTTACACATGTTTCAATGTCTTATAAAAATATTATTAATGTTATAATATTTTTTTAGTTTATGAATTAATATGAATACTATTTTATTACCATTGCTATTTCTGACACTATTTTACTGTACATTGAATAATCCAAACTGTTAAATACTGTTAACTGAAACTACTAAATTTTAACTATAGAGAATTTTGGATGTTGCCTAACCTAACTCGAGCAAACTATTACTAAAAACTTTATTGAATTGTGAGTCACATATATATTGAATTGTTTTTGGTGATTTGAGAATTCCTCGTTGCACTAATTGAGTGAGAATAAAATCTCAATCGTTACTATTACTGAAAGGATATGACAACAGTTTGAAAGTAACTCCAAGGCCTTAGCTAAAAGCTGATAAAATGAATAATTAAAATAATTTTCAATTATCTGCTTAGTATGCTGGTATACTGCAGAATCCACAAGAGGGTATATGAGAGGTTTCTTGTTAGGATTTGTTATATTTAAGTTTTAATGCTATGAAATACTTTTTAGTATTTGGATTTTATCTTTATATTCTGGACTGTAATAATTTTTAACTCCGTGATGATTTAGTCAACAATATAAATCAATATTTCACAAAAATCTATTCACATGATAATATTAGAAGAATTTACTGTTAACTGTTAGTCGCACCTAGCTTAGCTGCTAATATTCTGCTAAAATTCTGTATTAGCGAGTCGTAACATTCTAGGTGTCTCTTTAATTATTTTCAATGAACCTTGTTTGGGTAAAAATATCCAAACTAAAATTAAAAAATAAAGAAAGAAGATTAGAGTGAAGTTTTGAAGCTAAATGAGAGTAAAGCAAAGAGAAGAAAAGAGAGAGAGTTTCCCCAAAGATATCCCTGAAAAGAGAGGAGGGGTGATAAGACAAACTGCTTGATGTCTAAAGAGAGCTCTGCTAAAAAGTGAGAAGAGCTAGCCAAATTGTTAGAGTTGGCTGGAGTCAAAGAGCAGATAAACAGTGCTAGACAAGAGCCTCCCTAATATAGAAAAGCCTTGCATAGAGTTTAGTTAGGAAATTATTATTTTGGATCCTCTTTTCATCATAAATATGTGTATTTATGATTAAAAGAAGGGTAAATTACACGAGGACTCCTGAGGTTATGGCACTGTAAATAGGTCTTATGTTTTGAAAAGCTTAGATTTGGGTCCCCGAGTTTGTGTTTGCGCTGTCGTTTGGTCCCACATCTGAAATTTGCTGGTTTTTTAATATTTTACTTTCATATTTTTTTACTCATTCTCCACATTATTTTAAAATATTTTGAGAGAGTTATAAGGGCATTATGGTGCATATAAATATGACTAATAGTCAAATTTAATCGTTACTGTCTAATTGGACCATCCAAAAAAATGATATTTAAACTAAGGGACCAAATGACAGTGTAAACACAAACTCGAGAATCCAAATCTAGGCTTTTCAAAATGCGGGACCTATTTGTAATGCCATTCTAACCTGCCCCTGTGCAATTTACCCTAAAAAAGAAAGTTGATGGTATTAGATAACCATTATCAATATTAAATTGCTAGATGGTATGGGTGGCAATATAGTTTGCCCACGGCACCTGTCAGGCCAAATTTTAATGATAAATATCTCTCACTTGCCACTAAGCTGAGTGACATACAATAGGAATAGGACTACAATATGATAAGTGTTGCTAGGTAGAAACATATTCACCTAACACTGTTCAATTGGCTTTAAAGCCATTCATCTCTCGAGCGTAATTCAAGTAGGTCCTCCGAATTTACTTGGGAATGTAGTACGAGTGCCCAACGCAGATGGAGAGCGTCGAGCTCTGCGCTTCGCGAGCAGCCCGACGGGGCGTTGCAAGAAGCAACAAAACCAGAAGTAAATTCCATGACTTCCCAAGAGATATCATGAAATATTCTGTAGAAAATTCTAAATTTGTTTACAATTTTAATTGGGTTGATTGTGCAAATATCTCAAATTTACCTAATAGTCTTGTAAATATGACTTCTAACTTCTCAAATTTACCTAATATTTTATTAATTTTAATATTTTTTTATTATATCTCAAATAAATTTAAATATTAAAAATTAATTTTATTTCACATCTACTTAAATTTTAACATTAAAAATTATATGAAAATCAAGATCGCTAATTACGAGACCAATAAAACTACTAACAATAAGTGTCTTTCACTTTTTTATAAGAATAAAAAATTTACAAAAATAATATTAATTAATATAGCCCAATTTTTTTTTATTTGTATAAAATTGATATAACAAGAATTTTTAAATATATTAAGAATTTTTAAAACAGTGATGTAATAAAAAAATGTAATATAAAATTTCTAATTAATTAACTAAAATTAATGTTATAATATTAGTTGCACCCCTAAGTGCAGCGTAGGTCTACCTCTATATGAGTCACATATTTTTTTAATAAAAGTAAATATCTTTATTTTATGCTTAACATAATTTTTTAATATTAAAATTATTTTATTTTACATAAATATAATATTAAAATAGTTTTTTTTTTGTGATAGTAAAAATAACATGAATGTAATTTTTAGTTGGTTTGAGTTACCGTACGAGTAAGAAACTAAGAAATTTATTTAAAAATTATTGTAATATTAAATGTGAAATCAAAAAATTTTAATTAATAAATAAATAAATAAAAAGTAAATATAACAAATACTGTAAGTGGGTTTAAGATATTTTTGAGATATTTTTGGTTAGGGGCGAGTAAAATACCCAAAACAGTAAAATAGCTCGAGATTTGCTCCAAATTAAGAAAATTAAATCGATTTGAATTTAAATTTGAAATCGAAAGTTGAGTCGGCTCATAATTAAAATGATTTCAATTGAAGCCGATTTTGGGCTAATTTAAACTTGAACTTTTCGAGTTCAAATTTAACTCAACTCATTTGAATTTAACTCGATATCAGCCCGGCCCCTAACAAACAAAAGCTAATATGTAAATCAAATATAAAATATATGATATGCGGCTCTTCTGTCATTTTTATTGGATGAAATGAAGTGTATGAATACACTGATCATTCAAAATGTTTAGTTTTTCACGCCCAAACCCGATTGAATCCAAATTAGATTTGAGTTCGAGTCAATGTGCGGAACAACCCCAACTGAGTCACAATGTAGACCCAACATGAATTCTTGGATACGACATTAGTTTAAGTCGTATTCGATCCATTCAATTCACGGGCCTATCTACACCCATCAACCCGTTTTAGTTTATTGAAATATCGTATTAATATGTTTATTCATACACCAAGCATTCTCATACTTATTAGTTCATTTTTTTCGTTCAAGTTGGTTAAATAAAATAAAATTTTATCGTATTCATATAAAAAATTTATTCTCGATTTATATAAAATTTGTGTGGTTAGTGCAAGATATGCAATTCAATCCGCCCAAACAGACACACGCTTCTAGGGTTGGCTTCAAGTTGATTTCGGGTAAACTAAGTTTAATTCACAATTAAAATTTTCGATTTTGAATTGAATTTAATTCGAATTTATTGAAATTCTTTTAATTTTGAGTTAAATCGTGCCTAATTATAAACTATTTTTTTATAAAAATATTAATTATCTATATTAAATATATTGAGTAATAATGTTGTAATTTCACTTTTAATCTATATATTTTTTAATATCTTATTTTTAAATAAAATATTATATTATGTTTATATTTAAAAATATCTTAATTATATTTTGAAACTTTTAAATAAATATATATATATATATTAAATTGATTATAAGAAAATAAAATTAATTTTAAATCGAGCAAAATACAAAAAAAACTTTTGAACATTTGCGCATAAAATTACTGCCCCCAGACGCTTCCAAGAAAAATTAAATAGAGTACCGCTACACTATTTAATATTGAAATCATTGAATCTAATATTGAAATTCTGGCCCTCGGTCAAAAATTTATACTCATTTATTAAATATATTAAATTCGAGTTCAAATTATCATTTATAAATTTTTGTTCTTTATAAAGAATAAGTTGGTGGGTTAGATCGAATCAAATTCGGATCATTGATTCTAATTCATTAAATAATTTGAAATAATTTGGGTTGAATTATTCGAGTTAAATTAAATTTAAGTTAAAATTGAATCAAATTTATTAACTCATTTTGTCACTCTTAGTCGCATTATACTTTTCATTTGAAAAGCACGTACAAAATTCGAAGATTAATTATATTTTAACATATTTTTTTAAAATAAAAATGAGGATTACTTATAATAAATTTTAAAATAAAAAATATTAAATTAAAATTTTATTTTAAAATTAGTGACAATCGATGTGATATTTTTTCGACAATTACTTAAATTTTATTAATTTAAAATTAATCTTTTGTATTTGTAAATATAAGAAATAATATATTAGATATTTAATTCATATCATGTTCTGCGTACATGTGTGTGCTTAAACACGCATAAATTCACTATTAATTTTATTAATAAATTATTTTATTAAGCATTAAATAAAGTCGCAACTCTATCTAGATTGACGTGATATTATTGTTTAAGGAGAGAATTATTATTTTATTTTTATATTTTCTTTACTTCTATAAACCCCATTATACTTTATTTTTTTTTTAAAAATGAATGGAAGATTCCCCATTACAAGATTTATTCTTATATATTTTTATTAAGTTTTATGAGTTTATATAATGGAGATGAATTATTTGAACTTTAGGTACTTGAGTATATTATTTTAAAATTATGAATTAGAATTAACCATGATAAAAAATTAGGGAGGACTAATAAGAAATTTACATAAATTTTACATAGGGGTAGCAAAACAGGTCGGTAAGTCGTGTTCAGGTCAAAACCCAAATTCGACCCGACCCGATTAATTAATAGGTCGAATTGGTGGGTTGACTCAACTTATTTATAGAGTATTTTTTGATAAATGCCTAACTCGAATTTGACCTAATTAATAAATTGGTCAAAATTTATGACCTATACTCAAAATTTGTGGGTCGGATTCGGGTCGGGTTAAACATAAACGATCAATTCTGTTTAGTTCTAATTCAATTTGGTTCAGGTACAATTCAAATCGGCTCTAGGTTTTAATGCTCAAGTAAAATGAGACTGACCCAAACCGAATTAATTTAGGGTTCTCTGGCTCCCAGGTAGGCGTAGGAGAAGCTATCCTTAAATCACCTTAAATATTTGTGTATTTTTCTACATGATTTTTGGCTCTTTTACACTAGTATTCTGGGTTAAAAATATTGCGTGCCGCTAATTCTGAAAATCCCGTCTCTCTCCTTCAACATATATTCATATTCACTAGAGATCAACTTTATCTTTTGTGTTGTCACAGTAAATTTTTCGGGTGATAATGACGTACACTTTGAGATATTTATTGTGGGTTATAATGTTGTCACGAATTATACTGACTTTTTTTTAGTGTCACCATAACATTGTATATCATTTATTAATGCTTTAATTTATATTTAATTTAAAAGTACTAATTATCATGAATATCTCGCTATTAATACTTGGTGCTACTAAATCTGTTTGTAAGTTTTAAATTTATTAAGATTAAAATTAAATTTGAATAAAGATATTTTTTATTAAAAATTATGAATAATGTGGAATAAAATTAATTACTGTATTGAAATATGTGAAGAAAATGATACAAAATTAGTTATTATATTTGAGATATGTGGAGAATATGATATAAATTAATTATTATTTTTATAATATACGTGTAGGAAATAAAATAAAATTAATTTTTAATTTTTATATATATTATAATATAATAATTAAAAATTAAATTAATTTAATTTTTAACTTTTAAATAAACGGTCCTTGCTGTTGCTGTCCAGAATAATGCTCTTGTTATATATATAAAAAAAAAATAATGCTCTTGTGAAAAACCTTTTTTGGACATATGCGTAATGGTCCTAGTGAACAAAAAAATAGATCCATTTGGGAAGGGTAGTTTGGTAAATTGTGTATGTGCGGACTTCCTAGCAGAGAGAGAAAAACAAAGCTTTAAAAAAAAAATCAAATCTTCTTGTGGGACAAGTCCCATCACAGGCCATAAAAAAAGGTCTCTGCCAAGCTCAATAAATGGAGATCGTCTCAAAACTGACCAAAACCCATGTCAAAGTTTCACACTTTCCGTTCATTCGGTAGCTCATCCTGAACTAGCAATGGGCGGCGAGTTGCCGGACGGCTTTACCGCCGGAAGCAAGAAGCAGAGGCGTCGGCGGCGGAGGAGGAAGAAGAAGGTGACGGCGGAGCAAATCGTTGCCTCCAAGTACGTCCATGAATGGGTCTTCGGCTGCGGAGCGTCCTCGTCCTCAGACTCCGAAAACCCATCGCCGCCGTCTCCGGATCGCAGGGTGGTGTTCGAGCTCCACTCACATTCGAATTTCAGTGATGGGTTCTACTCTCCGGCCGCTCTCGTGGAGAGAGCTCATGCGAATGGGGTGAGGTTTCCATCTCATGTTTTCGAACCGCAGTTTGTCTAGTTCTGCATGGACTCTTCCTGTTTGATGTTTTGCCGCAGTGGTAGTCTGAAAAATACTGAACATTGGCCTTGTTCTTCTTTTTGGCTTCATAGTTTAGTTTTTTAGAAAGATTCTAACAGGGATTAGAAAAGGGAATGCATAAAGAGGGAAGAAAGAAAATGTTTACATGTTTTTGGAGAAATAACCAATAAAGTAGTTTTCAAAAGGATATTGCTATATAAGAAATTTTTGTATCAACATGGGGACGTGAAAAGGAAGTTATAAGAAATCTTAGTAGATAATGTTATTATTTGAAAGCTATAAAATATTGAGGATGACTTTGATTTTAGAATATTTATTTTGCCTTTTAATTTTAAGGATAAAGGGTTTTTCTGTGATGGATAAAGTAACCTGCTTCATATATGGTTATAGAATGTCCTTCATCTACTTTAGGCATCGCAGGATTACAAAATCATTTCTGAGCCATAACCTGTACGTTTAAGCTTTTAAATCAAATGGTAACTAAAGATTTAACATGTTATTAGAAATAGAGGTCTCAACTTCGAGCCCTTGTCACCTTTAATTATCTCTAGCACAAGATTGAAGAAGAAAGACCTACGTTAAATTGAATTTGTACTGTAATAAAGCAAATTAGCTTGCGCATGGGTGGAATGCAAGAATTTTAAATTATTCTTTGGCCTTAACCTTGAGCTTTTAGTTCAGTTGGTAAAGTTCTAACAGGTTTGAATGTCAAAAACCAAAGTATACACTAAGCAGGATTAATGTGAAATGGATAGGAAATAAACATATAAGGCTAACAATATGAGCTTTTTTTAATGAAATAAACAATGCAAGCATTTGTTAAATAGAAATTACATGCAAATGAGCATTCACAATGGTGAATCAAAATGTTTGGTATGCTGCTGCTGCTGATGATGATGATGATGATGAGTCTCGTGCACATTCATGTGAACATAAAACCACGGTTGCAAGTATTCTGTGCTTTTCCTTTTATCATACTGTAGGGAAAAGAGTAGTTTATGGGATTTTTATTTGCTGTTAACAGGTGAAAGTACTTGCTTTGACGGACCATGACACCATGGCTGGGATACCAGAGGCTATAGAAACTGCTCATAAGTTCAACATGAAGATAATTCCAGGTGTTGAAATAAGCACAGTGTATTCTCCTGGGTAATCATTTGTTGGTTACTACTAGTTATTATTAGAGACTTTAGATCCTTTTCCTAGAATTGGATTCTCTTTCTGCTATATATATATACAAATTTGAACGTAGTAAGTCTTTATTGAATGTTATATTTGTCTGTTAGTTTTATTTCTTCTGTAGACAATGCTTTCATGTTTTACGTGGTCATTATGTCATTCATTTTGTTGATTTCCTTTTCTAGGGATGAGCTAGAGGGAGAAGAGCCTCTTCATATCCTTGCTTACTATGGAAGCTGCGGGCCTGTAATGCATGGGGAGATGGAGGGATTGCTTGCTAATATTCGAGATGGCCGTTACCTGAGGGCACAGAAAATGCTAGTAAAACTAGGCGAACTTAAGATGCCTCTGAAATTGGAAGATGTGGTGAGCAAGGCAGGGATAGGAGTGGCTCCCGGAAGGGTTCATGTCGCTCGGGCGATGGTGGAAGCTGGTTATGTGGACAACTTGAAGCAAGCTTTTAGCAAATACCTGTATGATGGTGGTCCTGCTTATGCAAAGTAAGAATGAATCAACTTACAAGATGTGCTAGTGTTCTTATATTAATGTGCAAAGGCTTCTCTCTTATTGCGAGCAGGGGCAGCGAACCTGAGGCGGATTATGTCGTTCGACTGATTTGCCGCACAGGTGGTATTGCTACGTTGGCACATCCTTGGGCTTTGAAGAATCCAGCTTTTGTCATCAAGAGCTTGAAGGCAGCTGGACTCCATGCTGTGGAGGTATATAGAAGTGATGGGAAGTTGGCTGGTATGGCTTTTCTCATGTTTGATTTCTAAAATCTATTTTCTTATCTCATTCAAATACATCCCTCAAATATGGTCGGATTCATGTTGTTGCTGTTGATGTTGTGTTTCAATATCGTTTTTTATGTAGAATAGGAAGCGGAGAGTGAAGATAGGAGGATGATAGAACTAAAGTTATTTTGATTTTACGATTTATGTATGGTGTAAAATAAATTTGATATTTTTTTTATTGAAATGTGTTTGATGTGAAATAGTGTAACATGTAAAGTTAAGTTATTGTTTTATATTGGAGTTTGTGTAGCTTGTGAAATAAAGACAAAATTCTTGGGTTCCTTTTAGAGGGAAGCTGAATGAGGGGTGTAAAATCTTATTCACTTAAATTGCATAGTTAAGATTGATCACAAAAGAACTTAGTAAACCACCTTCAATCAAAATGTACATCATTAACTGTATTCCTCTCATTTCTTTGTCATTTCATCAATATTTTTTATCTGAAGTGGTATTTAATCGGCTGACAGGATTCAGTGATTTAGCTGATAAATATGGCCTTTTGAAGCTTGGAGGGTCAGATTACCATGGAAGAAAAGCAAACAATGAATCTGACTTGGGTTGTGTTCATCTTCCCGTTCTCGATGCTTTCAAGTTCTTGAAGCTTGCTCTTCCAATCTGGCGTAATGTTACAAGTAAAATCTTGGGAAACTTTGTCGAAAACCCTTCAACCGCAGATCTGAGAAGAATTATGGGCTCCAACGGACTACATTTAGGGCTAACCAATGAAGAAGAAAGGCAGCTTGCTGAACTTGAGATTACCAAGCTTGAACTGTCTAGTAAATTTCCATCTGCAATTGGATAGAAGATAGCATATAATCGAATGGAATAGATTGATGAATGGAATTCTTGAGTCAAAAATCTGCAAATCTTCAAGTAGATGCAAAGATAGATATGGAATGTGGAAGATTGAGGCTAAATTGCATGATATTTCTCTTCTTGTACATTTTGTCTATTAAATGCTTAGCCTTAAATATATGTTGATGAAATTACATATTTGTAATATTCTCATTGCCATAGCTACTTCAGTTTAGCTTGTCAAAAATGGAAGTCAGGAAAAAAAAGAGTTTCTCCAAGAATCTATTAGAGTCTATGAGAGTGTGATCTGCTCCAAGGATGTAGTTTATTACAAAAGAGAGTTTGGGAGAAAAAGATTAGAATTTTAATGTATTTGGACTCTTTTGAGCAATCATTTTTTTTGTAATGAACTAAATATTTAATATTCACATTACCATTCACATTACCATTACATTACCATTACACAAGAGAGTTTGGGAAAAAAAGATTAAGATTTTAATGTATTTTTACTCTCGAAGAAATCATTTTTAGTAGTGAATTGAATATTTAATATTCGCATTATCATTGCTACTTCATCTTAGCTCATCAAAAATGGAAGGAGGTCAATATTCAAAAGAAAAAAAAAATCGAATATCTTCAAGAATCTATCAGAGCATTCGAGAGTATGATCTGCTTCAAGGATGTAGCAAGAAAGTTTGGGATAAAAAAAATAAAATTTTAATGTATTTCGACTCTTTGAGCAATCATTTTTTTAATAATGAACTGAATATTCTCAATGATATATTCCCTTTCATTTGTATGAATATAAAAAAAAAGATTTGATTTTATGTACGGATGATTTTGGATGAAAGACTAGATTGTTGTGAAGTTAATATTCGATGATGTTTCTCTTCATATACAGATTCTCTTCGATGCTTAGCATCACTGAATATTTGCTGATGAAATTACATATCTATAGTGTCTATGTTACCATAAGATTTGTTCTGTTGGTTTTGATTTGAGTTTTAAAGATGTGTGCTATTTTTACCTTCTTTCAATAAATATAAAAACTGTGTTGCCTTCCATCCAATTGAATGATACAATAAAAAAAATGATAATATATAACATGGTTAAATAATAAATAGTAATCTACAATTTAGGTAAAAACTTCACAATGTTATTTGGGGTAAAAACCTGAGCATGCCATTGATCTATCTATAATTGCACAAGGCTGTTGTTTGAAGTTGGCATTTTGACTCGAGATTAAATTAAAAGTTTTAATTTGATCATCCGGTCCGATCTTGATATGAGTTAAGTGGTGTAGCTTATTTATTATCAATTCAAGCTGAAGTAGATTCAACTTTTGATTAATTTTATTTTTTTAATAAAAATTTTATATATAAATGTCTTTGTTTATTCAATTAATTTAAATCACGCTCCTCATATTGATCTAATGGTTAGGAGTGAAAACAAAAATGTTTAAACAAAAGCCATAAAGAAAATATTCATGTAATCATTCATTAGGGTAGTGTAAAAAAAAGCGTATTGAAACAAATTATATATATATATATTTAAAAAAATTTTAAATTTTTTGATCGATTTGACTTCGAGCTAGCTCAATCTAATTCCATAAAATTGGCTCATTAATTGACTTTGATGAAGTCATTATTGATTCTATCTAAAATTTAATTCAATTTTTGATCGATTTTCTAGCCAAGTTAACAGCTGTAGTGCTGCTGGCTAGGCATCCATGTCGATCTATCAAATTGACAGAATATAATCAGGTTATAAATCGTTTGCGGTGCACACTGAACGTAAGTCGTATACCCAACACTTAGGGCTCGTTTGGTTTGGGCTGTTTATTTTACATCCAACACAAATACTAATATTAGAATTAATTTTATTTCATATTTACACACATTCTAATATTAAATTTAATTTCTTTCTCATTAAATTTATAAGTTATCCAAAATTTAATCCTCAAATCAAACGAAGCCTTATTCCACTTATCTGATGATAATAAATGCTGAAAGTTAGGTATTTATCATGTAAAAAAGATTATTTGCTTTTAAATTTTGAACATAAATTTGTTAGTTTGTGAGTTTGACTTTGTTTTTTTTTTGATTGAATGAGTTTGAATAAATGAAATGTTCTTTAACATATAAAAATAAATACTGTGTACAGCCCCCACTCCAAGAAGATATTTTTAATTGATTCAAAATATATTGAACTTGCAACTCAAACTCAATTTGTTCAAAAATAAAATGATATTTGCTCAAGCAAATTTATTATGCATTTATATTTTACATCATGTACATAAAATATATATACATATATGTTACATATATAATGTATGTCAAAAGAAAAAAAAAACATAAGTACACATGTGACACATGAAATTGTAGATTTATTTAAATGATATTTTTTGAGTTATATTTTTATAATTTTTTAGTAAGTCATTTAAAGATGCAATTAAATTAAATAATTATTTTTTCTAAATAACGTAATACAATACTAAGATAATATTGAACTAAGGCCTCGTTTGGTTCGAGTCAATTTTTTTGCACAACACAAATTTCAACTATTAAAATTAACTTTATTTTGCATCCAATACAAATTCGAATATTAGAATTGAAAGTATTTTATATTTTATATACTTTTTAATAGTAAAATAATTTTTTTTCATTAAACTTAAAAAATAAATTTTTTTTTCTTCTGTCAAAAAAAAAAAACTCGAACCAAACGAGACCTAAATATCTCTTTAAAATCATAATCGAACAAACCCAATTGAAAATTTAAAGTCGTCTTTAATTAGTGCCAACTCGGTCAAAATCAACTCCATGCCACTCCAATAATAATAGAAAGAGTTTAAATTAAACGGATCTAGTGTAATAAATTGAACTATATAATTGAAACGCCTTGATGAGATAATTTTTTTTTTTAAAATTACACATTTTAAAAATATTCATATGATTACTAAGAAGTGATTCTAATTATATAATGGTAGGTAAGAGATATTATAACATTTAATTTTTACCACATATACATAAGTATTTGTTATATGTAGAATTTATTTTTGAAAAGCATACATCACATCAAAGAAGCAATATTTGAATAACGAGACGCGAGGGGGCGGGTAGTGTGTACGGAGCGAGGGGGCGGGATCGCGGTTAGGGTTAGGGATGGAGAAGAAAAGCCCGCTGTCGCCGGTGAAATCTTCGGATATCTTGAGGTAAGCTGCGGCGCAACGAAGGGCGGCGACAGTTGTCGACAGTCAGGCGGCGGTCGACTGTCCTGATTTCAACACGTGAAATCGGAAAGAGGGCGTGGCGTGAGGCATGCAAGCTGAAGCGGATGGCTAAGATTTATTATCAGCATAACGACAAAAATTTTTTTAGCAGCTCAAAATCCGATTTTTATATACAGTATAGATTAAGGCTCAATAAATGTATAACTAAAAATCTTTTTAAAATAAATTAAGCTGAGTACTATCTCAATATTATATCATATTATTTTTTTTTAAAAAATTATAAAATTACTATTTAAAAAATAATATATAAATTATATAATATAATAATATTATTAAATTAAATACCCCCTAAATGTGATTAAAATTATTACAAAGAGAGCCAATAAGATTTAAGGACAAAGTAATTTGAAGCTTCAGTTCTTCTTAAAACCCTAATCTCAATTAATTTTATAATCATAATTATTGAAAAAGAAAAATTTATATGTCATCCTAAAGCTTCTTTTTACTCATTTAATTTTCAAAATTAAATATTTAAATATATTATCTAATTGCATAATTACGAATTACACCAAATTCATATTAAAAAAATGACAATCCTTCTCTTTAAAAGAAATACTAAATCTTACTCAACTTAATGAATAAAATACAAATTATAATTATATATTTAAAATATAAATTAATATATATATATATATCTAATTTTAAATAAATAAAAAAAATCTTATTTGAGATAAATATATTATCTCATATTTTAAATATATAACTATAAATTACATTATTTTATATTGATAGATGAGAGAAAAATATGAATCTTTTTTTTTTCAAAATTTTTGTCATTACAAATACCTATTTCGTGCGAACTAAAATTAGATTTCAAGTTAGCCTCAAATAGATGCATTTTAAGTCGAGTTAAACTAGAAAACATAAGTTCAAGTTGAAACTTGCATCTAACCATAATGAACTAATCTATTTCTATAAGTTAATTATCTTGTTTTTAATATATACTAATTTACCGATTTGATTGATTCGATGATTAATCTAACCGGTCTATCTATGAATCGAGAAATAAGTTAGTGCTTACTCCATTCTAGTTTTTACAATGTTGAAGCAAAATAGAAGGAAAAAAAACAACAGCAAGATGAGGAAAATCTTATAGCCTTGACAAATTTGATTTATTTACATTTAAGAGTGAGATAGAAAAAGATAAAGAGAATAAATAGAAAAGCATTACTAGAATTAACAGAGAATCAATAAGAGATGGAAAAAGATAAAGAGAATAAATAGAAAAGCATTACTAGAATTAACAGAGAATCAATATCTTAAATTTTTTTTGCAAAACTCAAACTCTTTTGTCTATGTAGAGTTTGAACCAAAAATTAAAGAAAAAAGACAAGCTTCCTCAACTTCAGCGTTTCCTCCAGAAAAAGAAAGCAAATTAGAAGTAGAAATCAACCAACTATTGTAGAGCTTGAAACCACAAGAATCAATCATATGTATTTTTTTCGCAGAAGAGAGAATAACAAAATATTTAAGACAAAAATGAAAAGAAAAACAACAATTCCTACCAAACTGAACATTTTAGAATCTCCCATTCCCACAGAACAAGAACAAAAGGACAAAAGAAATGAACATTTTCGACATGCTGATTAATTCTTGCTTCACATCTCAATCCATAGTCTACAAGCTCATTACTACATTAACATTCTAAGTTTGCACAGTTCCAAGCTTCCCTTCCAGAGATCAACACAAAATATTTGAATTGACAAAAAAAAAAAAAAGAAGTAGCCACATGAAGAGGTAATGGTTGAAGAAGATAACAAAAGATGAGCGCAATCACAAGCTCCTTTGATGGACCCAGTTTCTCAAGTATAAAGCATGCAATCCCAGTTTAAGACATTAAAACCTTGAGTTTCTGTACCTTCAACAGTGCTTTCTCTATGTAGGAGCGCTGATTTGTGGAAGAAGATGAGCAAAATGAAATTTCTGTGATCAACTAAATTTTCCGATTTCCATCTTCTTCTTGATCGCCCTTTGGCTGTGGTATACGAATGAATCCACAATTCCAGAAACTGTGAATATACCTAAGGGCACAACAGACGTATGGTTAAGGCTTTTGATGTGATCCATTGCAAGGTAATTGTCCGATGCTGACATAAAATTACGGCCAATAAATAGGACAGAGCATACAAAACAAATAATCAAGAGAAATCAAAAGAAATAGAGAGCAAATTTTACGTGGAAACCGGTTGAAACCTGTACAACGCAATTTGTTGGCGGTTCCTCAAAATCCACTATTTAGTGAAAGATAAAAGAGAGCGTAGTTCTTATATGAAAGTACGTGAAAAATACAATAGTGCTATAGGCTAGTGATTCTAGGTATGCATTTACTTGATTTGATCAGTTTGGTTAACCAAATAAAAAAAAACAAAGACTCGGTTCGATTTTGAATTTCAAAAAATCAAACCAACCGAATATGATTATAACCCAAAAACCAAATCGACCAAATAAAATTTAGTCAGTTCAATTTGGCTTGGTTAAAAAAACACTTTCTTTTTTTATTTAATTGTTTATTTTGAAAAAGTTAAAAATCTTATAACTAAATAATAATAATTTAATATATTACTCTGAGATTTCACAACCACAGACTAAAAATATGATTTGGAAAAAAGCAAATGAAATAACTACAAAAAGAAAATTAAAGAAATTAATTCTGGATAGAAGGTATTAATTCAAGAGCAACAAAATAAATATATTGACATTGAATATGACTAAATAAATTATACTAGAAAAATATCAACATATGACACATAAACATATCACATAAGTCAACCCTAGACATACAAATCGGTGATAAAGTATGACCATATCACACAATTTTGACAAACACTAGCACTTGATGATCTGTGATATTTCAGTTGATTTGGTTGTTTTAGTTTTCAAATACAACAAATTAAATCCAAACTATATAAGTATATAATCGAATAAATTCAATTATCGAATTGATATATTCTAAACTAAACCAAACTAACTAAATTTGATCAGTTTGATTCATTTTTTGGTTTCAACCATTTAATACACACCTTTACCAGAGATGAGAAGGCAAAACAGAATAATTGTCAGCAACAAAACCCTGTAGGAGCTTACTAGGAGATCCAAAGTGGAGTGAAGAACAAAAAGCTTGCTTAGAGAAATCCCAATCCTTTGCCTTCTGTTTTTGTCCCCATATATAGCCTTTGCTCCTCATGATTAACCTTTCCCATTGGGACTCCATATTTAAATTAAATATTTTATTTGGCAGAGTCACCTAGGAGATATGGTTGGATTTAGGCAGTGTGGAACCTTTATCGAAACTTGGTTGATCTTATGTAAATTATGAGATAACACACCCTTGACCGAACAAATGAAATTTCAGAGGGGATGTTGTCCAACTCCTAACATTCAGAACTATTCAAACTTTGGTTTCACTATTTGTTCATGTTCTCTACCCTGCTCGAAGATCGAATGAGTCAATTGTATATGGCTCCCACCGTGTATATAGCCAAGATTGACGGCTGATTTTTTTGCAAAACATTGATTTTGAAGACATTTTGTATGACACTATTTCTCTTCATAACTGACTGTACTAAAAAAGATCGGTTAGTTTACCTCTTTCTTTAATATCTTTAATGAAATCAAAATCAAGCACCTTACAAAGAATATTTGAAATCAAAGTCAGGCACAGAAAGAGAGCTATACTTTCATGCTACAGCTTAATTGATTTTTCATTTAAATTACTATTTGAAAACATCCATGAAAGGCCAGGGTTTAGAATTTTGCAGTAATCTTGATCAACAGTGCATATTAAGCAAAATGGTTTCAAGTCATTGTAATCAAAACTTCCAAAAAACTTCAAAAAGAACCTGGGCGATATGGAGGTAATATTGATATAAAATAATATTCAAGTAACATTACTTTCTGCAGTCATAATAAAAGTTGATGGATATTGACGTTGGATAAAAATACCTCCAACAATTGCACACACATTTGTCAGAAAGTGTAAGAATGAAACATGGTTCTCTGTGAATGTCACCTGCATGGAGTCTACAAGTATTAGTAGATATGAAGATATAAGCTAACAAGTAGTTACACAACATGATGATAGACGATAAGTAGACTAGTAGCAACTATTCCAAATGTATTGAATGTGAGAATAGAAAGACATGCCAACATATCAATTATGCTACCAATGCAAGCTGACTTGCAGTTTGCATAGTAAAACATAGCACGAAATGTGTCTAAAAATTTGCGAGATTGTTCACATTAGCTCTCTATCTTCTAAGTATCATTAACCTTTGCTTTCACATAGTCCAATAAAAGAGACAAGTGTCAGCCATCAAAAAGCATGGAAACTAATCACCAAAACAAAGTAAACAATGGCAAAATAGATTGCCAAGTTTATAGCAAATAATTAATCACTAATGCCATAGTATAACATAGTTTTGAAAATATTTCTTGAATGATGCAAGTTATCTTGCCACTCATAAGAACATTTCATACACGAGCATTCCGTTAAAGGAGATTCCAAAAAAAAATAATGACGGCTGGAGATATCTTAAAAAAATAATCTCACAAAAAAATTGTAGCTGTACAATATGAGCACATTCATACAAAGGAAAAAAGAAACGATGTTCACAGAAAACAGATTCACGGATTCTAGAGTGGTTCTTGCCTTAATAGGAGAAAGATCATAAAAGAAGAATACACCAGGCAGTGCTTGAACTCGACCAACTTCATCAGTCCTAAAATGTTCCGTCACAGAGAACTGCAACACCATGTCTAATGTGCATTAATGTAACATGGCTAAAAATTTGAGAGAACATAATAGAAAAAGGTTTTCAGTCTTACCTGATTGGATTGGATTACGCGCCCACTAATGTCATTATAAACAGTAGGAACAACCTGAAAGTGTCAACCAGGCATCTGAAGTCCTTCTAAAACAAGCATAAAGTGCTAAACAGGGAACTAAGATATACCATGAATAACTTTGGATATACCATAACAAAATCGATGAATGACGTCTGAAACAAGTATTGTTACATAACTAACCTTAATAAAATACTGATACATTCCATAAGGTGCTTGCTGTATCCACTGGACACTAGATATTTCAGCATTTTTAAGCATTAATCACAAAGTTTTTAGAAAACATGATTAGACAAAAATGTTTCCAGCAATTGGTAAAGAACATAAAATCTTACCCATCAAGTGTGTTAACAACACCAGGAAAGTAGTCTCCAAAAGTGAGACTATTAATTTTGTGACTAATCTGGCATCAGGAGAGATATAACTACAAAAATATCACTTGATGGAATTAATGTAAAAAAACTTTTATACAAACATATGCTTACATTGAAACTGTCCTTTTGGAATGCCAGCAAATCATGCACATGCACGTTTGATTGTTGGAAGCTTTTTCCTGGGGCAAAATGAAAATTCCCAGCAACTCTGTTGACATCTAGGAAACCATAGATGTTGCATCCTTCACCATCTTCATCTTTGATTCTCTGAAGAAACCCCTCTCTTTTACACTACAAAAAGAAGACACATCCAGGATTCGATAAAAATTGCATAAAAGAGAAGGGGATTGAGATATTAATAAATATACCAAATGCGACAGTGCGAGTATCTAACGATACTAGAAGGTTTTCAACAATGTCAGAGAATACAAGATCACCTTCACGTATCAACCATTCATGGAGTTAAAAAGATGCTGCTAGCAGCAATAAGACTATGGGATCCGTTAAAAAGATTACCATTAATACAAGATGGTGATTGTTTTTTGCCAATGATGTAATAGGTATAAATTGCAATAAGAAACAAACTTTAAAGCTTTAGTCATTAGGCTTTTATGGAAATTGATGGACAAGATGGCCAACAGGTTCTGTACATAATAAGGCCTAGGTTTAGCCATTAGACTTGCACCAACAGGATTGGTACATACTAAGAACTGTGAAATGGAAACATGATGAATACATGGCTCACGATATAAATGTTCAAAAAGGATTCATTCAGGTTATGAAAACCCACCTTGTGATCTATGGATAATGATCAAAACTATTTTGGATGATAGACTGGTTTTGTGGAGGCAAAATCTTAAGAGATTCTGACTAGTGCAAAATATATGAATTCATTATGCAATGTGCATCACTGCTGACTTTTGTCCTATCAAGCCATGGAACTTTACATAACTCATTATAGCAAAAATTCCACGATGGAAGGATCACTGAAACCAAATTGGCAAACTACGGCTGCTTTGGCATAGTACAACTTACAACTTAGCTGGTCACAGAATAATTAGCACTTGGGCATTTATTTCTTTTCACATGATAGATCAGGCATCTAACTTAAAGCTGCCATTCTAATCATTTAGGTATAGAACTCAAAATATCGAGTAAATTTAAGAAGTTGATTGATTATAGACACTTGCACGTGACAAGTATTATTTTATTGAAGGACCCGATACAAGAGTAAAAATAAAAAATAAAAATAAAAAAAACTCAGAATAGACTTAGAGCATATTATGCAGCTATTTTATTACTTGAGGAGCATAATCTTATTCACCCACATATACTGATGCATAATGTATACATGATTTTTTTTTGTTCATAATGTACACATGAATATACCACGAGCTACTCATGTCTCATTTAAGAATCTCTTGTACTCCCCATGTATCTCATAACATCCAAAATCCTGGCATCGTTTCCACATTGCATCCTTCAACAAATTCAGAGAACATAGAAGAGCTATAAAAATGAAAATAAGACAACTGCAATATCTAGTAAACTCCGCAGCCTCAAATAATCCAATTAGGGCAGAGAATGACACAGGGAAGATGAATTAAATAATTCAAAGATGGACTGCAAAAAAATGATAGGGGCCTAATAACCTCTGAAATATTCATTCAAATACTTAAACAGAAACATTGTTTAAAAACGATTTCAAGCATGAAACTATGTCAAAAACCTGGTCAATCAAATCAGGGTTCGACATTCCCCAACCTTTCTTTCTATACGCTTCACGGACCTCTTCACAGGAATTGCAACAGTCATCATCAGACTACAAGAGAGAGAACACAGAAGTCAGGAATGCAACCAGATGACTAAAAGAGTCAAACAAAAAGTTATCAATGTCAAATAAATTGCAGATGAGGACCAAACACATTGCCAGGAAACTGAATCAGAATTAAAAAGTTAAAGGAAAATGACCAAGTGGTCAAAAATGAAGATTACATGACAGAACTAGACAAAAAATATAAACCATAGAAGCACTAATTAAGTCAACATTGTTAGTAGAAAACAAATTATAGAGCTTTTTCCTAAGTTTAGTTATTTCAAATATCAGATTTCACTTGGGCGTGTTGCACAGGAGAGTGTAATGCTGTCTGATCCTGAGTGTTTAGAAAACATACAAATCATCCATTTTGAATTTCTCAGGCAGCAGTTCCAAAGGGGATTTGTTCTCCTATTACTTTTATGACTGAATTACTATAATAATCTTCCAGAAAAACACGGAACTGTAGCATTTGAACAGCTAATCGACAAAGTTGGTGGCTAACTTCTGTGAAAATTAAAGATACCATGGATACTTTACAAAAACAAGAAACTGTCAGTTTCAGGCGCTTGCTTGTTCATACATAAGAATCTTGGTTTTCAGTTCATCATTGGAGATATATTAGCTTTAAAAACAACATGTGCAAAACAACCACTAGAACTCATTCAGCATAAACAAACATTTGGATGACGACAGTTATGATGTTCAAGTAATTTCACTATAAATAGAACCACAGCGGATCAACAATGAGAAGATATCCAGGAGAGCATAAGCACAACAAGTATTTACCACTTCTGCACCATAACATGAACCACAATATGTCTCATTATGTTCTAGCCTCCCACCATGCCTTTGTAATGGCTTTTCAATCTGTAAGGGGATATGGTTCAATAAACAGAGATAAGAAAAGAGAACAGATCAGCTGCAGCATATAAGTTGCATGAACAAAAACTACATATAAGAACTAACATCATAAAGAAAAAAGAAGTAATGGATATGAAATCCAAAAGAGGATATATAGTATCTACTTAGGGATATTAATGCAGGACAGTAAAGAGGGTATATGTGAATTTGGATTTAGCAATCCTATTCCAAATTCGCATATATGATAGTCAGGAATTAAAATCCGGCAATCAAAACAAGCTTAAACCTCAATTAAAAGCAGCAACAATAAAAAAGAATTTATCAATGACGTTAGGACCGGCTGTTTTGACTCAATTAATCCATCCACAGAATCAAAGGATAGAATTGTGTCTCAAAAATTATTCCACCAGTAACTTGAATATCTAGTTAAAATATAGGTCTCTCCGTTAGAGTCAATTCAAACTTTCTTTTTGATAAGCCAATTCCAACAATTTTAGTCAAACAATCTAACTCGATCCACATAACCAAAGATTTTTGAATCAGAAATAAAATGTACCTAATTCAAATATATCGGAGAAAGATCAAGACCGTAAAGCTTTAACACTACACTAGTTGCGTCAATCGAGCTTGAAAGAAGAAATTCCAGAACCTAGAGGGAATTAACTACTGGGCTTGCTGTATCCATATAAGCCTGCTGGAATCCCTTCAGTAAGCAAGGTAGGCCTTCTTCAAAGACAAGATAGGCATTGGGCTCATTAAGATGTCGGGGCTTCTGTGGCCTGCAGAAAAATGGAGATGTATCGGCGCTGACTGCTAAGCTTGACGTGCATCAATGATGGATCAGCAGAGTGGTCACAGAAGGTGGCTATGAGCTATGGCCTCACAGGCCTGCATCAAATGCGGAGGCGGATGCCAAAGACGGTGCTTTAAGTTGGGGATGTGCAGGTGGTTTGGTTCTTTCCCGCTCGCTTGGGTGTTGAGTTAATCCGTCAACAAGGATAAAGAAAGAATCAAGCACTAGGTCTTCTATTCCCCAAATATAACTAGGGTCTCACAAATTCTCACCCAATGACGTGCTTATCCTTCCTTTCACCCGAATATCACTCTATACGAATCAAGGTTTTCACCCGAACCCATATTTTCTTTCATTATTGTTCCAATGTTTACACAAGCAGGGACACCTACATATAAGCCTCGTTACATTTAAATTTTGAAAATATGATAAAAAATATGAGTATAAATCACCAAATATTGCTTAAGATATATAAAGAAAATACAAAATTTAAATAACTTTGTTATTGAAATTTAAATAAATTAGCATTGTGTCTTTGCAATTTTAAACCAGACCTACATCTTCAATCTTCTAAAGCATCCCAAATCCAAAATTTCAATCAAAGTCAAGCAAATCTAGAATCTTTCCATCAAATTCAACAGAAGATCTCTAAGATCTTCCATCAAGGCAATACAATCTAATATGGTAGTAGTAGAATATGTTGAACGTCAACCTAGTGGATTGAAGTCCCAATAGATATCCTCAAAAGTTGATTGTGAAAATAACACCACAATAAATGCATTTGCTGATAATATCAATGAAGTTCCATCTTTAGCCTTGACTGATTCAAACCAAGCCCTGTCTTCATGCAGGTAGGTTGGCTTCGATTAATAATTAATCAATTTGATCCAATGGGAGATATCTCAGAAAGAAGATAGACCTCAAAATGGGAGACAAGGAGGTAGGAAGATGATACAGGACAAGCAAAAGATGACAAGTAAAATTTTAATTTCAACAAATTTAATTTCAACAAATTTAATTAACAAATTATTATAATTAAGGCGCAAATAATTTTCCAAAATATGTAAAAATGATCAATAAGATTTTAAATATCATAAATTAAATTATTTTAAAATTAAATTAAATTGTATTGTGATAAATAAGAATTTATCAATTAGATTAGGGATTACAGTCTAAATTCAACAAGCCAAATCAACAATTTCAGGAATTAAATAGGTTTTTTCCCAAAATTAAGTGCCCCTAGTAATTAAATATCAAAATAGAAATTTTGGGTTCTGATTAAAGCTTGAACAAATAAACCAAATGACCAGAAAATTCTAAACTTAATTCAATAATGAAAAATATCAGAAATTTGATAAAACTATATCTTAATATAAAAAAAAAGTCTGATCAACCTGCCATCATAATTAGATTAGCCCAAACCATATAAGCAAATTAGGCTAGTTCAAGGAATAAGATGCATTTGGCTGTTGGGAAGAAATGTGTGAGCAAGTGCGACGGGGAAGGGGTCCAAGGCCACACAGGTATGACAAAACTCAAATCCGCATGTGAAGGAAGAGGCATGGTGTCGAATTGGGTGCATGGGTCATTGGTGTAGAGCAAGCTCAGGCGCAGCTGCAGAAGAGACAATGACTTCACGCAAGCAGTAGGTCGGGATCGATACTGTAAGTAGGGAAGCGACACTGGGACAACGGAGAAGCTGGATGAGGGATTAACAACAAGTCAGGATGCAGGTTGGCGTCGCAATGTCGAACGTGAGCAGAAAAGTTCAAGGTGAGCAATCTTGTGGCCTAGTATCCACATTAACCACGTAGACTCCCTCTTTGTTGTAGTCACTTTCATAGGAAAAAAAAAACAAGATGAGCTTTCACATGAACCCAAAAGGCAAAAACTTGGTTCATCTTAACAATAAGGCCTACCCACATAATTGATTGTGAACGCATATTTGTATCCAACAAATATTAGCTAATTTTGGATTCTTAAAGTATAGCAAATTAACTAATTTACATTTGGTGAATGCTTGGCTTTGATCCTTTCATTTCATAAAACATAATAAATACTAATTGTCATTTACCTTACTATATCATCCTTTTTTTAAAAAAAAATAGAAATAAGAGGAAGTGTTTGGTAATTAATCCATTCCCACATGTTTGACAATTAGGTATTGTTTGGTTGGAGTATAATTTACGGATGTTTGAAGTTTTTTGAAATAAAGAAAAAAATATTTTAATATTATGATGTGAAATAAAATGATTGAATTATTGAGAATTATGTTAAATGCAAAATAAAATTGATTTGTTTTATTGAAGTATGTATAGGATGTTAAATAAAGTTATGTTTTTAAGGTTAAGATTTGCGTAAGATGTGAAATAAAATTGATTTTTAATATTTAAATTTATATATGATGTGAAATAAATATAAAATATCAATAAAAATAATTTTAAAATTTTTTTGGGGTATTTAAAACCCCAACCAAATGAGGCATTAGTAATTGGCTCCACTAGTCAAAGAGTTATTAGGGTTTATCATTGCAAAAACAAAACCCAATAGCTAAAATTCAATCCACAGTTTTATTAAAAAATCTTTGTAAATCCTTTACAAAAAAAAAAGCTAATGGACTACACTTAAACCTACTGCTCTTTTTAGCAGGAAGCAATATAAAATAGTAAAACAAATTGAACATTTCCTAAGCTCATAAAAAACTAATTGTTTGTGTCTGCGGATTATAGTATGAGAAGAGGTCAATTTTAAAAATTGTTGGCTCAAGTAGCATGCACCAGTCTCCAACTGTTTTGTATATTGACCACAAGTGAGCACAGCAACAAATGAATGCAAACTATAATGTTACATATAATGTTGCTTGAATACGACATAATTAGGAGCATGATAAATAACAGCAATCAAAATATTGACACCAGCAAAACAGAGAACCAAATATTTCTTAAAGGTAGGAAAACATAGTTCTAAGACAGAAGTATAAGATATGACTGACCTTTGGGGCACCAATTCCATCTTGTCTAACTTCAATAATATTGCCATGAGCGTCAATTCTTCTTTTAATTATGTCATGTTTCTACATTGCATGAAAATAGAATGAATAAGCCGAGTAAAGAAAGCCTTTCGAGAATGCAATTTGAAGCACTACTGCTTTTAGTTTAGCCAATAAATAAGTCTATTCAGTAGAAAAACATACCACATCTAGATGTTCTTCTCCACTGATATCCATGGCATCAAGACTAAGCATGGAACATGGAAGGGCAGAGAAAGTAATATCAAACTGCAATTTTACAGAGGAAAAGTGAAATTCAAGGACATGAGGGTAGAAGTTGCAATCTTCATATAAGAATAGTACACAAGAAAACCAACTACCATAAAAGAAAAAATGAATTGATGCAAAAATGAATAGGAATACAGTTTCAAGAATATAAGCAGCTTTCCCTATTTTGGTCAACAAATTTTGAAACTCCTACACAGAAAGAAATAGAAATAATGTGTAAAAAGGATTACTGCACAAAATGATTACGGAAGAGATTTGTGTATTTGATTGCCTCAGATTCAACTAATTGGAATAAAAATATTTTGAATACAAGAGAGAACGAAGCACTTAATTACATTGATGCGAAGCCTTTCCCCTCTAGAGGTATCTACCACAAGCTTTGTTTCGGTTATAGGGTGGAGATATAATCCTGCAGCAATTGGAATAAAAACAATGAAACTAAGGAAAACCAAGAATGCAATAATATGTTTAGAAGAAAGAAGCTCGAAAAAGTTATCACATGCAAACTAATTAGTTAAAAAAATATTCCACAATGATGATTAAGATGATTTAGGAATGAAATAAGGGAATCTGTGTCATCTTTGGAATCAAAACCATAAATCACCAGTACAAAGCAGGAAAACGAATGTATGAATGGTGAGATACTCGAGCGAGTCCAACTAATAAAGGTGTCAATACAAACCTCGATGAGAAATACCAACATAAAAACGCCGAGATGAGCAAGAACCCTCAAACTTCAACAACTTGAGTCAAGCCTTGACAACCAGAAACAATTTGCATTCTCTAGATTCAAGAGCTACACAATACCCTCGAGCCAAAAGCCAAGGGAAGGCCTCTCAAATGGCTAGCCCAAAGAAACCATTGGAGTGAAAGAAGCTCAAAAGAGCTACCAACCGAACACGGCCTCGTTTGGTTTGAGTTTTTTTTTTTAACAAGAAAAAAAAATATTTTTTAAGTTTAATGGGAGAAAAATTTATTTTAATATTAGAAAGTATGTAAAATGTGAAATACATTCAATTCTAATATTAGTATTTGTGTTGATTGTGATATAAAATTAATTTTTATAGTTGAAATTTGTGTTGGGCAAAAAATTTGCCTCGAACCAAACGAGGGAATATTCTTGCTAAGGAACAATTACTAGGTCTAAATGAGCATGCTTGCAGGGATTTTCAAAGCCCAATCGCACACAAATGTGTGGGCAGGCATGCCTCACATACTACAAAAAGCCAAAAATGATGTCATTTCTGCTATTGTTATATGTAGTAGATCATTTCTACTGCGTAGATTTCATATATACATTTTTAGGCCCCATTTTGTTGAGGAAAGTTTTAGCTATGACTAAAATTTCCTCCAACTAAAAACCTTATTTTCTTTTAAAAAAGTAAAATAATATTTCACATCTCATGCTACATAAATTTAACATTACATAATCACTTTATTTCACATCCAATACAATTTTATTATAATTAACTCCCTTTATTTCACATCATGCATATTTTTAAACAATATTTTATTAAATTTTTTAAAATCATCTTTTTATTTCTTCCAACCAAACAGAAACTTAGGCTACATACAACAAATTTTATACTATGTAGAAACTTAAAAAATAATAAATTATCATATAATTATTGTTACTATGTAGGTAGCATATTGTGGCTATAAAGGACATTTTACGACATTACGTAGCCATAAAATATCTCTACATAGCACAAATATATCTTTATTACGTAACTTTATGTAGTAGAAATGACTACTACATATAGAAACAACAGGAAAATAGCATCATACAACTTTTTCATCAAGCATTGGAGCTCGCATGCACATGCATCCGTGCGTGATTGTGCTCCAAACTTCTAAGGTGGCACGCAGTCTGGAGACTCTAGACCCAATAATTTCTCTAAGAGAATAACTCGAAATCCGCACAAGAACACATTATATGACAACAACAATTGGGAACAAATCCTAATAGAATCTCTGAATAGCAGAAAAGGTATCTGGCACGCTAATAGTTGACACTGAACCTAATAAGCACCCTAAAAATAAGGGTGAAAATTTTATGAAGTTTTTATCACTTCTCCACCCTTACTTATTGCCTCTTCCTCTTCCTTTTAGTCAAGAAGCTCTGTCTATTAAAGTGAGATAGGAAGAGTACCCCACTGCTAGTCCATCAGTTTGAGAAAAACCAATCCCAAAGCCTTTCTGCATCCACTGCCTTCCATGGGAGAGAGAAAAATAAGGGCAGTGAAGCAGAATATTTTATTACTATTTGACATACACAAGTAAAAATGGCTCGTGAGCTAATAATTGAAAAAGAAACAATTGTTGTCAAATGGATGCAACAAAAACCCAATGGAATATAGCTTTTAACAGGGAATTATCCTTATAAATTTCTGATAACCAAAACAGGATACCAACATGAAATCAATCAAATCTATAACAAGCCAATACTAATAATAGTGGTGTTCTTTTAATCCAATGAAAAAGGAGCTTGCCTGGGTTACTAGGTACTAAGGAATTCTCAAGTTCAAATCATACCACTGCAATTTTCAAGAAGGGTGAGGAAAATTGTGCTGTCCAAGGGATTAAAAAACGAACCCACTAATAACATTCTCCAAACTACAAGAAAAATTCCCATCCTCCCTTAATAAGTTTCTCCTTGTCATTCTGCTCCAACTTCAACTCACATTCTGCTTCAACAGGCTTTACTTTGTGGGTCAAGCCCAAGGCCAAGCCCTTGCCCCAGCCGGCATCAAATATTTTTACCACGGTGTTCTGAGAAGCGTAATAAGAAACTTTTCAAAATTTTCTCAAGAAGTTACACATTTGATCCTTTCAAATTGACGAAACAAAAAACATTAAGATTTTTCTGATTTTAGAATAAAAAGGTGGCTTATCGCAATTGCTACTTCATTTTGATGTTTTGCTAAAACAGAAATATGTTTCAGCATCATCAAACCAACCTTTCATTCCCAAAGAATACATACAAGCAGCATTCTAAAGGCGGAATCTCCACCACACCAGAACCCTAAACCCATGTTCATTCCAGAAACAAAATCCAGGATACTCCAAAAGAATCAACATCTTTCAAATCAACAACAAATTCAATCCATCGCGCTAACATAGAAAAAGATAACAAGCAGGCATGGGGAATTACTTAGCTCAGAGATAAAGAGGAGAAACATGACGACAGACGAAACTGCTGTGATTATTCCACCGGAAAGTGTCCTGCTGTAGAAGTCCTCGTTGATCTTAGGGTACGCATCCAAATTCCTCAGCTTCCCGAACAGCCCCTCCATCGATGGAGCTACCAAATCGCACAGCGAAGGAGCTTGGAAAACGAGAAATCTAGGTATAGGTAGAAAAGGCGAAGAAAAAGAGCAGTATTCGTCCAAAGAAAGAGAAGGAGATCTCTCTCCGATTTTATTGATGAAGGAAGAATCTAAGAAGAAAAAAAGTCTAATTTGATCTATGAGAGGACTTCCTCCATGAACGCCTTCCGCTGCTCCGCAGCAATTTATGAACCTGTTGATTAAAACATATTATTCCAAGTTAATATTTTAAATTAATTATTCTCATTTATTTAAAATATTAGTAAAATTTAAATCAGAAAATATTTTAAATTAATTATTCTCATTTATTTAAAATATTAGTAAAATTTAAATCAGAATAGTAAAAATAGAGTGTTCTTTAGTCGTGAATAGCATGAGGCTCTGTTTAGCTGGAGATAAAAAAAAAAGAATTTAAAACAATTTTAAGTATATATATAATGTAAAATAAAATAAATTAATTATTTAATATTAAAATTTTGTAAAATAATATGTAAAATACTATTTTATTTTAAAAAAATAAGATTTTAAGTTAGAGAAAATTAAATTAAAATTAAAATCCCATCACTTTAATTTTTAAAAATTTAAAAAATTATGGCATTTAATTCAACAATTAAATTATGGCATTTAATTATGCAATTTATTCTTATTTTAATTAGAGGCATTTATATACATTCTTCTCATTTCATCTTCAACAATATATTTTATCACAAATATTTTAAAAATAAATGCCTCGTCATACATGTAATATACCCTTTAAAAAAATCTGAATATATTATTTTTTTAAGATTTGAGATTGTAAAATAAAATAATGATAATTTAATATGTTAGCGAAAAAAGTTTACAGTATATACGAAAATACTTCCTTTTTATTAGCACATTATTTTATAATTCTAGAAATTTATGAAATAATTTCAAAATTAAACTTATTAATTTCAACTCAAATTTCAGTTGATTCTTTCACAATTTATTGAGACTTGTAAGTTAATTTATGAAATTTAAGGAGACAAAATAAAATAAATGTATATACATTAAAAACATTTGTGCATTTAAAAGTATAAACAATCATAATATATGATATTTATTTTGTTTTCATGGTATATGATATGTATATGTCATTTCGAGTTTAAAGATTTTATTTTGAATAAAAAAAAACAATTCTATAAAACGATATAACTTATCTCCAAGTAGCCCAAGAGCCCAGGCCCATTACTACAAATCAGAATGGGCCGTAAAATTATGGGCCTTCCTTTGACAGTCTGGTTCTATAAACTGAGTTACATCTCGGGCTGTGTCGGTTTAGTTCGACCTAAACCTTAGATCTGAACTTGCTTGGATTGGGTCCATAACTTCAGGAATCATAATGGAACCGAGATCCAGTCGAATCGAAAGATGTCAAATCGCTCATCGTAGTCAAAAACCAATTATTCATCGTACGTATAAGATAAAAAGTTAGGTTCTAATTCAATAGAAATAGCTATGATTTAGCATAATGTGATTCCAATTTATATAATTGAATCAACCTACTCGATTTAGAAAATCGAGCTGAACTGAACTCGATTAGTACTGAGTTGACTTGATTAGCTTAGTTTGGTTTAAGATTGGATACTGACCCTTTGGGTATTTTTAGGCGTATGATTCAATGTTATTGTGATACTGCATTATGTTATTTGAAAAAATAAATTATTTAATTTAATAATATATATATATATATATATATATATATATAGTATAGAAAAAAATAAATCATCACTCTAAAATAATGTTTAGATGCCACTAAAAATTAGGTGATAATTTATTTACACTGGGATTGCTTTGGTGAGTTTTAATCATTTAGGTGGAGCTATAGTTGAGCCATCCTAACCCAAATCATGGTTTAGTTGAACTAAACCAGGCCATGTTAAGCTAAGCTAAAACTCCCAAAATCTAAGGCCTTATTTGGCGCGAGGATCAAAATTACCTTTTTTATACTACCTCCAGAGAACTCCTTTCAACAAACTCACTTCTTGACTAGTGGAATCCTTTTTTTGTTTGGCTTGCTTGTGAATGTAAAAGAACCTATTCAAACTTCGTTATATCTCGTGAGTTTTTGTAGCTTTATTTTTTTTTATTTAATCAATTATACTCGTTTCAAGATCTGATGCCGCTCTTTAGTCAAACATATTTCTGTCAACACATCTAAATGTTATGTGAAATGCAAAGTAATTAGTAAAGCTTGAAAAAATTAAAATAAAATTTATAATATTATCATCTTTTAATGTAATAATATTGAATCAAATAATAATAATTTATAGATAACAAATATCAAAATAAGATTGACATTTAAATAATAATAATAATAATATTCAAATTATATTAAATCAAAGGCTCTCTTAATCATTATTTGTTCGTACAAAAAATATTATGAAAGAAATAAAAAAGAGCCAAAATTTTCTGACATAAATGATCGATGATAATACCCATCACTTATATTCAAGATGAAGTTATCAATGATAATGACGAAGACTACACAGCTACTACTGATGATAACAGTCGTCTTTTATATTCGAGATAAAGCTATCGATGATAACGATGACAACTAATGATGATTTTCATGCCATACAATAATCACCCAATAACTCGAAGGTAGAACACCACATTAAACAATGGGTGTGGCTTCCCAGAAGCACATGTTCAGACAAAAATGAAAAGAAAAAAAAAATTGTTGTTTGCTCCAATCAGTGCTAATTCAGGTAGTTGGAAAGAAGGCCAACCTCCTCCAGGGCACGTGGAACTGATTCTTTATAATCCCCACCATGTGCATTGAAGAAGAAGAAGAAAGAAAGATATAGATCAAAGAACCTTTACTGGATTAAAAAAGCTCCATGAATGAGCCAATGGCTGCTAAACAGCTCTCTTCTTCTTCGATTCCAAGCCTCCTCGATGCAACAAGTGTTGACAGAGGACCGCAGGCCTGATGCCTGCCATTGGCATGCATGAATCTTTTCAATTTGGGGTTCTCAGGGCTGACATGTGAGGAGCCTGTAGACCTGAGGGGTGACATGTAAAGAATCAAGAAGGCAGATGATATTTTATGCCACCATGATTTGATCCAAAATCAAATATAAAAATCTTCATTCATGTGAATGATACATATGATTATTAACATGTTCTCTTAGCTGTTCTCTCACAATGGGAATTAAGAAAGGTTCAATGATTTGTGAGTGAGTTAGCCATAGTTGTGAGGCTTTGTAGCACCAATGATGCTTCACCTTTCAGGTGGGCACCCTAATGCTTTTAGTGGAATCCAGCACCTCCCTCAACCAAGGATTCCCCTCCTGAGCTAGTGGGTTTCTCCCTCCCTCTCTTTCTCATGATATTTCCATAAGGATAACCCGATGAAGGTCACTAATCTTCCTTTTTTTCTATGTGAGATTAACAGCGATATTATGTTATCAGAAAAAAACACATTTTATGCTATGAGACTCTCATCGTAAATGACGGTGGCCCACCCATGAATGCACGGGATTTTTGATGCACTTATTTTAGGTAGAAGAAGGCTGCATAGTAATTTCGTAGAATATTTTGCTGTTAAGGGTGGGTTTAAAGAAGGTAAAGTCCGGTGAAATTTGTGGATGCGATGGGGTCCCTATCGAAATATGAAAATGAAAGTATATAAGCGGTACTGGTGCTCAGTGTCTTATAAGGCTCTTTAATAGTTTAAAGACTAAAAGAATGCCTCTATGAAAAAAAAAAGACTAAGAGAATGCCTAATAAATTGTAGGAAGTCTAATCTTTTTCCTATTTGTAATAACAAGAGAGATGCATGCAATTATGATGATTATAGGGAATCAAAATAACTAGTCATACTACAAAGCTATGGGAGGAGCTAGAGTATCAAACAAAGGTTAAACAAAGACACTAAAAAAAAAATAGATTAGTTCGAGATGACCCATTTTGCTTAAGATCAAACTTAGGCCAAATGCAAACTTGACTTTGAATTGGCATCATTAATCCTGAAGAAAAAAGTAGCAATGCTATAAGCCAGACAACATTCTCATCATGGGAGAACTTCAAATGCCATAAGTTTGACATCTATAGAAATAAAAATATAAAGCAAGCCTCAATAAGAATTCTAGGCTATGTAAGAAGCCTATCAAGCTCAATGAAAAGTCTTGTAACTACTATTCGACAGCTATGCTATCCTATGATAAAGTCAATGTTGAGCAAGATTAAAAAAAAGACTCATAAAATTAGTGTAGCTTGGACTCAAGATGTAGAGATAGATGAGTAGCTACATTAGAGAGAATTATAAGAAATGATTATATTAGAAAGACGGTTGGCATGACCTATAGAAGATAAGATGAGGAAGAAATGTGTAAGATGATTTAACTATGCCCATGTGTGTAAATGTGTATTGGATTCAAGTCACTAAGTGAAGAAGGAAAAAATGTGTCAATAATTTCGCACACAAAGAACAATGCTTTACATACATCTAAACGGGGGAGAGAAATCTATGTAGTCAGCTCTCACCTAGCATGGTCTTAAAGCCTTGGTTATTGTTGTTGTTGTTGTTGTTAAAGGGTGATTACTGCCAAAAGAAAAGCAACGCCACTATGAACAATGAAAAAGATTTTGGAAAGAGGGTCAAAGAAAGCTTGAAGTTCTAGGGAGGGAAGCGGATGGGGACTGATAATGCGCCTCGGCTTTTAGTTTCATATTTATTTTGAATTTTTACTATAAGTCTAATTATTCATTTTTGTTGTTTATGTGTTTTAAAGTTTTAAAATATTATCTTTCCGTCATAGGGCAACCTCCATGACTCACAATATGGTTTACTATTCAACAGCTTTTGATGAATAAAATAAAATTATTCCCATACAAATTTCTGTTCTCCTTTCTTTTTCCCTTATTCTTTCTTCTTCCCCTTTTCATTCTTCTTATTCTATTTTTAAATCCTTTTCACTTTGCTTTCTACATCAAGTGTCTTGAGAGTTTTAAGGTGTGTAACCCACATATAAAACAAGTTTTAAGCTTAGTTTAAAACTTGAGAGACATCACTCCTTTTTCTCTGCTAATATGGATCCGTATGAGACAAACAGATCACCAATAATAGGAGAAAGATCATTAAGCAGGCATCAAAACCAGTACGTACCCATCTTGATTCAGCCTTGCGTGGAGTTAATAACCTTTGCTATTTCCGGTAGGCTTGGAGAGGAAGAAGACAGGAATGAGGTTCAGGGAAGTGGACAAAAACCAATTATATGGAGCTAATCAGAGCAGCTACTCCAGAGGCTTGAAAGACAAATAATGGAGGAGACGCAGAGAAGTTGACGCACAATGTGGAGTTAGGGATGAAAGAAAGGAGATGGTGATGGGAGAGGTTGATGCTATATTCCTCCTTCCAACAATCATTAATCCTGTATGGTTTCAAAGCTTTGATATCATAACGTTGGAAGGTAATCTAGAAGGGTAACACCTTATCCTATCAGACCCCTACGCATCTTCTTCTTCTTCCTAAAATGGGTATTGGGATTCTTCAAAAACTTCAATGCATTTATTGATGAGAGCTCAAGGTAACGTTCCCGTGATTCACTAAAGCGTTGACATTTTGTGATAAAATTTGCAACGCAATGCAAAGACATCTAGTCGAAAAGAATATTTTAAAACCGCCATTTGACTAGCTATGCTATATGAGAGTGACCGTCAGGCCAATTAACTAGAAAGGTTTTTAAAAGTTTGGTGTAGCTGTGATGTGATGCTTAGATGGGTGTGGTCACACGCTAGAATGGACCACATCGGAAATGAATACATTTAAGGTGTTTTGGCCATTTCCATTTCAACCTCTAAAGGGCACATCGAATATAAATATGAGAATCTAAATCAAGATAATAAAAGACGAGTTGAGACATCATTAGAAATGACCTCAAACTCATTTGAACTAACGTTGCTTTAAATACATACATAACTGAATGAAGAAGTGAAAATTGTGAAGTCATCCCCCTTAGTTAGAGATTATGCTCTATTCGACGAAAGCTTTCATAAAAAGAGAAAATTTTGAATTTTAACTCAAAAGCGTATAAAGCTCATTGTTGTCAAAATGAAATCTTTGACAGAGATGGTGGAAGTTACCCAAAGAAGTAGTCACTGAAATATACATGAATAACTCTTCGCTTTGAGCGATTGAAAGGCTTCGTTTTTTAGCAGGCTCTCTTTTGGCAGAACTTCGCTGCAAAGCTGCAGAAAGAAACTACTATTGTGATCCATATGAATGATTGGGACCAGAGTACTTCAAGAGAAACTTCAAAATATTTTCCAAAAATAAAAGGTATGTAGGAGTTATGGCAACTGAAGGACCACCTTAAAGGCTTAAAGTGCATAACCTGCATGATTGAATGAGCCTCAACTACATTACCTGTCAATCATATATGCTTGAAGTTAACATATGACTCAGATTAGCAAAACAAACTTCCATGAAAAACAACCCCAATTGTTGATCACACAAATTTTTGTTTGTATATCAAAATAGTTAATAGAACTAAAATTTTGAAACAAAGTTACATGCTTAATTAAATTCTTCACTCTCAAAGTTCAAGGAAAGGCGAATTCAGTGACATAATTCAAAGCATAAACCGATCATATGAGAACTTCCAGTTGATTTAGGAAAAAAATAATTATTTGATTTGATGACATATATATATATATAACCTTCTAACAAATTATAGAATCGTCACTCAAAAGAAGATATTTAGATATCATGGCACCAAAACGCCCCTTTAGTATGATTTTGTCGAGCTAGATTTAACAGCAAATGTAATTTTAGTGGCAAAAATTTAGTAACAATGTCGTCAATGTAGATGGGACAGTAATACCTTAACAAAACTCCAAATTCTTCAGGTCTATTATCCTCAATAACAAAATCAACACAAGATGGTTCAAATGAATGAATGAAACAAGAGTTTTATGTTACAGGAGAATTCCTATTAGATTGAAGAGTAAGTATTATAAGATTGACATCTGATCAACTATATTATATGGGTGGTGAATAACGAGCAATTAAGTAGAAAAATATTTATAAATTAATATAACTAAGATACAGATACAAAAAATTGACAAGTGATCACATTAAAGAGGATCATATTAGAAATAATTTTATCAGGATGAGGGTCGATAGGCAAGGCACTTATCTAAAGATAGGTCCTTGTGCATAAATAAGAGGATCCAAATCCAATGCTAATGGATGAAAGGGAAGACCAAGTATAACTCGAATATTTTGCAAAATATCAATACTAGTAACTTGAGATACAGTAATTATCAATTAAACACGTCACTTGGGTAGGTGAAAGCCATGTATCTTCCCCCAGATAGCTCGGAAATGAGTCTTTATTTTTGCTATAAAGCAAACCACGACCCAAACTAAGAACGTTTAACAAAGAACACAATTTACATGGCAATCCTTGAACAAAAAGAACAATTACTATATCTTCCTTTTTCATTGTACATAGAACTACTTACAAATACTTAGCACCTCTTGGAGGAGCAAGAAAAGTAGACATAATTAGAAGGTTTTCATGGTTAACAAAGACACAAAAAGGAGGGGAGAACAAAAGACAAAATGCATTATCATTTCTCCCCCTCCCTTAAGAAAAATACATTTTTCTTTTCCCCCTCACCCTTAGCTTTCATGGGTGGTGGTGGGGCACATTAACTATCCAAATTTACATCTTTGGACAAGACTTCAATGAACGTCTCTTCCACGCGACTAGCCGTTGTAAGAAGTCCATAACCTGTGAAAATAAAATCGTTGCGAAAGAATCGCGCAAATTAGCAACTTGGCAGGCTCTAGACAATTACATAGGAAGAAGACTACATAACAGTTTCCATCATGCTGCCCTTATAATGAAGTGGACCCCTACACAATAATATCCCATAACACTAAAAAAGAAAAGAAAACACAAAAAAATGAAGTCTAAAAAGGCATTTGGGATGGTTTAAAACTTGCCTCAGAGGGCTCTTGGAGAGAATAACAGGCGCTTGTTTCCTTTGGAATCTTAGAAACAAGTATACCAAAGCCCTGTTCTCTGTTTCTCAACACCTAAAGCCACATAATACAAAAACTAAGAATGTATGGCAATGGAAAAATACATCTACAATAACAAAAAAGAATTCTCGAACCAGAACATTTTTGCTAAAAAGAATTCTCGGTGAAATGCTAATAATGCGCTCTCGAACCAGAAGCACGAATACTTTGTAAATTTTGAGTCATCAATGAAGATATATACCTTGAAAGCATCTTCATCAGTGCGATCATCACCGATATAAACTGGCAGCACGTCATTGCAGTTGGCAAATCCTGCGCAGAGAACATGTGATAAAGCTTTGACAAGCTATCTACAAAGCAGGGTTAAGAGGAAAAGAGAACAAGAAAGTGACTTGATTTAATGTGTCTAAAGGAAGTTTCCCCAGCTTACCAAGAGCCTCTAGTAGGAATTCCATGGCCTTCCCTTTGTCCCACTTAATAATGGGGCGAATCTCTAACACCTGAAAAGCCAATAAGCCACAGAAGAGTGTCATAGAATCTTCTAAGGGAGAAGATGGATGGTAGTAACTGCCTTCAAACTCTGTTTTCGTACCTTTCTTCCGGGGGAAAGACGAAGTTTTGGGTACTGCTTCAACACAGATTTAACTTGATCGGCTAAAGCACTCCATCTCTGCGTACAAAGAAAAATTAATACATAAAATGGGATTAAAACAAAGAAAAAGAGGAGCTGAACTACAGTACAATGCACTCGCTACCTTCTCATCTACACATCTGAAGTGAACTGACACGCAAAACTTGTTGTTCTCGACCTTGGCCCCAGGAATGAATTTGGTGGCCTCCAGCAAGGCTTTGTAAACCTTTATAAAGGCCGGACACAAAGGATCTAAGTGCGTGTGCATGTACATATTGCAAAACATAAAAGCTGCAATGAATAAAGAACTAGAAAAGGTAAAAGAATCACCTTATCTATCATTGGGAGAAACTTACTAGCTGGTTGAAAGAGAACTGCTTTGCCCTGAGCCACAAAAAAATGAAGAAAAAATAGAAAAAATATGAAACTGATAAAAATCCCAATTCAAAGTACCAATTTGATTGTTGTCTTTCTATTAAGGAGAAAGAAAACCAACGTTAGCTTTCTTGAAGCTGGGCCCCTTGGCTGGGATTTTGATGTCCATGCCATGGCTACCGGCATAGTAGAGCTCTGCCAGTCTAACAAAGTTGTAGACCTGCCCCAAAGCAGATCAGCAATACTGAATTTGAGGAGAACGAAGGAGAAGAGACGCACACACTCAGAGAGAGAAGGAATGGCTTCAATGACTGAGGAAAGGAAGAGAGAATGTACCTTGTCCCGGCAACGGCCGCTAACTATTGCTGTGGGGAAATAACGGGCGGATTCCCTCACCGCATCTCTCATCTGAGGTTTAGAAGATTAAAAAAGAAGCAGAGAAGGAAAGAAGAGGACCAACGTTAAGAAACTAACCGCGTCGGACATGAATGCCCGGTCAGGGTCGTCGACGATGGGCGAAAGCGTGCCGTCGTAGTCGAGAAACATCACGATCTGCTTCCCCTTCGACGCGTTAGCGATTTCCTCGAACATGCTCAACGCCGAGGGATTCCCCATCTGCGTCAATAGCCACAACCCATTGACCAAAACCGCCCAAAAATCGAAACCCGGGTTTTAGAATCGAAGGAAAATGCCAGAAATCGCTCACCACCCAGGTTGAATGCTCGTCCAGTTCTTCGGCGACTGCTGGGGCAGCAGCAACGGCTGCCACCGCCTTGCCGTGAGTCGGCGACGATGCCTTCATGGACTCAAGCCACACATTTATTCTGCCGCCGGTTCCACCCAGCTCTAGCTGAGGGAGACATTTCCGGCGGACGCCCAACCCACCACCGCCGCCCCTTGGCTGAGGGTACGGAAATAGCGGCGTAGGATTCGCCACCGCCGCCACCGCGATTCCCATCGCCTCCGGCACCACCACATTTTGGTTCGTCATTGGCGTTTTCGGATGCCGGAAGACCGAGAAGGGCTCTGGGTTTTTGACAAAAAGACAACTTCACGAAGAAGAACCCAGAGCTTCCAGGCCGCTGACGGAAGAGAGGGAGGGAGGGAGAGAGAGCGCGAGCCGATGATGCAAATTATGGCCGAGAGCTGTGTTCTTATAGTTGGCTGAGGACGACAGAATCCACGATAGCGGGTCCCATCCGAAGCTCTGAAATACCACGGGGCCCACCTCGCCGTCTTCTCCGACGCGGGTGCGGCGAGCGTGCCAGCAAGCTGCTTCGCACGTGCAAAGGCGATGGCTCGTCATGCGGTTTCACACGTGTTCCGGAAAGCTGATTCCACGCTTCAGTGGCCCCGTCCGGAAATTTTTTTTATAAATTTATTTTTTGATAGAGATTTTTTTTTATGAATTCACAGGCATAAGGTCAAGGTTTTCATTAAATAAATTTTTATTATTTTTGTGTGATTTACATTTAAATTATAAATATTACTAAAAAATAATCTAAATATATTAACATTTTATGATCTACATTCTTTGCCTGCTATGTAACCTAATTTAATTATAATTAAATTAATCATCAAATAATAATTATATTAGCTGCAAGGTGCCTTAATTAATATAAATATTTTAAAAATAAATAATAAGCATTAAATATTATTCAGTTATATCAATTCAGTAATTCGATGCAAATACTAATATAATATTTTATAATTGAAAAAATAATATTATTTCGTATAATAAAATTATAACATCTCAATCACATAATTTAAAATTTTAAAATAACATTTTATGGAGATCATGACAACTTATCTAATAAATAAATCTATGTATTATGTATATAAATTTTATTATTTTTTATTAAGTCTTTTAATAAAATCCTTTCTTATTTTTCTTCATCTCTCTCCCTCTCTCTTTGGTACCAAAAAACAACAGTAGTAGCACAATGATCTCTTGATTACTGTCCTTTCGTTTTTGTCAATGAATCGTAGGTTTTACACTTCAGCTAAGTTTAATTCCACTCTAAAGCTTTTATACTTCAATTAAACACAGAGTATTAAATTTTCTATCAAATCATCAAGCTTACATCCATTAAATTTGATAAAAAAATTAGTTTATCGGTAACTTAATTAGGCATTGAGGATGATTAAGTTTTAATTATAAGGGAGAAACTGACAGACAAAACGGTGTTCTTGATAAAGTTAGCAAGCTGAGAGTTGGAACCTCGATGTATATGATTACTCGACCGAGAATTGAATTTGAGGTTGGCGATTGCGATGAAGCTCTTGACGATTGGAACCATGATGAAGTATCCGAGAATTGAAACGAAGGATAGATGATCTCAGTGCAAGGGAATCCTTGATGAAAGAATCATTGAGTAGATTGAAAACTGATCCAAAAATAGTAATTTTTAGAAGCTTAGATTAAAATTCATAATCTTCTAACACATGAAAACCAATCATCCAACCAATAAATTGATGATTTCATAGATGACTAATCTTTTTTTTCTCATTTTTTTCAGCATTGTTGTAGGACAAGCAATAAATTGAGTTTAAATGGGTTAATCTCAATTCAAAATTAATTTTTTTTCTTTTAAATTAATGAATTCAATCAATTGTTGAGAAAAGTAACGATTAAATGGCTCCATTACGAGTAGGTGTGCCACTGTTAGAATAAAAATTTAGTTTAAACTGTGAGCATTGTATGCACAGTATAATAAGTGAATTGGTTGTACCTTTTTTAATAATTTAAATTTTTAAGCCAGTTGTTAGCGCCAAGAATTTTAACATTAATAACATTATTTTTTATTTTTCATAATTTATATTTTATTAATATCTCACACATATTTTTTCAATATATATATATAATAAAATAATAGATATTTTTTATATTATGGATGCAAAATTTTATGCGAACTTATACAATTTTTCATTGTCATGCTTTTTATCTTATTGGAAAGGTAAGGCATCGTGCGATCATCAAATGGACTAGGCCTAACAAGAGCTAACGAGTCGATTCTTATTTTTTAGGCATGTTTATCAGTGTAATTCATTCGACTTATTCATCAAATTTTTCTAATTTTTTAATCAATCTCGATGCCATTCAAGTCTATCATGCTGGTGAGCAACACAAATTTTGCTTGTTCTCAAAAAAAAAAAAAACATAAGTTTTGATTAAAAAAATAATTCTTAATTTCATCAAGTAATTTATGGTATAATTTATATTAAAACGATTTTTCTTTTTTAAAAAAATTAGACAGTGAGCCCTATTTATTAAATAAGAAAAGTGTAAGTATTTTTTTACAGCTAATATTTTTTTTAAATTCATTATCTCAACAAATTTTTTTAAATATTTCATTCCATGTACCTTTTTTTTTGCATAAGATGTAACATTTAAAACAAATTTACTATGCACAGTGAAATACTTTAAAAATAAGTTTAAAATATATAAATATCCTAAAAAGAAATATCATACATGTAAATGTCCCCTTTTTATAGAAAAATATTACATTAATAAATGCTTAAACAAGCATTCTATTGCAAATAAAATTTGAAAAAGAAAAAATATAACATTCTTTCAAGTTACATCGATATCAATACTAAAAGCATTCTATGCCAAAAAGTAAACCACTTTGTTCTTGTTATGGAAACATCAACGATACGAGACGGCTGAAAATCGGATCGATTGAAAAAATAAAAGATATTATTTATATATAATTAAATTTAGTATGTAGTTTTTTTAAGCAGTCTAATTGAAGGCTTCATTAAAATTTTCTCTATAGTCATTCGAACCATATTTATTATAAATTATTTTTTTTATTTTTATTTTTAAATAATAAATCAAGACAAGCAGTTATAGTTTAAGCTAATTAAATGAACAAATATATTTATACATAATATTTAGCTAAAACATTAAAAATTAATCAAAAGTCGGATTGATTTTAGCTCGGATCAAGCTTGAATCGATAACAAATGAGCCAGACCCAGCTCGAATCTAGATTGAATCGAACTCTTCTCGTTCATTCTCTGGATCAAATCGAGATCGAATTAAAAACTTTTAGTTCAGTCTTGAGCCGAGGTCGAATCATTAACAGCCCTACCTGGCTGATCTTGGCCAAATCTACCAAAACATCCATGTGACTAGGGGGAAATTCCTCGAAAATCTTTCATCTTGTTCCAAGGTCCATTCTGTCTGTATCTAGGGTTGTAAACGAACTGAGCTAATCTGAGCAGTGGTTTATTCAACTTCATGTTTATTTATTAAAATCATGCTCAAGCTCAAATTAGTTCGAGCTTGGTTCGCAGATATAAAGGCATGCTTAAACTTGGTTAATGACGTGGTTTGAAAACACGCTCATTAATGTGTTCATGAACAAGCTTATACATATATTTGAATTCACAAAGATAAAAATAAACTCGTATATATCAAAGATTTTAACATGTTCACAAACAAGCAAACTATTATGGCCCATAATTTTTTTCTTATTTATAAATAAGATATACCAAAATTTTTATAATAATATTAATTGAGCTGTAAAAGTGCATGGTATTGAGCCTTATAATTTAGCATATTCTCGACCTTTAACAAACAGGATACTAATATATATTCAAACTCGTTCATTTGCCAATCAAGTTGTTAAAATTATGTTTCTAACTTATTTGTTAAAACTAATGAAATAAACAAGAATAAGCTCTTATTAATCTAAATTATATCGAGTAATTATTTATCAAATGCTTCGTTCATTTACGTCTCTATCTATATCATTTGGGCACTAGTTGGGCTCTCATAGTAGGAAGCCCTCCACATTTGGGTCCAACACTACTTTTTGCTCCTCCTTCAGTAAATTTAATACAAAAATGTTTCAGTTTCATTAAAAATTTACAATCAGCTAATAATGCCTTTTTAAATGTGAAAAAATATAATAATTAAAAATTTTCTTTTTCTATAAATTCTACTCTAATTCTTTAATATTTAAATTCACATAAGTACAACAGACATTAAGACAATTCTATTACATTAAAAATTGTAAAATTTATTGAAAATGCTTCTTTATTATAAAAAATTACATATATCATATAATAATCTTACAAAATTATATACTTCATATAATTTTTTGAAAAATATTATGTGTTAAATTATATAAATTTACTATTTTACGAAGATAATTATATATATAACGATTATACAAAGATTAAGATTTAAAATTTAAAATTTAGTTTTTAGTGTTAAAGTTATTTAATATTTTGAATTACAATTATAGTTTTGAAGTTTAGAATTTAGAGTATAGTGCATTTTTATCTAAAATATATAATTTTATAATATTTTAATATAATATATATAATATTTTATTTTTAACAATGAAACATTTAATTTTTTTTGTAATTATTGTGTCTTTCATGTAAATAAAAAAAAAACTAGATTGTATTTGTATCTATTTGGTTATTTTATATATAATAATAATAATAATAATAATAATAGTAATAAGATTTGAGAGTAAATTAGTTGGATTTGGAGAATATATTTAAAAGTTGTTCATGCTATTTAACTAAATAATTAATTAGATTAGTAATTATTAATAGAATATTACCATAAATTAGTTAAGTTACTTTCCTTTGCAGCCATTGATTATCTTGTGGTCCAACTAAGAATAGAACGAAGATTTTGTGAGAATTTATGAGATTAGGAGGATCATAACATGAATTTAAGATTAGACAACAAACATAAAAGATGAATATATTTCATATTTTAAAGTAAAAGAACGCTTTGGGGGGCACACTTTAGGTTTGTGTTCGTAGTCTTCTATCCCCTCTGGAATGCTCAGTCTTGCTTCTATCTTCGTCCATTCCCCTTGGGTTAAATGTCGTCTTTTGAACACCTCCTAAAGCCGCTTCTTTAATACCGCTTTATCTTTATCCCACTCCTACTTTCTCTGGACTATGGGACACTCCTACACGAGTATTATACTAGCCTTCTCAATAGCCTTACCAGCTACGGGGCTTTTCTTCAGCATTCCTTTAGCAAGACTAGCGCTATAGGGCTGTGAACGTGAACCATTTTCAGTCTACAGGCAGGCTACTGACTAAGGCATTTCATCAGCAAAGGAACTAGTTGCGAGAGATCTGTCTCATGTCATGGCATGGAAATTCAAAAGGACCAATTTGATCAGGTCTCTGAAAAAACAACTCCTTTTGAAAGTGGAAGTGATATATGCAAACATGTTCTTAGAAGTCATCATGAATGAAGATCACAAGATGATAGAACAAGCTAGTATAGTTAATATTGTTAGATATATGTGCATGATTCATTTATTATTTTGATTTCATTATTCATTTGAATGTGCATTCACAGGACTGTTAATTTTGCTCGAAGATTGATTGAAAATTAAATTAAATTGAAATGAACTTAACTAGAGTGAGACGATTGACAAGACACTTTTATAGCTTAAGATTTTTATCATTTTAATCTTAGACCAAGTAGGTTCTAATTAAGCAAGCTTAAAATTGGATTGGGTATATTAGTTTTTTCACAATAGCTTAACAAATGGTTGCATTAGAATTTTCTTCGTGATCTTTGTTTCGATTCTATTGACTGTAGAATATATTCGTTTCTATTTATAATTATTAGATCAAAATAAACAGTATGATTTAAATTAATTAAATAAACAGAGACTTTATACCTAAGTATTAATTAAAAGTCATATTGACTTTGGCTCAGATCGAGCTTAAATTAATAATAAACTAGTCAGGCCTAGCTTGAATACAGATCTGATCAAACACCTTTCGTTTATATTTTGGATTGCATTGAGATTAAATCAAAAAATATCGATTGAATCTTGACTCAAGACAGATCTACTTGAAATCGGATCATGGATAGCCAATCATTGAACATAAAGAAAGAGGAGTAGGTCATGCAATTTATGCATGGTGGAAGAGGAATCACATCATTTGAGTGATTTCCATGATATGTAGGAAATAAATGCTCTTTGCTTCCAATTATTGGTACTTAAGCTTCTATAATTTCTTCAGTCATTTGTATATATGCAATGTGATGGATCAAACTAGAATTATATATATATATATATATATATATATATATATAGTAGTTATGTGCATTTATCTTCTTTTGTTCAAATATTGGATTAAGAGTATATTAAAACATAGGGATCATTTATAAAAAAAAATGACATAGGGATCAAGAGAGCATAGGGAAAACAAGCTAGGAATCAAAATAGAATATCCCCTTATATGCTCTAGTTCAACTTGGAGGACATTAACGACATTTCCTCGAAATTTTCTCGAATAGAACACAGAGAATCAATAAATAGACAATGCTATCATTGTTAGAGTTTGTTAGCCCAAATTCTATTTGGTCTGACTCGAAGAGCTTGTGGTGTGATATTTTTGAGCAAAATAATGTGACAATTGATTTTTGAGATCAAGTGGTGGTAGTTGATCTATTTGACTAAATCTTAGGGCAAGAATTTATTATATTATATATATATATATATATATAATTTTGCATATTAAACTGAAATCATTTTGAAGAACTAGTAGCTACTGAAAGTAATCTATTTTGTGTGTAAAAACGACAACAATAATTAAGGTTTTATCCCAATCTTTTTAAACTCATCTTTTAACTGTTGAAAGCAATTTACTCTTTGTACTCATCCGTTTTTTATACTGTGATTTTTCCTAAATGTTGAAGTTTTCTACGTAAATCATGTGTTTTTGTTTTTTATATTTCTCAATATTTATTATACTTTTCTATTTTAATTCCCGTGAGGAAGCACCACAAATGTTGAACTCTCAAAGAATTATTTGCCTTTAAGCGACGATAATCTCGTTGAGAAATATTTGCGATGATATTTGAAGAATATCTTCAAGGACTTTCTCGAGGTATATATTCGAGAGTTTTCCTTGATGTTCTCTAGATAATCGCGACTAAGAATAACTATAATATTAGAGATTGGCCATAATAATTCTTCTTTGAGGACAGAAAATTGACAATAACTCAAAGAATTAAGCAGACTCTACCTTAACGTCGAGAAAAATGGAGGCCTCGAGGACATGACGAGAAAATTTAAGGCCTTGAGTGTGAGCAGACCGGATGAAAGGCTACTGTTTTAACGAATGTTTTTTGTTGAGAAAATAATTTTATGAAATAAAATAAAAGAATATTTGTAAACCAAATTAATCATTCTCACGTAAATTTTCGAGGAATGGACCAGACCCAGTCATTTCTCAAGAACAATAGCTAAGGGTCTTGTTACTATCACGATTTTGATAGTCATACCGATGATTTGGAAGAGATTTATCGAAAAATCTTTAATGCTCATTTCGGCCAACTCTCCATATATAGTGCAAAGCTACATTTATAAGTAGATTAGAGCCGTGGCGAAACTTCGTGAAAATCAACGTGTTTTTCTCATCTTCACTTATGTATTTGTTCTACTTTTCGTATATAATTGTGTAAAAGTTTGAATGAGTATTTGTTTTTTATATAAACAAATTTCTGTATAAGCATTATAATCGTAATTATATCAGTCCACTAATTTATGCAAATTAGCTAATAGCTTAGAGAGCATTTAATTTAATGTTATTTTGATTTTATAACATGTCATCTTTTATATAATATTTTAACAAATTTTATAAAGTTATTTAAACTAAATAATTATTTTTTCTGAATAGAATAATGTAGCATTAAAATAACATTAAATTAAAAAAATAATTACCTATATGCCACACAATTTAGTAGAAAAAAGCAAAATTACCCTCCTTTATTTTTATTTTTAATTTGTAAGATTAAATTTAACTGAGGTAAAATTAATCATATAATTCACATTATATATAAATTAAATACTATATTAATAATATTTTCGAATATTACCTAAATTTTAATATTAAAATCTGCCGTATTTTATATACTATTCAAATTTAGAAATAAAATTAACTTTATTTTATATCTCACATACAACTCCAAATAAAATTACTAATAGGTCCCTACAATTTACCTAAAATATAATTTAGTTCAATTTTTAAATTTTTTAATTATATTTCTAAAATTTAAAATATTAATTTAAAAGAAAATTAAAATATAGAATTACAGGTCCCTATAGTTTCAAAATAAGAACCTAAATTATGAATTTTAAAAAATATAAAATAAAATATATTTATTATTAAATTATGGAGACTCCATTAGTAAATTACTTTAAAACTAATTTTATTTTAATTCTTTATAAATCTAAAATAAATATTATATCAAATATTATCTTTTAAGCTAGTTAAAATTATCCTACAAACAAAGGGATGCATATGCTTTAAAATATGTGTTTTTTGATTAATAGGTCCCGTCTAATTTGAAGATTAAATTTCACATAAAATAATGCTATATAAGAAAAAAATTAATTTAATATTAAGAAATATGTAAAATATAAAATAAAATATATTCTAATATTCGTGTATATATATATATATATATATATATATATATATATATTAAGTAAAAAAAAGCTCGAATCACATGAGCCCAAAGTATGCTTCCCCTATGCTTTTTAGGAAATTTAGTAGATTTCATACTTAAGAAAGGCTTATGTTGATTTCGAGCGAGTTAGATTCAGCTAAATATAATCAAGTTAAGGGGGCGTTTGGTTTAGTGTTGTCTCAATGTTATGTTATGTTATTTTTAGAAAGTAATTATTTGGTTTAATGACATCTTTAAATAATATTATAATTAATTACAAAAATGCCATTACATGCTGACATCAAGATGTCACCCATAAAATAGGCAACATCTCAAGATAACACTGTCAATTTGTTATTTTAATGTCAATAACTTCCAACTAAACAAAAATAATTTAGATAGCATTGATATTTTCTAATATCATAACATTGAACCAGACAAATGTCCATTGATGAATAACAATGACATTTAGATAACATGACATCTAAATAATATTGACATTGAAATAACACTGAACCAAACGCCCCCTAAATCATATTTACGTTAGCCGATATAAAAAGATTTTGTTCGTAGATGTACATAGTAACACATTGGCTCGAATCATTATAATCGAAGTAAATCATAATAATAATCGTATTGGATCGGGATCATTAATTAATTTATTTTAACATATTAATTAAATATAAAATTAAACATAATTCTGTAGACTATTAAAGGGCCTTGAATTCACAATAGAATTAAGCTAATTAAAGAAACTGCCCCTATAAATTTATATATTCAAACATAATAAGTAAATAAATAAATATATACATATATATATATATATATAATTGTTGATGTAGGATGTAGAGAATCCCAAGAAACAGAGAGAGAGAGTCTCGAGAGACGGCAGCACGCAAAGAGCTGAGCTTATCGGTTAAGGCTTAGACGAAAATAAAATACATCCAGAGCAACACACAGAAGTTTAAGGTGGTTTAAGGAAGAAATCTCCTACATCCACCTAACAGCCGAGTGATTGATTTCACTAGAGAAAAGAAAAGGATGGTCAAAAAGACCAGTACAATGAGCTAACAGAGAGAAAGAGAGCTTTCTTGATTTAAGATCTAATACAAGTATGGTGGAAAGATAAGAGTGCTCCTCTTTTTTTTTTCTTTTTCTCTTCTCTCTGTGAAGCTTTGTTCAGGGTATAGGCGGGTGGAAGGAGAGCTCTGCCCGGATTTTCCGGAGGGAAAAAATATAAACAATGTTGAGCCCACGCTGGTGATCCCACCGCTGTCAGCCACTGGAGGGGTTGGAAACAATGGGTGAAGAGCTTGTCTTCTTGAGGTCCGTGATGGCTGAAGCATGCAAGCCCTTCGTTTGCGTGACTAGAAGAAGCATGCTGCATTGAAAACGGTGCGGCCAGAGCACGCTGACAGCGATAGGTATAACTGAGAAACATCGTCATCAATGTTTGGGGAGAGCTGGGAAACGTCGTGCCCGATGTGGCTAGAAGAGCTGGAAATATCATGGACGAAGTTTGTGAGTTGTAACCCAAACATCGTGGACAAGGTTTGAGATCTGAAAAAATAATGATCATAAGGTCAGTAGCCAAGCGCCACGTGTACGGCTGTAATACAGCGCTGGAGCCACATGTCAATAATAATAAATATATACAACAGTTACATCACATTTTTTGATAAAAAGAGTATTGATATTTAAAGAGCAGATAAAATAACACAATAGAAATTCACTCGAATACAATTTTAACATGATAAGAAGTTTTGAGTTGTATTTCAAGCCAAGTTAGCCACATTAGCACGCTCCATTAACCGCCGTTAAAAATATATAGTTAAATAAATATATAAATATATATTGATATAATTATTTGTATTCATATCACTGTAATTTTTCAAAATATATAAAAAAAAACTTAATACAAATTATTTTAAGCTTGAAAACTTTTAAATTAGCTTTGCTCTATTCAGTCAATTTAGTTTTGGTATCAGTAATTTCAATTTTATAAATTTAAAACTTAATTTATTAATGATAATTATTGAATATTATTTTTTCAAGAGAGATGAGTTTAAAACTACATTAAAACTCGATAGCATTTTCGTATCTATTTTCACTAAAACTGATTTGAAACTAGTCATGAAACTCAACAGTTTCGGCCGAATTTTAAAACCTCGATAAAATCTTTTAATATTAATTTATTTTTAACTTTAATTATTAATATTTAATAATATATTAGTAGGTTCAAAAGTTTAGGCACTTAACCGCTGCCCATCACATGTTCGATGGGCCTCACTCAATATATGTGTGGCTGGTGGTTTCACGTTTAGACGTTCGGATGCTCGAACCCGATCATCTTGGGCTTTATTTGGTTCGAGATTTTTTTTAATAAAAATTATTATTTTTTAAATTTAATAAGAAAAAATTTATTTTAATATTAATTTTAATATTAGTATTTATATTAAATATGAAATAAAATTAATTTTATAATTAAAATTTGATTTGAATCGATGCGGTGTATACGTGTGCAAACCTGCGATCCAATTTCCGTGCGTGAGGCGCCACACGTTGACAACTGACAACGGCCGCGGGCGGTATGGTCGGCAGACTCCTGAAAGGGACCGAGCCGCATCAGTAACCCGCTGTGGGCCCCAAGCGAACTGGGCTCGATACCACACGGTGACGCGGCAGCGAGTCCCACTCGGCGGAGGTGCGAAAGTTGGGTCGATTCTCGGGGGCCCTCCACGCGCTCAACCTTAACTGATTTTTAACGGCCGAAACGACATATCCCAAAGCATCCTAGTCAGGGTGACCTGGCCAGATTAGACGAGAATATAGAGTTATGTCACCCGGAACGCACCCAGAAATACACCCGGAAACCTCACTCATCGCTGACAAAGTCAGCCTTTTTTTCATCCAGGTACCCTTTGTTTGAATCAATTGCGCCAAGGTACTCTCCATATTGATATCATCACTATGACATCACTATAAAATACCACCAAGATTCTATATGTGACAGAGGATTGTGATGGAAAAATTGTCAAACACACAATAGAATTGAAAATGACAAAAGACTAAGAATAAATTTCGATAATATATATTATACGTATAAAAAAAATTTATCAAACGTAAAATCAATTAAATTTCATATCATCTAATACAGAGATAATAAGCATTTACAAATTATTATTTTTAGTAATTGACGCAAGAAACTCATCTACTTTCTCTCTATTCCTTTAACAAAGGCAGTTAACATATAGCTCGAAGATCGATCGAAAGTTAAATTGGATTTGGATCAAATCAAAATCGATTCGATCCAACTGAGCTGATTAATGATTTTTTTTTTTGAGATTTTTATTAATTCAATCTTGAGCATACATAAGTTTGTAATTTCTCATTACTTTTATGAGAATTATGTTGATTATAGACGTAAAAATCTTTAAAAAAAATTAAATGGGCCCCATGGTCCACTGTGCTCCACCGACTAAGGTCTGTGAATATATATAAAATAATAATAATAATAATAAATCTCAAATGTAATTAATTAATTAAAATTGATTTTATATGTTAGAAAATATTTTGACTCAATTTAGGTATTAACCAAACAAAGTTTTAGTAGTCAATCTTCAAATACTTTTGGTTTAGATGGGTAATTTTAAAAGTTGTATTACGGTGATACGTTTATAGAACATTGATCAGCACATCATGCTTATGATTATTAGGATAAACGATTGATCGCAACAAGAGTAGTTAATTAATTAATTTTGGTGTGCACCAGTACGCTATGATATAAGTGGATAAAAGAATGTCATATCCATATTAAGCTCCGTGGGGGAGTGGTCGTACCCTAATTAAGCACTTTAGCAAGACCCTTTTATGATCAGAAAATACAAAGTCGTTATCCAAGTAATTGAAGCGCTATATAAGCTCGAGATGGGCTTTCTGGCTAATGCATCATTCCTAAACATACGATGATGCACATGATAGTTGAATGTTCCCTCTCATGTAATGGCTGCACCATAGGTCGTTGAGCTTTCTCATGCTAACACTATCTTATAGGTTGGTATAATTATCATCGATTGAAAATCAATGAGTTAGCTCTTTGACCTTTAATCATAGATGAATTTGCTAACATTGGCTTCTAAATTATCTCATAGTATAAAGACAACACAAATTTTGTAGCTCAGCGATACTAATATGACTACTCTGATGAGAAGTAAGTCGTCACTCACGTATTCCGTGTTAAGGACAGTATCACCATTCGGGAGCTATCTCACACCTTAGAGCAAAAGGCCTAGGGCTCTAATGTGGGAAACATCCACATGAATTAAGGTACAAATTTAACAACGTATATTACTTGCTAATTGATTTGCAACTCGATAGGCAAGGTTACCTTACATAGTATGTTAGCAACTTGCACATGGAATCCACTTAGCTTTTACACATTTAAATGCCACTTTGACTGGTTTTAACTTGGCTTAAGCTCAAAGTTGATCATCCTTCATACTATTAGTGGTAACCAAGCAATTCCATGTGTCCCATTTTGCTTTTAAGCTTAATTTGGCTTGGAAAATTGATTGGTTGGATTCCACACTAGCTAGTCCAATTGGATTAATTGTGGAATCTCTATTGAGAGCTTTGCATTCACATGAGTCAAGCTCAAATCAGATCTTTAGTGGCCTTTGATCAGATCTTTCAATCTCAGTCTCCTTGCATCTAATTATGACTAATATTGTTTCAACTTATAATATTCCTACTCGTGACAATAAAATAAATTCACTACGGAATAGCTTTATCTTGGCCTGAAGATTATATTCAAAACTCGAGGTACATAAGATAAAAGATCGAATTTTATGCAAGCTAGTATTAAATCGGTTTGTTTGATCATCCATACTCGAGTATTAAATCGATTTGCTTGATCATACTTGAGTTAACTTACTTGAAATGAAAGTAACTCAATTCAAAATTGACCCATTACAATATACATATCCATACATATTTTTACACTTATATTAATTATTTATAGTGTGCCATATGCCGTATGTACGAAAGAGATTTCAAGTTATTTTGTAGTAAGTTAAGCCTAAGTTATATTCGTATTTTCTATGTTATATCTCGTGCATGTTTAACGAATAATGTAATCTTGAAACTCTGTTCAAATCATGAAATTTAAACCGAAATTTAGAAACTTATAATTATAACATGCTCAAAATTAAAAATATAATTTTGCGTTAAGCTCAATTCACTCAAACTCGATATAGTACATAATAGCCTTAATCTAGATGTAATTGATGATGAAGTTGAATAATTCACCACTGCTTAACAAATCATTAACTAGAAAATTTATTATTGAATAAATACATTATTTTTTAAGTTAAGAACAATAGTGCATCATGCCTTTATTCACAATGTTTAGGCATTGCGCATTTAGACCTTCACGTGTATAATTACTGCGAAACACTTTTTCTTATTTTTGATATAAGACTACTACTTATTTATATATCACTTTACCTATATGTTTGTAGGAGTTGTCCTTTGCAAAAGAGAATTCGTTTATTGAGATAATACTCATTAACTACTTCCAGCGGTCTTTGCACTCGAGAAATTTAAACCTGCACTTTTTCACTTAATTTATCTTTGAACCGTAGTATCATATTACAAGTTACATTCTACTGAATTTGATACCATTTGTCAAAAGTAACTAGATCATGCATGGAACTTGACCTATTTTATGTTATGTTCATGGTATAACTATGATTTGAGATTAGAAATTCTATTTACATATTGATCTAAAGATACATTTTTTCATTGTTTTTCTCCTATTTTTTGTATGATTTAACTATTGGTCAATAAGTTATTTGCATATCTAATTAAAAAAAATATTCCTCCTCCATGCTCACAAGAGGACAAAAATCCTTAAAAATTCCTCATCCACCATAGGTATTATTAACACTATCATAGTGAATACATCAAAAAACATAAAAAAAAAGATGCTTATAAAACATGGGAAATATCTTCCTTCTAACCCTTTATTCCCTATTCTTAAGAAAATTATTTCCTTGCTCTTTATTTTTCTTTTTTAACACTTTTAAAAATAATTGAAACATGTTAGGGCTTTCATTAATTTATATTCACCAAAAGGGTTAAGCACTAGTGCATGTGTTAATAAACAAATGAATGAGAAATTAATCTCAAAGGATAAGAAACAAATATAACACGAGTTCAAAATTAGAATAGAGGCTAGACGTAGAAGTGAGTTTTTACAATTATATATCAGGATTTTGGTGATGAGCCTTTCTACCTCTTGAATTCAATAAAGTGCAATGTGAAGAGTACGTAAACTCGAAAATACAACATAATATCGTTTAAAACTCTTTCTTTCTTCATATTATTGTCACCATAGAACTCTTTACTAAGTAGTAGGTTGCAAAACACGAGTTGAATTATAACATTCAAGACTTTTCTCAGATATTAATCCTTCTTTTTTGTAATCCGTGAAGAGTTAATAACCTAGCTTTAAGTGCAATAAAAAGTAGTAATCTTTCAAATAATTTAAAAGAGTGGTGCCTGTCCCAATTCAATTTTCAAGATCTATATTTGATCTAATTAATGTGATAAGACTTTTCATTCGATGATTTTCATTCTCCTAGATGGAGATATGATTTCGTCTTTCAAGGATAGTGCTTAGCATGATAAGTTTTTCCGAATCAAAGGCATGCAAAGAGTTGATCAACTTCAACCATTGTGTATATAATATTCTCCATAGTCATTGACAACCATGTCTTCAATTTTGGTAGTCTTCAAATCAATTATCCGTGAGATTCGGAGCTAGTTACCCTAGGTCATCGAACTAAAGCGATTTTAGAAAAAGTTTATCAAGATTTCCAAGGACTAGCTAGCCTAAACTTTATTTACAAAAGTTATATGGCAAAGTGGAGAGTTTGGCTTATTTGAATTGGGAGTCCAAGGATCAACAGGGATGTTAACGATCCAATCTCAGACTGATCTAACCTTAGCTAAAGATTAAATTAAAAAAAAATTATTCGATCCAAAGAATAAACGAGCAAGGTCTAGCTCATTTATTATAAATTCAGACTCGATTCGAGCCAAAGTAAATCTGACTTTTGATTAATTTTTAATCTTTTATCTAAATCATATGTATACATATATTTGTTCACTCAATTAACTTGAACTATGGTTATTTATCTTAATTTAATATTAAAAAATAAAGTAAATTAATCTACAATAAATATAATTTGATTTAACTTTATCAAAAAAATTCTAATAAGATATTTTATCAAATTATTATAAAAAACCAACGTACTAAATCTAGTTATATGTAAATATATATAAATAATATCTTTTATTTTTTAATCGATCCGATTTCGAACTATTTTGATCTAATTCTACATCCGCTTAAAATTGAACTGATAAAAATCTAGAAACATAAAAATACCTTGAAAGTTGTGAATTTTAATTAGTTTACACTTAGTTTAAAATTGGCTCATTCTAATCGAGTGATCAACTTGAACGTGAAAGATATATATTCGAGTTAAAATTGACACAAAATTTTATAAGTTAGTTATTATTTTAATAATATATATATATGAGGTAAAATAAAGTTAAATTTTAATATTAAATTTTATGTGTGATGTATGCATCAAACAGTTTATGAATTAATAACAAAAAAAACAGCTTAGATTTATTTTTTTTCTTAATTTAATTTTATCATAAAATCTATAATTCTGCCTTGATATGTATCTAGAATGAGAAATAAAATTAATTAATTATATTACAAAATATACATAATATAATATAAAATTAATTGATGTGTTGAAAATAATATTATAGAATATGAAATAAAATAATTTTTTTTATCAAAAATTATGTATGATATTATGAATATTAATTTAATATTTTTTTTTTAATTTTTTTATAATGTATAAATTATTTTGATCTAAAGTATGATCAAAATAATATATGAATAAAGAGGCCCAACCAAGTTGGAAAAATAGGATTATAATAATTAGCTTTTATTCGACTTATATTTTTCTAAAGATTTTCATTTTTTTAAGCTATATAATTTGGTTTATGAGACATCAATTTTAATTATTTCTCTTAATTTCCTTACATAGAGCTAGAATTTATTTTTATAAATTTATAAGAGTTGGTCTTTTCAAATTTGAAGTACTTTGAATAAAGAAAATTCCTCTTTGACTAAATTGATAATATTATCTTGAAGGGTTAAAGAGGCTATTATGTTTATGTATTAAATCATTGTTCATTTGAATATGCCCAAAATTCATAATTAAGCAAAGTTTCTTTTTTTTTGGTAAAAGATAAGCAAAGGTTCATGCATGTTATGTGAGCTCATTCCACTTTTTATTCAATTAAATCTTAATCTTTTTTATTCCAACAAAATCACTATGACCAATCTTCAACCTTTTTTATTTTTTTAATTTGTTCAAATTGGGCAAGTGCTATAAATATATGTACTTCTTAAGTAAAAAAAAAAAAGAAGAAAAAAAATATATATATATATATGTACTTTAGGAATTATCTCTTTAAACTCTTATTAAAATAATTGTAGATCTTCATGTTTACTTTTTGGTTTTTCAATCAATACTATAATCATGTTCTCTTAATCTCTATAACAATTAACTAAGAATATAAAAATATTCAATTTAAATTGTAGCCTTTTCTATTAGAATTTTCTTAAGTTCAATAATTAGCATTTTAGCTTTAGGAATTATCTCTTTAAACTCTTATTAAAATAATTGTAGATCTTCATGTTTACTTTATGGTTTTTCAATCAATACTATAATCTTGTTCTCTTAATCTCTATAACAATTAGGCCCTGTTTGGTGCAAGTACTAAAATTATGATCAAAATAGTACTAATTTAAAAAATAACAATAATAATAATAAATAATATTTTTTAATCATTTTATATAAATTTTAATATAAAAAAATATTATTTTATTTTATATACTCAATAATTTTCAATAAAAATATCAAATTTTATTTCACATCTTAGACCAAAATATTCGAATCGAGTATTTTAATTTAAGATGTAAAATAAAGTTAATAATTTTATTAAAAATTATTGAGTATGTGAAGTAAAGTAATACTTTTTATATTAAAATTTATGTAAAATGATTAAAAAATTTATTTATTATTATTGTTGTTGTTTTTTAAACTAGTACTAATTTAGTTCTCATTTTAGTCCTCGCGCCAAACAGGACTAAGAATATAAAGATATTCAATTTAAATTGTAGCCTTTTCTATTAGAATTTTCTTAAGTTCAACAATTAGCATTTTAGCTTTAGGAATTCTCTTTAAACTCTTATTAAAATAATTGTAGATCTTCATGTTTACTTTTTGGATTTTCAATCAATAATATTATCTTGTTCTCTTAATCTCTATAACAATTAACTAATCATGAGGCCCAACAATACAAAAAGGTCTTATCTTGTTAAGTAGATGCAATCCCCATCATCAAATGGATTTGGGCAGCACTACCTAAAATAATATTATATAAGTAATGCATGCCTTCACACATTTTCTCCCTAGCTTAATTTTCAATAAATAGAATGTGCCTATATATAAATTAAACAAAATGAGAATGAATGGTGATATATAAACTAGAAATATAAAAATAAAATAAATATTATAAAAATAAGTACATAATAATTAAAGTAGATGTTTGATATATACAAATGATAGGAGAGAAGATGAGTTTATTTATAAAGCGGTTAGAGTATTTATAATTGAGATTAAGAGCTTGTTTGGTTGGAGGATAAATTTGGATGAGAAAAAAAAATATTTTATAAAGTTGATAGAAAAGAAATTTATTTTAATATTAGAAAGTGTGTATGATGTGAAATAAAGTTAATTTTAAGGTTGGAATTTATGCTGAATGTGAAATAAAGTTGATTTTTAAGATTGAAATTTGTGTTGTATGTGAAATAAAGTTATTAAAATTTATAATAAATTTAAAATATTATTAAAAAAAAATTGTCTATTTTTGAATAATTGCCAAATATGTTCTAATTATAAAGAAAATACACTTAGATAGTTTTTGACAAAGATCACAGAGACAAAAAAAATTATCACATGGCATCCATATAAACTTCCTTTAGTCTGCGTTTGATTGATGGGATTTGATAGGGAGAGCCCCCACAACTTTTTCTTTTTAATATTCATCTAATTTTATATCATATTTACATATTTAATACCCACATAGTACTTGTATTTAACAATCAAATCTGAGAGGTTCCTAGAATTAAAAAAATAATAATAATTACCTACATATCACACCATTTAGTTTTATTTATGTTATGCATATTCGAAATATTACATCTTATATACACACATTTGAGTTAAAACTTAATCAAAATCTATTTGAAAAAAAAAATCTGTTAGTAAATCATTAAAAATATATTTTTACCTTTAATGATATATATTTTTCTCTTTTTCAATGTCACACTAAAGTGTTGATTTATCCTAAAATTAATTCACGTCGCAGATGTCTCATTCCTTTGCCGTCACCTAAATATTAAGGTTTTAAGATTTTCACTCAAAATATATTTAAATATCCTTAAAATAATATGATGAACGGCTCAGATTTTTTGTAATCTAACTATAGTTAAGCTATTGAAAAATTATGATTACTTATTATAATAAAAACAAGTTAAAATATGTGTATGTAAGATTTTATAATATTTTGAGTGTGCATAGCGTAATTAACTAAGAATAGATGAGTAAAACATAAATAAAACAAAATAGTGTGGCATGTAGGTAATTATCCAAAAAAAAAAAAACTTAGAATTTGTGAGATTAAAATGATTTAATTTTACAGAATTATATCACACTATACATAAAATTTAATAGTAAAAAATAACTATATTTTATATCATATTATATATATAATTTAAAATAATAATTAATTTACATCACATATTTATATATTTTAATATAATAATTAATTTTATTTCATATTATTCATAATTTTTAATAAAATTTTTTTATTTAATTTTAATTTAATTAAAATTAAATTTTGAAAATAAATAGACTTTTGGAGGTTCCTAACAATAGAGCAATAAATTTATTGATAATAATTTAAAATTTTAATTTACTAGAACGTTGGAGAGATTAAATTCTAATTCATTAAATTAAAAGTTTAAATTATAATTAATAATTTATTACTTTTAAACTTTTTGTGTTTGACTAATTGAAAGAGGGTTTTTGGTGAAATTAAAGAGTTTAAATATAGCATAAAAATTTAAAAAAAAAAATTACATACAAGCCAATTTATAAGATTATGATTATATTCCACTACTCAAAAATTATTAATATGAGTGCTATCTTGAATCTTAAATATTACATAAACACTATTTAAATAAACATTCATTAAAAATAAATAGAATAGAAATAAAATATTTTATCTGTACATGTAATATCCCGTGATCTCTATTGTCCGTTTTAATTTTAGAAAAACTGTATGACTTGAGCACTTTTCAAGAGGTCACCCATTCCAGTGCTACTCCAGTCCAAGTATGCTTAATTTTTTATCACTAACCTCACGGTTTTGCTCCAAAAGGCGCCTCTACTATTTGAGATCACGTTATCTACTTCTACAGCTCAGGATCTCCCTCTTTTTTCAATGTGCGTCGATTCATTCCTGTGCCCCTCTCACCACTCATTATTCGGCTTAGAAGCCTGCCAGGAGCCGCACTTTGGCTTAGTAATTCCTTTCTCTTAGGACATCACTCGACGATCACTTTCCGCCCTCTTCGGCCATAGGCGACACAGTACACCATCATTGTTCCCTCGTCAAACCACCGACACTCCTTCGGAGACCTCGCTATTATAATTGAGCCATTGTCAGCCACCATGCGTTGACTGTCGGCATCATTGGCCACATTCAGCAAACACATCATTGGTTATCATTAGTGGCAAGTCGCGTCGCTTGTCGCCAACCATCGATTATTATAAGTTGCCACTATTAATTGCACCCATGAGTATTTTAGGTATGATTATAATCACGGTAATATTGGTAGAGTGACACTACTATAATATTAAAAATTTCATGATTACATGTGCATAAATAAATTGTAAAAAATAATTAATATGTAAATATAATTTTTTAAAATGAGATGTATATAATTACCTAAAAATTAAAATCGAATATTTTTAGTAAATTGATATAGTAGATATCTAAAATACGTGTTACATAAAAGATTGATCCATATATTTTTATGAACTACCATAAATTAGAAACCTATAGAAATACCAGCATCTCATTTAGGTTAACACTATCAGCAATTTATCTTAAATCATCATGAATTTTATTCAAGAGATAAAAATTATACTTTAATTGATATTTTACCTTTTTTGTTACCAATAAATTATTCTTGATTTTCTTAAGTACATATAATTTTCTCAAAATGATTCCAAACTAAAGCAAAAAAACATTAATCAAGAAATTTACAAGAAATTAGTAATGTCAGACTTTTGAATTACTTAAAATAGCATATTTATGTTGCATTTGACTTGTAATAGGAATTAATTGGAAGATTTTCTAAAATAAAGAAATCTAATTGTGAGTCGACTATTAAAAATGACATTTTTATTTATTACAAATGTTGAAAAAAAAAAGATTTGATTAAGAATTGACATATTATTTAGTTCATGGCAAATTCATTTGGACCGATCATCAAATCAGACAAACTCGCAAATCACTATTTTTTAAAAAAATTAAAAAATGTAATCATATTGTTGATGCAAAAAATGCACCACAACACAGAGAAATGAGACGACAATTTTTACGTGGAAACCCGAGTGTCCGGGGGAAAAACCACGACGCCGTCCGGGCGATTTGAATCCACTAATCGAATTTCCTCTTACAAAGTTTGATATTTAAATGGAGACCGAATGAGTACAAGAGGGATAGAGAGAGAGAGGCAGCTCAGCCCGAGAGAGAGAGAGAGAGAGAGAGAGAGAGAGAGAGAGAGAGAGAGAGAGGAAGGAAGCCTGCTTAGAGAGAGCAATCCCCTCCTTATTTATAGCTTGAAGAGGAGGGGACATAGTAGGTTAATTTAGTTTGCCACATCTAAAACATACTCTTGCAAAGGACGATTAGGGAGTGGGCTCTCATGCTGTCTTAAATGCTGAGTTGACACAGTAGTACGGAGGGTACGATCTTGTGATATCTCTTTGAGCTGCTGTTCGACAAGGGGCTGCTGTTGAGCAGTTGTTCGGCAAAAGGTGTTAGAGAAAGTTCTAACACATATCTTCTGATAGTAGCAAAAAAATTTATTCATTTCATTATTCAATTATCATAAAATATCGAAACCAATACTAGCTTGTGCCAAACTAGATCGATTAATGCTCTAATTTACGATTTCAGAGTAGTTAAAATAGATTATTCGGTTCGATTTTTACAACACTATTTATTCCTAACCTCAATATCTAGGATTTGCTTTTAGTTCCATCACTTGAAGCATGATAGGGCCAAAGGGCAAAAGGGCCAGAAGCATGCAACTAGGAAGAAGCACCCCTATGCTGTCCTTCCTTCCTTCATGACTCTAGAGGCCATATCCAAATCTATTATAAAAATAAGAAATTGGATTGCATCGTACGGCCATGAAATTTAATTCATATAAATATATTCTTTAAATGATCACAAGGACAAACGGATAAGAGCTATGAAGCATGAGCACATATAATATCACTGCGATATATGATAGGAATATGACGATATAATAAATTAAAAAAAAGTAATATATAAATACGTCAAAATGCGATTATTATGTGTGTATGTATAATACGTTATATTCTTATATTTAAGATATAGTTTTATGATAGATGAGAATGACCTATATAAATTATTGCTATAAATTTCAAAAAAGTATCGAATAAGTATTAGATTTTAAAAAAAATAAAAGTAAAAATAAAAATTGATACGCATAAGTATCAGATTTTTAAAAAATAAAAAATAAAATTGATGTGCCACGTAGCGTATCAGATTCATATTGGTGGAGTATCGAGAATTATCAGTATTTGATACGGATACGATACAGATACGTTAGAATTTATGAAGCATCGGTACTTCATAGGCATGTAAGAATGATATAAATTTATCCAAGACCACAAAACAAGGGTTAATTAAATTATTTATAATATTTTTTTTCTCTCTCTAGGATTTGATTCGATATTATCTTGACGTTACGTTGTATTATTCAGATGTTATGAATTTAGTTGTTATCTTTTGATTGATAATTTTATAAATTTTTGAAAAATTATTTAAAAATATCTTTAAACCAAACAACTGTCCTAAATAACATGATATAGCATCAAGATAATATTAAATCAAATACCCTTTAAAAAATTTGTAAATATCATATTTTTATTAATTAATATATTATAATAAGTGGCTTAAAAAATTTTGTTATATATTTAACAAACATAATTTTATTAAAGGGTCATTTGATTTATTGTCATGTAATCTAAATATTATGATATTTAAATATTATTTTTTTATTAATAATTTTATAAAAAGTTATTTATAGATGTAATTAAATCAAATAATATTTGAAAGTAATATAATGTGAATTTTTAAGTTCATTAACAATAGTTTTGCTTTTTATTAGGAGTGCTTAGAGAAAGCAGGAGTGAAATAAAGTAACCTAACGCAGAACTTATAATTAATTAATTAAAAATATTATTAATTTTTCGAAAAACTTAGAGGAACAGTACTTGCACCTATAAGCATTACGGGTTGAGTTCAACTGAGTTTGCTCAATTGAAACTCGAAGCTTTCAAGTTTTAGTTGAGATAATTTGATTTGAGTTGGCTAAAATATATTTAATTTTTTGTCTAGATACTCATTTTATGTATTTTAATTATATGACTTTTAAATGATCGTATATTTTGCATGATTTTTAAATTACTCTCTTTAATATATATTTTATAGAACATATTATATACATAAAATATCTTAGTACTATACATTCACAAAATCAACACTCGTATTATTATGCATATATCAAATAGATTACGAGTTAAATCAATTTTATTTTAAGTGAGTTGACTTCAAGTCATAAGAAAATCAAATCGGATTAAATAGAGCAAACTATGACTAGGTTTTAAATTACTTCGGAGTTTCAGATATGTTGCTCAACTTCATAGTTAAAGTGAGTGAATAATATGATTAATTATTACAAAATGTATCATAATAATACTAGAAGTTATCATTAATCTATCCTACTAATGAGCCTTCAATCATGCTTTAAATGTGTGTTCATAATTTTAATTATACGTATCATTCATGAACATGTATAAATTGAATCGAACAATATTGTGTTCAAGCCCATTCATTTAGAAGTCATGCTTTTAAAAGCATGCTCAAACTCATCGGGCTTGATCACAAACAAACGTAAACGAATTTTTATAAAGCTGGGTATCAAGTTGATCATTAAAAGCTCAATTCATTTTCACTCTTATCTTCTAGAAGGTCATTTATCCTCGTATATTTTTTTGTTGAAGTACACTCAGTTACATTGCTCCTACACTGAGCCTTAATTATGATTTTGGCTCAAAAAAATTTCAATATCTTAGAGTTATATTATTGCTTATATGGCTCATGATCTCCTCTTCATTTTTGATTTGTTTTTTTCATTTTTGTGTCCCTCTGCCACCTCAATACCTATAAAAAATCTATCATGCATCTCAGTCATTTTAAAAGCCTACAAGGAGTCTCCAATCCCCGGCTCTTTAGACAGGATTACTAAAGGCCACTTCCTAACCTTTTTAGTCTTGAGTATTACGAGACTAACATGTTTTGCCTTATTTGTATTTAAATTACATCGTACTATAAGAGGACATTGGCTCTACTAATATTATGTAACTTATGACTGAAATTTGAAGTATTGTTTGCCGGCCATTTCCCACCCTCTTTGATCCTTGGTGTTACACATTTGGTTGGGCCTGCCCACTCGTATGAACCTTAGTTTAGTTATGTGATGGGGCATTATGCCCATTCAGGTTGTCCACGGGTAGCGAAAACTCTTGTGGAGTAGGACTAGTTGGCTGTCATAGCGAATCATGCCCATTAGTTTAGCATGATTCATGCCTATAGAAAGAAATCCCCAAAGACCCGATCACCATACATGGAAGAAACACAATCGTTTGGTATTTAAATATCTCTAATGGTTATTGCATCGATAAACTATGACTATATAAAAGTTATATGGCATTAATACAAATGTGGGAAGATCTTAATTTATGCCTATCAGGCTATCGCTGAATGTGGCTCTACTCTTTTGATCATCATGATATCTCTTTCTCACGTTTGCTTAGTAGCAATATTGTTGTAAGAATCGGATCAGACTGGTTCGTTTGCGTTTGACTGGTCCAACTACGAACTGGTTACTAGACTGGTACAGTTCTATATGAAAATCGAAGAAAGGATTGCATTAGTTTAGATCAGACTGAATCGGTTAAACCGGGTGAACCGATTGACACGGTTAAATGCCAGTTCAACCGAAAAATTTATATTTTATCTATGTTGATTAATATTTGTAGGTAGGTTAGTAAATTTTTTATATAAAAAATTTATATTAGGTTCATATTTATTATTAAACTTTTCATTTTTTTTTGGAAGATAACTAAAATTTTTTATTTTAATATGAATATATATTAATTAATTTTATATTAAATATTATATATCATATATAGTGTTTAAGTTTTGTTTATCATATTAAAAATCATATATATATATATATATATATATATTCATCAATTTTTATTAATTATGATGAATATATATTAATTAAGTTTTATTGGACATATTAAATATATATTAGTTATTTAATTATATTTATATAATAAATATTTTATATTATATATATTACATAAATTCAACATTCTGTTTCAACTATAAATTTAATTTTATAACATTACTTAGTAAGTCATTGAATTTTTCTAATCAAGAACCTTTTCATGATTTCATGCTCCCCTCTTGGGCATCTTATATATCTTATCAAAGATGGTATTTAAACTTCTGAATTTTTGAAATCTTATTTTGCCTTGCACATTTGTTAAAATTATTATTAAAATTTTATTCCAACAAATATAATGTTTTTTATTTTTGTCGTTAGATTATCAAACAGAGAAAAATAGTGGGAGGAGAGAGAAGAGAGAGGGGAGGACGAAGGCCAGACTTTTGGCGCCATGGCTCCGAGAAGTCGAAGAAACAGATTTTTTGAGTCGTAAAAGTCTCACCCTGGGACCGGTGGAGGTGGTCGATGAGATCTGTTTCAAAGTGGCGAAAGAGGCGGTCGTCAAGGATGAGGGTTTGAGGGGCACGATGTAGAAGAGGTGGACTAGGCGCCACATGGTGTGATATACATATACATAAATATATATATATATATATTTATTTATTTATTTTATATTTTATGTGAAAATTTGGCACCTTTGACCTCAATTAAGACTAGATTTGTTACCGATCTTTTTTCGAGCCGAGCCAATACTAGCTCGAAATTAGATTGATCACATTTCAATCGACTCGAAATCGACTCAAGCTCGATTGGGTTCGACTTCGAGCTGGCTCGAGTCGATTCCAATCGACTTCGAGCCGGTTTTGATTCATGAATCAAATCTCAATTTTTTTTGAGCTAATCTCGAGCCGGGTAAGCTTAACTCGATCCGGCTCAAGATCGGCTCAGTTTATAATATATATATATATATATTATATTTAATATATATTATATATATGTATTATTAAATAAAATGTATTTTAATTCGAGCTAATTTTGAGCTGGACCGAGCCTACCCGGCTCAAAATCGGCTTGAAATTATTACAGAGCCGAACTTTTTGCTTGTCAATCGACTCATTTAAATCGACTTCTTTTCGATTTGATCTAAAATCGATTTAATTTTCGATTGATTTTAGAACTCGATCCATATTAACAACTTTAATTAAAGGGTCCCACGCACCACCGTGCACGTAATCCCATGCAAGCGTGCATATATTGGCTCTTCACCTCAATTTCATCAAATAATTATACTAATTAATAATAATTTATTTCCTTTAACTATAGTAAGCTATACTTAATGCCAACCTAACTAGCCTACCCCTACGAATATTTATTTGAAATAGAACGTATAAAGAAAATTTTATTTATTTTTAATATAAAGGAATCTAATTTTCATGAGTTTCACATGTAAATTAAATACACATGAGAATCTTAAATTTAAATTATTAATACTTCAAAAGTGCGATGTATATTAAACATCGTGATTAAATTCGATCAATCTGATCAATAATTTAATAATTAAATTAATTTAATCATATTATGGGTATAAAATTAAACTGATTAAATAGATTATATTAATTATTAGTATATTTAAGCATTACCACATATTCTGTGTTTTGATCATATTGTGATATATGTGTTTTTCAAAATAAATTTTTTAATTATATTTAGTATTAACATATTTATTTCTGTGATCTTTTATTCATTTATATGCCTCTTATTCACAATTATTATATTTAATTTTTTTTAACTTATATATGTAGGTCATTTATTCTTTAACATTTGTACTTTTGAAATTTTGTAATAATATTCTATATTATTGTAAGAAGTTTTAAGATTTTAGATTTTTTTGAGTTAAGTAATTGAATAAAGAAGACAGTTTAGTTTTAACTGATCGAATGGATGCGCCAACCTGTAATATAGGTTCTTGATTAAACTCATTTTGATTGACTTTCTCGTGTACACTAATTATAATCGAGCACTTAAAAAAACATCAAAGCGACTACTTGATGGAGCTCCAAATTCAAGCTTCATTTTAGCTCACTAATTGCTTTACAATTGAAAGTTTTCTTGCATCCAGATGAAACACTATTTGAATGTAAATAGGAGTTAGCACATCGATCACATCGATAAAAATGAGCTCCACCTACTACTGTGGCACGCTCCTATTGGCCTTCAAAACAGAGCTTCATTTAAATCAAAGGATTTCTCCTATAATTGAGCTTAGATAATTATTACTAATAGAAGATTCGCTATTCCTTGAATATATTCTGTTCACAACAGTGACGTGCTAATAATTGGGGTATGTTTATTTATAATGGCTAATTTTGATTAGATCAAAATTAAACATAAATAAAAAAATATTTTATATTAAAAATGGTGAATGATGTGAAATAAAATTAATTGTTATGTTGAGATATGTGAGGAATGTAATATAAGTTAGTTATTATTTTAGAATATATTTTTAATGTGAAATAAAGTTAATTTTTAATATTAAATTTTATGTATGATGTGATATGCTTCTTCAAAATTAACTAGTTTAATTTTAATTTAGTCAAATAAATAGGTCCTTAATCATTAAAAGTTAACATTAATGATAGTATTAGATTAATCTCAAATATCAACAAAAAAACCCTTCTTTTAACATTAATGATAGTATTAGATTAATCTCAAATATCAACAAAAAAACCCTTCTTTTAACATTAATGATAGTATTAGATTAATCTCAAATATCAACAAAAAAGCTCTCTAATTAATTAATAGGGAGAACATATTGCAAAGCCCATACTTAGGCCCACTTAAGGGCCTGTATTCCCTCTCATTCTTGAGGCATTAGTTGAGTTTTTAGCTATTCTTTAAAGAAATGTTTTAATTGACTCACTAATAGAACTATTTATTGAGTTCATAATTATGATTATGTTCACCACTCCGTATGAATAATTCATAAACATAAATGATAATGGCATTAGTTTGTCTCTAATTTTGTGGAGGAAAAGTTGTTAGCTAATCATTAATGAAGTTTTATGATAATGTGATCCTTAAGCGTCGTCTTTATGATTTTTCTCAAAAAAGTGATCCTTGAAATGGGTTTTTAGTTGAGCTGTTCTTAGAAAAGACGTATTAGCTTATTTAACAGTTTTATTAGGATTATAACCGATACCTGTGTATGATCATTCATGCAATATTCACCTATCAAGGAATGACATTATAGTGATTGAATACCAATAGAATTACTTAGGTATTGTCCGCTTTGGCTTTTAGAAAAACTGCGTGCTTGAGTACTTTCCAGGAGATCACCTATCCCAGTACTACTCCAACCCAAGCACGCCCAACTATGGAGTTTTTCATCACTAGCCACACGATTTTGCCCCAAAAGGCGCTTCTATTATTTAAGATCACGTTATCTACTTATACAGCTCAGGATCTCTCTCCCTTTCCGATGTGGGACGATTCATTCCTGTGCCTCTCTCACCACTCATTATTTGGCCTAGAAGCCTGCCAGGAGCCGCAGTTTGCCTTAGTAATTCCTTTCTCTTAGGACATCATCCGGCGATCACTCCCCGGCCTCTTCGGCCACGGGCATCACAAATAATGTGAGATATCGATTATCCTATTCACAAAAAAAGAAAATAATCATCAATAGATTGATTCGAAAAAATTTCAAATTGCTATATAAGATAGCTCGTATTTCACTTGCATTCAAGTGAAGAGTCTTGCGTCACAATCCTACAAAGTTTCGATGAATTTGAAAGTTTTGTTATCCTTTTTATGTGATGATTTGCTTGTCTAACTCAAGCTTTTTTTTCTTTCAATTTTCTATATAAATCAATTTTATATTACTTTTTTCTAAAAAGATTTTCTATCCTACCTCTTGTGTAGACTGTAGTGATTGCCTACGTTAACCACCCTCATCCATCACTAATAATATCTTTATGTTTGTTTATTATTAATATATCAAAGTATTATAAATATTTTCAAATGTGTGTTGTATGATTTACAAGCAAATATACGTAAGGGTGCTTGGCCGCTGCTGCGTCGTCTCCCACTGATTTCACTCCCTCCAAACGGGGGCCCGACAAGCTGTCATCAAATAAAAGCGAACTTCAGTAGTTTGATGAAACGTAAATTGCAGTGGTTTGCAAATAAGTAGATCTTTAGAGTAGGACAAAAAAAAATTTCTCGTGCTAAAATTATATTTTTATATACAGTAATAGATAAATATATATATATATAACCCACGTAATTTCACAAATTTGTGTGCGGCCCATTAGGCCCATTAGGCCCATGGGCTTATTAATACGAGAAATGGAGCCCACGCATTAGTAAATATTGATCGGTACAAAACCAAATACTACAGTATTCCAATTTTTCTCCTCCAAATCATGTCCCTTACGCCGATCCCCGCGCCCGCCGCCGCCGCCGAGGCTGGTGGCAGCGGGGGCGGCGCCATCTCAGCTGTTGATGATCTACTCATGGCCGAGAAAGCTCTTGCCCACCTCAAGCATAATCTCCGTCTCTCCTTCTCACTCACCCCGTCCGCAGCAACTCACGCCCTCCTCCTCGCTTTCCCCTCTCGCAGGCTCATTCTGTCACTCCTCCCCCACATCCGCCGCCTCGCCTTCTCCTCAGCTTCCCTGCGCCCCCTCACTCTCGCTCTCCATCTTCTCCCCCGCCTCCGCTTGCTCTCCCCTGCACTCTTCCTTTCCCGTCGCCTCATCTCGGCTTTCCCCATCTCCTCCCTCGTCCCCTCCCTCGCCGCCACCATCTCGCTCCTCCCTACATCTAACCATTCCTCCTCCTCCTCCTCCTCTTCCACCGCCTTTGACATCATCATCAAGTCCTACTCCGCCGCAGCCCAAATCACCGAAGCCCTCTCCGCCCTTTCACTATCCAAGTCCTACGGGATTGCCCCCTCCATCCTCTCCTACAACTCCATCCTCGATGCCATGTTCCGCTCTCGCCGATCTTCTCTAGCTTCCATCCGAGAACTTTTGGCCGAGCTCTGCAACTCTGGCGGCTCCTTCAATGTCTACACCTACAACATCCTCATTCGTGGGTTTTGCTCAAAAGGCGATTTTGACTCCGCAATGGGTTTTTTTGAAGAAATGGTGCGCTGCGGTTGCTCACCGAATGTCATCACTTACAATACTCTCATTGATTGGTACTGCAAGTCTGGGAGGGTAAATGATGCAGTTGGATTACTGGATGTCCTGTCGGAGCAGGGATTGAGGCCTAGCTTGATCACTTACAATTCAATTATCAATGGGTATTGCAAGGGAAGGCGATTGGAAGATGCCCGCAAGACGTTCGACGAAATGCAAAGAGAGGGATTGCTGCCAGATGTGGTGAGTTATAATACTCTGATAAATGGGTATTGTAAGGAGGGGGATGTGCACCAAGCTTTGATGTTATTTGATGAGATGGGGAAGAAAGGGATGAAGGAGAACGTTGTTACATACACTTCATTGGTTAGTTCAATGTGCAGCTCTGGAAATTTGGGCAGGGCTATGGAACTCATCGGCAGGATGCGCGAGAAGGGGATTCAGCTCAACGAAGTTACCTTCACTACTTTAATCGATGGTTTTGCAAAGAAGGGGTTCTTGCATGATGCAATCTTGGTGGTTGAGGAGATGAGAGAGAGCGGCATCAAACCATCTGTAGCCTGCTACAATGCTCTGATTAAGGGATATTGTGTAGTGGGGAGAATGGATGAGGCTCTGAAAATTGTTCATGAGATCGAGGAGAAAGGTTTAGTGCCTAATGTGGTGACTTACGACACTATTTTGACAGAATATTGTAGGATTGGAGATTTGGAGAAGGCATTCGGTTTGTACAATGAAATGATTGCTAAGAGTATTCTTCCTGATGCATTTACGTACTCGTCGCTTATTCGGGGGCTTTGCGAGATGAGAAGATTGGATGATGCCACTGAGCTGTTCGATGAGATGATCGGCCGTGGGCTGAAGCCGGATGGATTGGCATACACCACACTTATTCATGGGAATTGCAGAGAAGGGAGAATAGAGCAAGCTTTTCTTCTTCTTGATGAGATGATAAAACGAGGTATCCTCCCTGATGAAGTTACATACAATGTGCTTATAAATGGGATTAGTAAGATAGCTAGGGCCAAAGAAGCAAGAATTCTGCTGTTTAAATTGTATATGGAAAATCCAATTCCAGATGAAATCACATATGATCTACTGATGGATAGATGTGAGAAAACTGATTTTAGGAGTGTGGAATCTCTAATAAAGTGCTTTTGTGTGAAAGGACTAATGGATGAAGCTGACAAAGTGTTTAAATCAATGAAGGGAAGGAACTTGAAGCCCAGTGAGGCTGCTTACAGTATTCTCATTCATGGGCACTGCAGATGGGGAAAAGTGAGGAAAGCATTTGATCTTTATAATGAAATGATGGGGTTTGGTTATATTCCTAATGCAATTAGCACAATATTTCTGATCAAAGGGCTTGCTAATGGAGGGATGAATAGGGAGATGAATGTAGTTATTGAGCAACTGTTGCAAAGTTCTTTGCTTTCAGATGCTGAAGCATCGAAGATCCTCGTAGGTGTTTATCACGAAGATGGAAACATCGAGGCTGTGCTCGATGTTCTTGTTCAGATGGCGAAGAACAGACTTCTTCCAAAAAGTGGTTAATGTTTGATGACAGAACTGTTATTAACCAAATCTAGAGAGGACTGACATATGTTGACCTACTTCATGTTAGGATCAAATGACACCCCCGACGAAGGGATGCGATTAAGAAAGAGAGGTAGAAGAAGAATCACACAGAAGTTGAAGTGATTGGGTAGATTATAATTGATTGATCATACTGAGAATTGATTATTTCAGGTTGAAATGAAGATTGGTCCTCTTTATTTCTAAGTGGAGGTCAATATGCTGCAAGATTTTCTGATCCTCTTAACAAATATTCAGTTCATTTCAAATGTATGTCACCTGCATTCTTGGTTTTCAAAAGAACCACTGATGAACTAAGGGAAGATATGAGCACCAGCAAAGAGATGATTTTCTTAGTCAGTTAAGAGTGACCATGAGTTGGTGTGTTATTTATCTCAGAGACATTGTATGAAGGTGTGTATTAGATGTCTCAGAGACCCTCCTGATTATAGTGAGTTTGGTAAATTGCATCTGGTCCCTAAGATTGGAGGGCTGTTGCAAATTAGTCCTAACTTTTTAAAAATTTTAATTTAGGTAAAATTATAATAGCATTGTTGTTAGGTCTCAATTAAAATATAATTATTAATTTTTTACTATTATGTTTTCATATTATTTTTAATTATTAATTTTTTAATTTTTTAAATATAATTTTAAAGTATTAATATTTATATTTTTAATCTTAAAAATTTAGAGCAAGAAAAAATAAAAGATTAGAGAAATTATATTTTAAGTTTTTAACGATTTAAACTAGTTAAACAGTGATTGAAGTTTTCATTTTGTATCAGCAAAAGCCAAGAAAAAGGTGAGATTTCAAAAAAAAAGACAAACTGTAATGCTTTTTTATATTCTCAGAGACTAAAATCAAGATTTTTCAAAAATTGGAATCAATTTGCAACGCTCTCTCGATCTTAGGGCCCTAGATGCAATTTTAGTTTGTTTAGAATATGTTTTAAGAAAGATCCATGCCCTGCAAATCAATTCAAAAAAAAAAAAAATGAATTTTGGGTTTTTTTTTTTTGATATCATAATTTGGGGGCAGTTACTTATTAATAACAGGTAAGTTTTCAAAGAATTGGCAAAGGTTGTGCATGAAGAGTTTAATCAAATTATAAGTGAATAATTATGTTATTTGGTAAAAGATTTTATTTTTTTTTGAAGACCTGACTTTAAGATTAGAATACTTTAGCTTAGTTTTAATCTGATTTTTATACAAAATGTTACTGGTCAATTTCAAAATTAATAGGATTAATATTTGGCTCTTAAATTCTCAATTTAAATTTCAGTGCGGAATATCTATTTAAATATTGTGAAAAAATACAATCAAATTGTAAAGAAGCACTAAATTATAAGAAATATAAAATTCAGTTATATAATAAGACCAAATCATCTATTTTAGTACTTATGAGAAATATATAATCAAATTATTCAACATTATTAATATATATATATTTAAATATAAATAATGCAAATATATGCATATATCCACAGATATATGCACAAATGCATATGAATAAACATAAAGATGTATATATTTATATATGTACATACTATCTAAATATCTATACATAAATACATATGTTCATACACAAATAATAGGGCCTGTTTACAATAGATCCTGAACTCAGTGACCCGGATGTAATTTACTCTTATTTTTATATAAATTCACTATAATAAGCATTTAATTGCATGATGGCTCATGAAAAATTGGGAATGGAAGGAGACGGCCGATTTGATCTCACATTAAACCTAATCGAGCGAGAGAGAGAGAGAGAGAGAGAGGGGCCATGAGCTTGGCACTCTTGCAGGGCTACTCCTCTGAGGAAGAAGAAGAGCAAGGGGAGACGCTCTCATGTTCGTCCATCTCAGGCAACGAAGATGAGGACTGTGGCGTCCGCGCCACATACAAGATCGCTTCTCCGGAGTTCCTTAATTCCTCCACAAATTCTTCTCTTCCGTCCGCCTTCTCTGCTTTCGCGGAGGTTTCTCTTTCGCTCTCTCCTCGGCAATTTCTTTTGTAGTTGCACGCCTGATTTAACCCTTTTCTTCTTCCCCTTTAGGTCGTCGGACCTCCGGAGTTTCTGAATAACAGTGTGGCTGAAGGAGACAAACAAGATGGAGAGAAGGGCGGCGGCGCTGCTCAGAGGGGAAAGGGTCGGGGGAGGAGAGAGAAGCGAGATCTTCCTCCTGGTAGCGTCTGGTGCTGTTTCTTCTATTTAATTTTGCTTTTGTTGCGCCCACCATGTTCGAGCTCCCTATGGTGGCGGATTGGGGGAGGGGCTAGCTCCGTTAGTAATTTACCCCAGCTGGGGTAAGGGTAATACCCCTGAATTGTGTTTGGTTGCTAATCCAGGTTATGCTGGAATTTCGTTTGGTTATTTAAATAACATATCCCAAGTTATCCCAGAATTTATGCTCTCGAACTTAAAAGAAGAAGAAGTTGTAGAATAACATTAGTTTGGCAATTTTCTCTACTCTATCCAATCAACATAAAGATACAGAATGAAAAAAAAGTTGTCAATGACAATTGTACAACCTAATAATTCCATACATCCGTGCTCATTTAACTTCAAATTGTACACATTTAGGTCGTTAATTAGAAGAATATAACTTCAGAATATACAGAATGCAGTAATTAACTTCAAAAATATTAGTACACCTTACAGAACAGAAGGTGGGATCTGTGAAGAAGTTGCCATACTAGTAGTGCACACAAATAAGCACAACAAGTGTGTTTTGTGCAAGAAATTGAGCTTAATTAGATCTCAAGTTTGGTAAATTAATAAGTTCAATTTTTGCTAAAACAATAACATATAGGATCTTATCTTAAAGCATGAAATTTTTCAAATGAATCCTTAATAAGTTGGACTTTATCAACTGGCACGATTTTGTCAAACCTAGGGCAAAAATGAAGATTAAAAAAGTGGGCTTGGTGAAGTAGCTGTCATCCTTGAAAGTGAAGTAGTTGTCATCCAAGTAGTGCACAATAGCAAAGGCCTCGTTTTCTTTATAAATCATGAACCTCTACCAAGCAAAATACCTCATTCTTTTATAAATCACATATACTTTGGATTGACCAAAGGCATAACATTAATTTGTGTTAACCCTCTACCAAGATGCCAATAATAATGGCATTGTAAATTAGAATGCGATTAGAAAATTTGGTTTTCTTGTGCATAGTGATTAGAGTATCAAGAACATCATCATTGCCTACATTTAATCAAGGAAAAATATTTTCCAATTGTATAGACTCTAAAGTATGATTAAAATCATCATTACCCCCACCAAATCAAGGAAAATTAATATCTATTGCATGGAATGCATCAAGTTTGTTGTTCAAGCATTAAAATAAAGTATCAATGTAGTATTTACATATATAAAATGTAATATCTGATCATATAAATAAGTGAATAAGTGTAATATCTAAGCATTTTTTCAATGTACTATTTAAAGACATCAAATAGTGTAGTATCTGAGAAAACAAATTTTATAGAACTAAGAACTATTGAACTAAAGCATCATCTTAAAAATGAAACCTGAGTATTTGCTTAAAAAATACATAACCAGGAACTGAGCAAGCAGAAGTATACTTCGAGAAGCAATGTCTCATTACACATCAGAAACCACCATAGCAGAACAAATTTAATAATAAAGTGGAATTCAGAAGCACAAGCAAGGGAAACCACACACACACTAATAAATAGTGCAAATTGTAGCAGCTAATAATGCATATAAAGATAAGAAAAAAAGCCTGCCTAGAGAGGATGAAAAAAATGTGGATAGCTAATAATGCAGCTAACTTAAAATAAAAAAAAGATAGTGCCAGATGTTAAAAATAGCAAGAGAAGATGAACTAAATCAAACAAACAAACATAAAAAGAAATAAAATAGAAAACTATTATGCATGTTAACCAGAATTCATCATAACAAGCAAAATCCATGTAGCAAGGAGAAAGGACATCAGTCTGGTGACAAAATTGCCTTCCAACACTGAGGCTATGCGTTGCAATCAAATGACTAAAAAAGAATTTGGTTATGAAAAAAGTTCAACAATGAAAATTGAGCTAAATAATATTGATTCGGGATAGCGTCCAAGAACAAAAACCTTTTGAGGTGATGAAAATCAGCAAAGGGTAGAAGGAAAAATATAACCAATTGTGGATAATTGACCTCCATAGCAGTTGAGAATTGAGGTGGTTGGTTGATTGTTGCTTTGCAACTGACGGGGAACGAAAGAAAGATGCAAATATTCGTGAGGGCATGAGAGAGAACCCAGACAATGACTAGGGTTAGAGCTTCGTTGGGTTAGCGGGTTTGTAAACTTGGGTAGGGATTGGCTTCTTTTAAAAACATTTAACTGTGTTAGGTCCTTTAACTCGATTAACTTAGCTAGCCTAGCCCATCCAAATGGGCCCAGGAAAGTTTGGGTTTCAAATCCAAACTTTAATATTGATTAGAATTGATTATTGGTTGGATCAGTATTTGTTCTGTCGACAAATAGAAGGTAGTCTTTTGTTGTAAATGAACATATGGAACTGTTTATAAGTATTGAAAATGATACATGATGAATGTTATCTCTGTATAAGACTGTATCCTTTTCAATCCATCTCTTGTATTAGTAATGTTTCTTCCTAAAAAGGAAGCTACTTTTATCTTATTAGCTTTTCTTCCTAATCCTTTATAATGATCATATAGATAAACTTTATCATGTATTCATCAAGTGTCTTAAATATTTCTTCCTAATCCTTTCATCAAATGTTATCTATGAATAAGAGAGTATAATTCATATCTGTTGTTCTTTATAATTTTTTTGTATTAGGATCTATATCAGGAATGTCATATTATCAGACCAGCCTTATGTGTACTTGAAAGTCTCAGCTTTTGTGCTTTCATATTGCATACTTTTCACCGCTCTTCGTTATCTTTTATGCTCTTGAACTTGCAAGGTTTTTGATTTAGTATCAATCTCCATTCTTGGGGTTTTCCATTATATACACCACTTAAAGCATGCTATTCTTCTTTTATATCTATGAAAGTCAATTGGGTTTGGTCCATTTTCCTTGTAGTCTTTTTTTTTGATATTTTCCTTGGTAGTATTTTCAGTTTTATTGGCAATGTGCATTAAGATGATTTTTTTTATAATTTGGATTTACTATTATCTTTCCCTTCCTAGCTTTCCTGCTAGCTGCTTCTAAAATCACCCACCTAAAAGATCATGCTGAAGGTTGGATGATAAAGAAGAGACTTTATGTTTATTGGCACAACACCTCATAATGCCTTTTTTAGTTTTTTTTTTCTTTTTTATATAACTTGTTTGTCAGTATTTTGATGCATTAGTAGAAGCTAGAAAGCATCCAACCACTTTTAACTGTTTATATTGATAAAGACTGTCAAAACATTTAGGATGGTTTAAGGTGGTATTAGCACATACAACAAAGAGTAGGACGATAAAATTACTGAGACACTGATTATTTGATTACAGTTTATACTAAGCGATTAGATTAGGAAAAAAAATTGGCACCATATGTTGTGTGTAAAAGATTTATAAGGTTGACCTTAATTAATATTGTTGGCATAAAAGGCTGCTGATGATTTCAGAAAAGGGTGCCTGGCATTTTTCTTTCTTGTGTGTTCTTTTTGGTGTGTGGCTAGTGGGCAGGGTATTCCCTCTTGTCACATGTTTGTTGGTCAATGGTAACAGGTTTTTCAAAATTCCATTTTTTACTTGACAAGTATCCTAGAGAAAACATCCAAGAAATTGTAAAACTTAGATGCAGATTGATAACTATGATATCAGAGATGGGTGGATAGGAACCTATAGAGGATGAGATCAGGAGAGACGTTTAAAGTGCTTTGCTTGCACTTATTGTTAACATATAATAGAGGTCTTTGTACATAATCAAAGTTAAAAAGTTTTGAGCAAGGGATTCTTCACACATTATCTTTAATTACTCACTCATTCTCATGAATGCTTTTCATACAGTTGAATGGAGAAGAGAAATCTATATAATCCAACCCAACTAGTGTTGTGAAAGTAGTCCTAGAAAGGAAAAAATATGTGGGTTTCCTTCATTTCATATCCAATTGCTGAATTTTGCTTGGATGACTAAAATCTTGATTTCACGCATAGTTCTTCCACTATGCTTTTGCTAAAGAAGTTCATATAGGTGTAATCCTAGTACCTTAAATGAATTACATGATTTCAGCTAGCTTATCCTTCTTTGTGATAGATGCCCACATGACAATCAAAACCGAAACAGGAAAACGGTGAAGAACAGCCTGCAAGATTAAATGATTAATCTTTTAACATCTACAATTTCTTACAGGTGCTGTTGTGGAAGCTAAACCTCAACTCGTAGGAATTCGTGAACGAGTAAGAAGTGACATTGAAGTAACTTCCCAAGACACGGCCTCTGGTGGCTCAGAAGCTGCAGAAGGCAAGAGACTAATCTCGGCCTCAAATCCTGGTGCAAAGGATGCTGCAGATCTTCTCAGGTCATTTTTCTTTTCTTCTGTATTCGAACTTGTCACTTCCTCCTTGTTAATTTTCGATGATTGTTAAGAAACTCGGGATGGGTTTTGAGTTTGGTAGCACTTTTTTAACCACTCGCGGTGCATTCTACAGAATGTGTCTGCAGTGCGGGGTGCCCAAAACCTATTCACACGCCAGAGGTGTAGTCTGCCCTGTTTGCGGAGATCGCCCTGTTTCTGACACCTTGAAAGAGAGTGAGAAGAAGAAGGGCTCGACCATTAAAGTGAAAGAAAAGAGCAAGAGGATGAAGGGTCAGTCAAGTCATGCTACCTGGAAGAGCGAGACCGAAATGCATCTGAGACAGCAATATGATTGAAATTATTGGGAGCTAGAGCTTCTGTATCAAGGGTTCTTGTATCAATATGACTCAAATTATGTTCTCATATAGTTTTTGTTCTATAACATTAGATTGAAGAACTTCAACCTTTTCTTCCAAAGCTCATACAGTCATTGTTCTATAACATCTTCAATCCTTTATTCCAAAGTTCATTTAGTTTTTGTTCTATAACTATAGATTGAAGACATCAATTGTTTCTTCCATAGCTCATGTAGTTATTGTTCTATAACATTAGACTGGAGAACTTGAATTGAATTGATGCTCATGTAGTGTTTGTTCTATATTCTGCTCGATTACAATTTTTTCGTTATATCTGATCTAATTTTCATGGACTGACATTCATAAAGAATATAAAATGAGTTAGATTCTTGAAGGCTCCTGGACGTAGATATAGAGATTCAAGTTACTGCGATAAAAAGGAGGGAGGTAAAGATCAAAATTGATATTTGATTATGGTTCACTCTTGTTCGGGAGAAGTTATTGGGTTCGGACGGCGCCACGTGGGTCCGGGCACACGTGGTGCTTTCTGATTGGGCGTCCGAACGGTGCGCGCGACGCACCCAATAATTTTTCCTTGTTCGGAGTGTTGCTTTTTTTAAGTAGAACAAAAGTAAAAAAAAAAAGAGAAATATGAGTGAGAAAATTTGAGTGAATTGGCTTAACACTGAGTTGAAATATTTATATACAAAATAATTACATATATATCATTGAAATTTAATTATTTTATATATTTAATATTTAAATTTTTAATGTTATACTTATATATATAATATTAAAATTATAATGCACGTATAATTTATACTACAAAATTATGACATATGATATATAACAAATATTGTAATTTATATATATTAGTTTGTCAATATATAATCTTAAATATTTGAATGTTAAAATATAATCTTAATTTTCTTGCTGTACTTCATATGTTTCAAAAAAATTTAAATAATTTAACATTAAAAACTTATAAAAAAACTAAAGGAATTGTTGACATCAAAACTCCAACTAGATTTTTTTTTATATAGAAATTTGGGTTTTGTAAAAGAAAAATGACTTAATCGAGAGAGACTACTGATGATTTTAAAATAAAATATAAATAGTTGCTGAATATTGGGTTTATTCATTCTATTCTTCAACATTTATTAGTGACGGATTCTTTTTTTATTGGTTAACATCACATACTTTAATTAATTTTGATATATATGTATATATATATATAATATATATTATAGAGAGCTCTCATAAAATTTTCAAATACACTACAATTAAGTTAAATTCCATAATGTTAAGGAGCACATTAAAAATTAAGATCATTGACATATATACCAAGAAAATTTAACTATTTATGTCTAAAATACTACAAAATATTTATTTATATATTATTGATGCAAAAAATATGTCAAAATAGAAAGAAATAAGATGATAATTTTTACGTGGAATCCCGAGTATTCGAGAGAAAAACCACAAGGTCGTCTAGGCGATTTAAATCCACTAATCGAATCCCTTCTTTTACAAAGCTTGAAGGTATCTAAATAGAGACCGGACAAGAAAATACGTATAAGAGAGAAAGAGAAAGGTTCTCCTCTCCCCCCTTGGTTTATCTTCTGCCCTTATTTATAGCTTGGAGAGGAGGGGACATAATGAGTACAGTGTCATGTCTGGCGCCTATTCCTGCAAAGAACAATTAGGTAATGGACCTTTATGCCGTCTTAAATACTGAATTGATATAGTAGTAAGGAGGGTACAATCTGGTGATATCTCCTTGAAGAGCTGTTCGACTAGAGCTATTCGACTAGGGGTGTTGGAGAAAGTTATAATATATATATATATATAATACTTTTTGATATAAATAATTTAAATTATCATTCTGGTGTTTTTTACATAAATTTAATATTTAATAAGTGCATAGTCAAGTTTTTAGTCACACATAAATTTTCCTACAGAATATACATTTTCTCTAAATTATATATAATGTGTTAAATCTTACTTTAGTATAATCACATAATACCAAATTACCGTTTACCTACAATTACATTTTAATATAAGCTTTTATTTTACTTTGTTTTTCACATTTTTATTTTAAATTCTAAAAATTTTTAAAAAAATGTCAATCAAAATATGATAAACTATAATAACCTACTAATAATTTGACAAATAAGAAATTTATTAAATTAGACGAGCATAAAAAACCATATCATTACCGAATCCAATTCGCTAACTCATTTATTATAAATTAAACATTTAATAAATTCAATATTTAATATTGCTTCCTCTATAATGCATTGCAACTATGTGGCTCTTACACTATGTAAGTAAAGTGCATCTTAAAATAATTTTCATCTTGATCCATAAGGTTAAACATTTTTCTATAATTTTCTTTTTGAAAGATTTACATATATATCCCTTAATTCATATTGAATTATATATTAAACTCCTTATTTTTTAATTTTACAATTTCATCCTCAAATTTTTAATAACAAAAATTAGTAGAACATATGTATTTGTAAATATGTTCATAATATTTTGTATATACATATTATTAGTAATAAGTATCCAAATTATTATAATCAGCAAATTGTTTTTAAAAAAATTATGAGAAGGACTTAAATATGTTATTTTTGGATGATTTAGGGGTGGAGTTGTAAAATTTAAAAAAGAAAAATTTATATGTAATTTAAGATGAATTAAGGGATATGTATATAAATTTTTTTTTTTTTTTTTTACAAAAAATCAGAGGTGAATAATCGATTTGGGTCCACTTCATGAATCATGAGCTCCTTTGAAAAGTTGGGTGGCAATTAGACAAGACATGCATCATTATATGAAAAATAGGCTACATGGGCAAGGGCTTGTGGGCCCTTCTTGTCTCACCTCATATATGTAATTATAATGTATAATAATATATCATATATATTTTCTAATAAAAAAAAAATAATTACCTGCATGTCACATCATTTCGCTTTATTTATACATTACCTATCTAGACTTAATTAATTATACTATGCACACTCAAAACATTATAAAATCTTACATACACACACTTAAGTTAAAATTTAGTCAAAATCTATTTGAAAAAAATATTTCGTTAGTAAATCATTAAAATTATATTTTTACCCTTAATAGTAGTTTTTTTTCTTCCTCGATGTCACACTAAAGCGTTGATCTGTCCTAAAATCAATTCACATCGCGAATATTTTCTTCCCTTACCACAATCTAAACATCAAAGTTTTAAGATTTTCACTCAAAATATATTTAAATATTCTTAAAATAATATGATGAAAGGTTCAGATTTTTTGTAACCTAACTATAGTTAGGTTATTAGAAAATTATAATTGCTCATTATAATGAAAACAAATGAAAATATGTGTATGTAAGATTTTATAATGTTTTGAGTGTGCATAGCGTAATTAACTAAGAATATTTAGGTAATGCATAAATAAAGCAAAATAGTGTAGCATGTAGGTAATTATTTCTAAAAAAAAAATTTCATATATATACATATTTAATTTAAAATTTATTTCAAAAATAGTATGAGGTACTATAGATCATTATAAACATACAAATGTACAATATACTATATTTAATATTTCTCTCTCCCTTTATATATATATATGTATATATTTGTATATAAGTATTCATATTAAATATATATTATATTTGATATATTGTATATTTTAATATTAAACAAAAACTTACTATTATATTTTCATAAAAAAAACTCACCATTACATGCATACAATACTTTATATTATATGTGACTTATGTATTATAATACTCATTTTTTCTAATATTAGTTAATAATAAATATAAAAAAATTTAACAACTTAAAATTTTAAATCTAAATATTCAAAGTAACATTTGAAAACCCAAAAACAAATGACACATGATAATTAACACATACTCGATGAGATTCGATCTAATAAGGTTTGCACATTTTCATGCGATGATAATTCTAATGAGGTTAATTAATTAGCAAATCATGCAATAATATTGAAAAGAGACATATAAGTATGGAAAGTTTAAAATGGAGAAAATTATGTGCATGTTACTGTGATTTTACTATTTTAAATATTTGATACTCATGAAACACAATTTGTATCATAAATTTATAATTTTCATGATAAATATATAATATTAAAAATTAAATATCAAATATAAAAAATAATTCAATTTTATTATTCATTTAAAATTTACCTGAAATTTATTTGTTTTACTCAATTAATTATTTATAAAATTAAAGTCAACCACAAGCTTAGTGCCTAACCCTAGTTTTATAATATTAGCCTACACAATTATTATTGCATATTTATTATCACATAATACATTAAATATTTTTTTATGTGATTTATGTATTTCGAAATCTTTTAATTTATTTTAAAACTCAAAATTTCATTGTGATTTGTTCAATTTGAATTTAACTTATTTCTTATTTAAGTTTATGTCAAACTCATTTACAATAAGATTAATGTAAATTAATATATATATATATATATAATTAAACTATACATAATATATATTTTAAAGTGAAATTTAAATAGAATTTATTTAGCTCAATTATCAAATTTAACTTAAAAAATTAATCAAACATAAAGTAAACTGATCGCAATTTTATTTTAAAATAAAAACATTAGAGTTTAACTTAAGATAAATTTAGTTGAAATTGACTTGTTAAAATAAATTAATGGGACATTTCCTTTAATGTTATTATGATGATATATTTTGTTAATTTGAGAAAATAATTATTTAATTTAATGATATTTTAATTTAAAAAAAATTTAGAAACTATAAAGAAATTTGTGGAATGAATTATGGTATTGCAATATTTTGCCAAAAAAAAAAAAAAAAAACTGAAAAGGACTCGAATCACTCCCATTATTCCTCTCGTACAAATTCATGGTGTCAGAAAAATTTCTCCTTGCTAACTTTCCCCCGTTTTTAATCTTCTGTCTTCGCTCTCCTCTTACGGTCTCGCCTGGAGGAGCGCCGCTTGCTTTCCTGTTTATGGATGTTCTTTGAGATGTTTCGCCACTCTTCAACTTCAGTTTGTAGGGTTTTGTGGCCGAAAGGCCTCTTCTTGTGCAGGGTTTCCATGGATTGATTGACCAAGCCGGTAGTTTGGTGGAAGCGAAATCTATAGTTTCTCTTCAAAGGTTCGTTTGCTTCTTCTTTCTAGATATCCCGGACCTCAGAATTTGGGATTCATAGCGTTTGATTCTGCCTCCCCGCTCCCGTTTCTGTCTGCGCCATCCGCCGCCTGACCGACGTCCTGACGGTTTCGTCTCTCACCGGGTGGTTCTGCCTCGTCCGCATCTGTCAGCATCTACGTCATTGCTTGCTGCACCCGGTCATCATCCCGGTACCCATCGCTCAAGCTCGCTAATCAGATTGGTGGCTGCGACTCGTCCTCGTGGTAACGGATTCTCAGCTCGAGGTAAATTCAAACCTTAACTGAATATTTCGAATATCTTATGAGATTTTGTGGTATTGGTTATTGGGACTACTTGATTGCTCACTCGTGTGAACTTAAAATTATATTGTGTGATAAATTGTTGTTGGGTATTATTACTTGTGAGCATACCTACATTATTGTGTATTCCTAGCTCTGACTTGTTGACATATAGTTGCCTTAAATAATTTGGTAAATTTACTAGATATCATTTGGGTTTGTTTCTAAATATTTGAAATTGGTTTACTTATTGAACCTATAATTTCTTAATTATTGCATAACTATCATCAGCAATATTTTCGGATAATTTTTATGGTTATCTGTTAAATTTATTTGCTGATCTCTAATTAAGAGTTCACCACGCATATTGTCCCGCATCAGATTTTATTTGAAATTTTGATTGCAAATTGAGGAAGCTGATAGATTGGTTCTCTTAATTTCTATGGATATTCTTCTTTGATTTGCTATGCAAGGAGCTATAAAAATGATTAACATTGAAGAATAATTCAGAAAGCAAGGAATTAGTTTTTCCTAGTGATTCTTAGTTTACTCAAGAAGAAGCTAGAAACAAGTCTTATTTTAAATTCTTTAAAAGGAAAAAAAAAAATGCAAAGATTTGGGAGTACAGATATGATAGATAGACGACTCAAGCAAAACTAACCTCAACTGAGCTTATCCTCAACTGACCTAAGTGAATAATTTCAAAAATGTGGGCCAGAGTGTCATTATAGGTAAACTGTAGGGACCTGTTAGTAAGTAGCCCTAAAATGAAATATAGATGCTATTCGTGCAAGTCTAAAGTCTTTCTTCAATTAACAATGTTAATTGGCAGCTGAGTCTTTCCTGCTGAATTTGAGCTGGCGTTGCTTCATATTTTGTGTGCTTACTAATTTTTTATTCATATCTTCATAAAATCCAACTATGTATTTTAGTAATTGCACAAGTGTATTCTGTATCAGTTATTCCATTAATCATTTAAATTTTGAAAGTATGTGTTTTTACTAATTTTTTACTCAAAGCTTCATAAAATGCAACAGACGATTTAAGTAATTTATTAAAGTTTATTCTGTCTCAATTATTTCATTAATCATTTGAAACTGGACAAGGTCTTCTTCTGACTCTGTAGTTTGCTGATAAAACTCTTCAATACAAACAAAGCTTCAGTAGATCTGCTCTTAAGATTTGCTAGTTACTGTGAACTTTTTTTTAAAAATATTACGAAATTTTGTGCAATATTAGACATCATGTTTTCTCCATTGACATTGAATTTGATGGATTGCCTTTAGTTTTTCAAACTTGGATTTATGTTTCAAGCCATTGTTTTTCTCATTAATTGTTCAACATAAGAATGATCTTAATGCTTTAACATTGCAGTAGTGGAATGCAAAGAGTATCTCTCTACAACTGAAGGTAGTTTAAGTGGCTGATGCTATGAGGAGTAGATGACTGAAGTTCTCAAAACGTTTGAATTGGCTTACAAAATATTTTAATCTTTTGCCCCATGGATAAGATTCCACCAGATTGCCCTTACCCAGGTTGCTTCTTTTGTGTCATGAAGGAGGCAAATCAGAGTAAACGGAGGACAAGCATACTGAAATTCTTTCGAGACCTGCCATCTCAAGATGATGATGGCCAGGTCCTTCCTATCAGTGGTCTCTGGAACACTGCAATGTCACATCCTAATGATCCTGAGTTCATTAACTTGGGAATATTCGAGTGCATGGCAGCACTGATAACAAAGGGATTAAAGAACCGTCGATGGCTTTCAAATGATCAAAACATATATATCCCATACTATGCAGCCCACATAATTGGATCCTACACTATGAATATGGAGGAATTTGCAGAGAGGGCTGTGCAGGCCGGAGTAATTCCCCCCTTGGTTGAACTTTTAAGAGGAAGACTAACCTGGGTGGAGCAGCGCGTCGCTTTGAGAGCCCTTGGACATTTGGCCACATATCCGAGTACATTTCCTGCAGTAGCAAGCCATGGCGAAGTTTTAGAACTTGCAATGCAGTTGGCCATAAGCTCGTTGGAAATTGTCTACACCCACTTCTACCAGTTTGTGGATCGGAGACTCAGCTATCATTGTGATTTACTTACAAGAGGCATGGGTGGTGTGGAAATGGAGTCAAGGAAGGCTGAGGAGTGGGCGAGCCAGTTGCAGTGTTGGTCGCTTCAATTCATTAACTGCTTCGCCTTTAAGGCTGAGTTCCTACCTGATATCTGCAAGCCGGAATTTTTATTGAAACTGCCAGGCATGTGGGGTGGACTTGTCAATGAGAGCTCACCTGCGGGCATTGGCTTGCTACGAACAATTTGCCAGAACAAACTCGGTAGGGCAGCTGTTGCTAGCTTTCCTGTAACTATTGATGCCATTTGTAACATAGCGCGTTCATCCGATGACTGGCAATACATGGCTATTGACTGTCTTTTGTGGTTGCTTCAAGATTCTAGCACTCGCAGTAAGGTAAACATGCTTAACTTGTACCCTTATTACATTGTTATTCGTAAGCTTAGGGACTGTAGTTTTTTGTTAATTCATATGATTCTCTTTTATTTGTAATTTCAAGAATGTTGGTCATATTTATCCTAATTTTATGTGCACTGTGGCAAAAGATACTCTTAGTAGTCAAATTGCAGCAGGCTGTGACCAAGTATTTTTTTTTACGAGTTAAACTATTGAAATTTGAAATAGCTAATTATTCCATTGAGATTCTAATGTTTTGGAATCAGCATTTTCTGTTGTTATTAGTTATATATATGACAAATCTTAGTCTGATGTATGTCTAATGGCCTCCATTTCTATGTGAAGTACCAGAATCTGTGTTACCTTTTATCTTGCAAGGGATGAAATGTATAAAGATGTGCTTTTATTTCTTTAACCCTCACAGTTTTCTTTTCTTTAATATCCTCACTTTTATGAGACTTAGTAGGAAATGCAGCATTCTTTCTTTGTTCAGTGAGTGAGTTGTCCCTGTTCTGATCCTTGTTATTCTCATTGCAGGTTATTGATAAAGCAGCACCTGCACTAATAGATTTAGCAGAAATTTCAACTTTAGGAGATCATAAGAAACTCGGGGAGACAATTGCTAACACCCTTCAAGAATGTGTAGAATCACTAGGAATGATGAGAAATTCAACGATCAACCACACTAGAGAACATATTGAAGAACTTCTGGAATCCAGGCAGAGATTAAAATCTGAGAAGAAAATGTCAAAGGAAGATCTCCATATCAAGCAGGCAGCAGCATTAGTTGTTAAGCTTGAAGGAAACTCATTGTTTTCTTCAGGAAATATTTCAGGAGCTGCTTCAAAGTATACTGAAGCATTGACTTTGTGTCCCATGAGATCCAAAAAAGAGAGAGTTGTACTTTACAGTAATAGGGCACAATGTCATCTCTTATTGCAGCAACCGATAGCTGCCATAAGTGATTCAACTCGTGCTTTGTGCCTTCACAATCCACCAAATCGGCATGCGAAAAGTCTCTGGAGAAGAGCCCAAGCATACGATATTCTTGGCTTGGAAAAGGAAAGCTTGCTGGATGCAATTCTGTTCATAAACGAGTGTTCCCACTCAAATGATCCTGATCTTTCACTGAGACAGAATAGAGTGCCGGATTATGCTGAAAAACTCGTGAAGAAACAGATGCGTGCTGCTTGGTTATTCAGAGAAGCAGCCATGAAGCATGGTGGCTCGCTTTCTGAGGGTAATATTGGTAATCCAGAAACTGATGACTCTGAATGGGAGACAGCTAGTGACAGTGATATTGGAAATGGTGCAAGGAGAGTAGATGATGATGAAGGAGGCGGCAAAGAAGAAGAGGAAGAAGAAGATGTAAATGATCTTAGAAAATGGAAAACTGATAAAGAAATCAGAAGGAAGTACTACAAATCTTCAATAAAAGGTACATAACATTTTTGTGCATATATTAACTTGATAATCACGAGAAGTTCATATTTGACTGGAGTTTGTTGTTCTTTCTGGTACTGTATTCACTAATAAAAATGGAATTTTTTTTATAATTGTAAGAATGAGCTTTCAATTTTTGAACAAGGGGATTTTTTGATTAAACTCAAAAAGCTATCATTAAATGTAGTTCTTAGCAAAAGCAATTCAATATAAACATCTAAAAACCTACCCCAAATAGTTGAATTTGGTTGATGGCCATAGAACCTGGGTAAAGCTTGTACGATTAAGTTTGCTGCACTTTGAGGGCTGATGTTGTACAACTCAGTTTGTGGCTGGGATATCTGAAAAATCTGATAATCAAATTAAGGATTTTGTACGGGCTTCCAGTTCTAGGACTTTTACAATGAAGCTGTGTCAACTAACCACCAAAAAGGTTTATGTTCAAAGGAAACTATCATATCCTAGTCAGGGAATATCTGCAAACTGCGCGCATTTCTATATTATAATTGCACGGCCAGCATTTCATCAATTTATTATTGGCAATAAATTGATGTTCCCTTCATAATTTTCTTTCTGTAGTGCTAAACTTATGACAAGTTATTGTTTTTGTGCAGAATATTACGCATGACATGTATGTAGGCAGTAGAGCGAGCTGCCTCACACTTCTATATATTACTTCCAAAAGATGGTCCGCATGATCTGAAGCAGCAAAAATAAGGCTACAAGGTTGTATGCTTCGTAAGATACAACTCCCTGGAAATGATTTATACTTGCTATCCTGTGGCTTCTGTACCATTGCTGTTTTGATTGTTGTTGTTGTTATCATGTGTTGTTACTGTTTCTTCTTTATTTTTAAAGTATGGCTGCGTGGCAATTGTCTAGTCTTCCCTGATGAACATATCGTTTGGATTTAACTTATTTATTGAATAATTCTTAGTTTCATGGTTCTAGCATCATTTTTGTGTCCAAGGTTCTTTGTTCACAATCTCTGCGATGAAAAGTGATGGGTCGTGGGTAATGGGCTTAACTTTGAACTCTACTCCCACCTTGGAACTTATGTGTGCTCTAGGAAACTCGGACACGACACGAGTACAGGATAATTTTCCAAAATGCAAGACACAGATATGGCACGACACATCAACGTATTTAATAACAAATAATAAATTTTCATTTAATGGTGTATTGCTATAGATTTTGCTCAATATTGTTAAATTATTTAGAAAGCTCAAGCACAACATAAGATACAGACGCTACACTACAATACTGGACGTGTAGTCCTCACTTCACTACAATGTGGGACTTATAGTCCTTGCTTGGTTAGAGGTTGCTTTTTTGGGTTATTGAGGAAAAAATATGTTCGTATTTATGTATGATATAAGATAAAGTCATTAATTTTGTGTGTTGCGTAAAATATAAAATAAACTTATTTTTTTGTTAAAATATGTGTAAAAATTGATTTTTTATGTTGTGATTTGTGTATGAGGTGAAATAAAATTGAATTTTGATTTTGAGATTTGTGTCTGAGGTAAAATGAATATAAAAAATTAGTCAGGTGTTTTTTGAGGGCTTGAATAAAAAAGCCATAGAAGCGTATGTGCTTTCTTATGTGTGCTCATCCTCGTTAATTTTATTTTGTAAATAGTTGAACTTGTTTGTGTTGACCTTTTGTTGCTAAACCATTTGCTTGTAATACTTCACATTTTGTTTCTTTTTATTCATTTTGTATTTGTTCGGTCGATGATTGGTTCAAATTTCCTTTTTGGAATAAGGGACGTTTTTCGAATCTCAGAGGAGCACCTTAGTAGTAGTTTCAATTAACTTGATTTAATTATGCTGAGTAACAAAAGTATTGATGGGGATGCTATATTACGGAATCAATATGTGATATAAATTATATGTAATAGAAAGATGCTTATCACACTGAAGTGAAAATATTATATGATTATTATACACTAATTTTTTATATGTGAATAAGCGTCATGTAGTTAAGTGACAAAATATTCATAAGTTTCGGTATATTATATACAAATGCTTTAATAGATGAGTGATCACACTAGAGTGAATCATATTAGAAATTATTGTACAAAAAAGAGGATAGACGTGACACCTATAAATGATAAGATGGACGGACATTTAAGATAGTTTGCTCATGTTCATTATCAACCTCTAGATGTTTTTATACATAAAAGTGTGACGATCTCAAACTTTGTATGATTTTGGATTATTTTTGGTAAGTGATTTTTTCTTTTTCTTCTTGCTTGATTAGATTATGTTGATAACTTTGTATGATGTGAGATAAGATGACCTTTTATTTTAAAATTTGTATAAGAGATGAAAAATAGTTAGTTTTTTATTGAAACACAAGCATGAAATTTTATCAATTTTTTCTTGAGATTTGTATAATTTGTGAGATAAACTTAAGTTTTTTACCTTAGGATTTTTGATGAATGTGTAATGATAACAACATTAACAATCAAGCTTTAATCTCACTAGGTGTAGTTAGCTACATAAATCTTTTATTTTCATTACACTCAATCATATGATATCTCGTTTAGCTTTAAGTATACAAGATCATTTCATACAGTTTTTTATCATATCTTTTTTAGTCTTTTTATTTCTTTTTTTATATTGACAATATTTAAAAACTTAACTCTCATTATTGAAGTTTTTATTGGCTTATAATTTATATACCTAAATCTTATTAAACAATTTTCTCTAAAACTTATCTTCAGTTGAGATTACTTAACTTTCTTACAGATTTACTCATATTTTATTTTTTTTTCTTTCATGTATACCTACTCATTCATTTCAGTATACTTATCTCTGCGATATTTATTTGATTTGTATCTTTTTATTTTGTAAGCCATCATTCACTAATATATAATATTTTTAATTTTATTACTGTTCTATAAAATTTGCCTTTAAACTTGAATGAATTTTTTTTTATTACACAATACACCATATGCATTTATTCACTTGATCATCTTGTTTAGATTATGTTGATTACATCAACATGCATTTTACCATTATTTATATTTGAATCGAGATATTTAAACTGTTCATTTTTGTTGATAGTTTGATTACTAATTGTCAACTTTCTAATATTAATTCTTTTATTTTGACTAAATTTGTGATCCATATATTTGATTTTAGATTGCTAAGAAGAAAACTTAGGTATTCATCCATACTTAATTCTTCTATCTTGACTTTTGCCTTAATCTCATCTTTAAATTCTAATCTTACCAATAAGAAAAATATAATCTGTGAAAAGTATGCTTCAAGATATCTTTTTTTGAATGTGTTCAATCAGAACTTGCATAACCAATATAAAATGATATAAAGTTAAAGCTAAACGCTGATATAATTCAACTGTAATAGAAAAATCTTAATAAAAATTTATTATATTTGAGTACAAATAATGATCTCTATATATATCTTTAATAATTTTAATGTATGTAATGCAAGCATATATCTTTTTTAAAACTCTCAAAGTGATTCGCTCGAGATATTATTACAAGTATTTTTTAAATCGATGAAAGCATAAAATATTATTTTTCTTATAAATTATTATATCTATCAACTTTATTAACTTGCATGTTAGAATACTCATATTTTAAGTTTCTAATTTTAATGAATTTTTTCAACTGTATCTGTTCATGATATAAGGCTCTTACTTACTTATTATTGTACCTGGGAACTGTTATAATGATTTTAGTACGTCTTTTCACTAAGTTCAGGTAGCATAACGCCTCATTTCTAAAGAATGCCCTAGTTTTGTTTTTTTAAAAAATTCATCATATTTATTCGATAAATTTTACGCTTGCCGCCAACTACTTAATATAATCATCTGTTTTTCTCACCCGATACTAGAGATCCAACAATGACGCATTTGGATGTGAAATGAAACGTGTAAAAACACATTTTTTAGAATTTTGAAAATCGAACTGATCAAATTAATCAAAATATCATATATTATTAAGTGATCGTGTTATCGTAGTCATGTGATATATTCATATTTTATCTCTAAATTATATGCCTAGGGTTGATTGATATATTTAAATATGATAGTTTGATTTGTTTATGATATAATTTATTTACTCTTATCAATAATAATAAAAGATTTATTTAATTGATCTCAATTAATAGGATAAAAGTTTAATTGTTATTATTATATTTATTTATTTATTTATTTTATTTTTATGTCCATGCTTCATATTTGAACTTATTAATATTTTTATTTTTAAAATTATTTCATTCATTTGCTCATTTCTTTGTTATGTTTTTTGATTTTATGATTGTAACATGTTGATGTAATATATTATATTATTGTTGATAATACTAGGTTTTTAAAATTTTTGGATATAAAATATTAAATAAAGAAAAAATGATCCCACCTAATCAAATTAAATTGAATAAATTTTATTTTATCGGTTTAGTTTTTTAAAATTGATTGATTTTTTTTTAAATTTAAAATTGAATCTATATAAATAAATGGACTAAATTAATTGAAGGTATGTTATTATACTGATCGAGCAGTCCAAATTTAACTCAAAATCGAAAATTTTGAGGTCAGCTCGGCTCGAAATCAGTCTGAAATTAAAATGAGACATGATTCGAGCCGGCTCGACTCGAAATGACTCAATTTTGACTCAAATCATGATTCAAATCAGCACTTAATTATAAAAAAAATGTAAAACTATCAAGGATTTGATCTTTAGATTTTAAAAACAATAAATCTCAAAACTTCTCCGCTCCACCGTTAAACCACTAAGTATGCAATAATATTTTAATTATATTATATGTCAACATTATTTATGTTATACATATAATATTAAATCAAATCAAATTATGTTTCGAACGAACCAAGACCAACTTGAAATCAGCTCGAAATAAACTTCGAGCAAAAATCCCTGACTCATGATTTCATTTAAAATTTTTGAACTGATTTTGAGTCGATTGAAAAATTGAATGAGTTCCGAGTGAGTTTCGAGTTTTGGATATTTTTAACGCTACACTTTTAATTTTAGCTGAGTTGTGATTATGAAGGACAGCTCAGTTATGCAATGATATTTTTACTAGATTCCACTGTTTGATAAATTATTATATTATATAAAAAATTTATAATTTTAATCAAATTAAATATATAAATTAGATTATTGTTATTATATATATATATATATATTATTAATAAATAATAAAATAAAATATTTATTTAAATATTTTATTATGTATATTATTTTTATAAAAATATTCTAATATATCTATTATTATTAAATAAAAAAATTTATAATTTTATTTATATATTATAATATAATATAATTATATATTTCATAATAATTATATTATTTATATTATATTTTTATTATATAATAAAATAATTATGACGTTCATTTTCGTTTAATAGGTATTCTCTTATCTATATATTTACCTCTTTATGCTCATTTGTTTCGCCTTTGAAAATTAATCTAATTTAATTTTAATCAAATATATTACATTACATATAAAATTTAATATTAAAAATTAATTTTATTTTATATTCTACACATATTATAAAAATAATGACTGATTTATATCATATTTCTCATATATTATTATAATATAATAATTTAATTTATTTTACATCATTAATTATATTAACTTTATTAAATTTAATCTTACAAATAAACAGGCCCTTAATAATTATATTAAATTAACTATATTAACGAAGGTTTTAAAACTAGGTCTCAATTTTACTTTCACTACAGAAATTAGAAGTAACAATTTTAGTAATTTTAATAATTTTGATAGTTTTAATTTCGATAGTTCTGTGCATGCCAAGTATTTGATTTTTAACTCCAAAATTCAAGTTTAAAAAATTTTATCATAAAATGTGAGTTTTTTTTTTAAGTAAAAAATGTGAGTTTTAATAGCAATGAAACTTGACTGAAACTAAAGTGAAACTGATGTAATTAGTTTTTGACAAAACTTAAAACTATAATGTTAACTAAAATATGATCAATTGTTCATCTTGATTAGCAATCTTATCTCTATGGGCTGTGAGAGTTTAGCTCGAAAATTGATAGTGATCCGATATAAATCAATGTTTAGCTCAAGTTGAGTTTATTGAGCTAGGCTACAATTTATGTTTTACAGCTCATAATATTAACCTGAGTCGAGGATTGAATTAGGTTTGATTTTTTTTTAAAAAAAAAACTTTTATATAGATTATTTATATAATATATTTATTTATTATTTTTAAAAAAAAACATAAGGCATAGTTATTAAAATATATTTTAAGATTATGACCATAAGTAACTCGTATTTGAGCATCAATAAATGTCATCTAAAAAAAAATTTCAATTTAACGATAGATTTGAGCTGGCTCAATTAAGAGTTGGTTCAAACTCGAATACTAGTCAAGTCGAATCAGTTTAAACTTAAATTTGAGCTACAATCGAAGCTCAAATTAATTTAACACATAAGGTCCATATTTTTAAAGTATTTACTAAAATATCATACGGTTCTTTTAAATTTTTTTATTATTAATTTTTTTTTAAATTACCATTATACCCTCCCCTCCCTCTCTCCTCCCGATCCAGCGCCCGCCCAAGGCATAGAGCGGTTGCCGGCGGCCGCGTTATATCGTTATTATGTTAGTACAAATTAACTTAAACATATTGTTAAAGATCAAAATCTCAATGTTACCACAAGATTTATTAATTATTTAGTGTTCTTAATCTCAGGTTTATTAAAATTGCATCTCAATTGTATACTAAAATTGAGATCTAATTAAGTTGGAGAGAAAGGCTCAAGTATTAAATATCAAGTGAAGCATATGTTATTATTGTTCCTTTTCATTTTACTTGAGAGTAGAATTGTTGTGAGGTTGATCTTGATTGTTAGAATAGTCTGGATATGAGTTTGAGCACTTAGAATCTCTACGAGTTAACTAGATAATCTTAAAAGTTTAAATTCTCCTAATTATGTGGTCTAGTAATGGTGAGATCGTTCTAGATGTTTCTTTTTGATTGTGATAGCTCCAGGGCAGCTTTGGGATAGTTGAAGGGTGACCTTCAGTAGTGAGGTCGACCCCAGATCGACCTTCAGCAGCGACCCTCAACAGAAACTTTAGTCATCTTGGGGGATTTTTCTGAGGGCGACCCGAGGTCGACCTGAGGTCGACCTTCAGCAGCGACCCTCAACAGAAACTTTGGTCATCTTGGAGGATTTTTCCAGGTCGACCTGAAGGCGACCTCAGTGGTGAGGTCGACCTGAGGTCGACTGTGGAAGTGATCGTTGGCCTATTTTTATCCTCCAACGGCTAGCTGGGGGTCGACCGGAGGTCGACCTCTAGGTCTTCTCCAGCTCCTTTTTCTAGCCGTTGGAGCTCTTGTTATATAAGGAGATGGGGGTTGTTGGTATATTCCTTTTATCTTATAAAATTCTCTAATTGCTCCCAACATTTACCTTCATTCTCCACCATCCTAAGAGTTGATAAAAACATTCAAGTGGAGTTTCAATCAAGATTCAAGGCGATCTAGGTGATCTTGGACTCAAGTGCTCAAACTCTTCATCCACTCTTCTTCTAGCTTTCAAGATTCAATCATAAGAAGGAAGAGTGAATGATTTCCTTTCATTGTAATATTTTAGTTGTTCTTTTCTGCCTTCATTGTGTGTGTGAAGAGGGCCTCCAAATAAGGGTTGGAGGAGGTGAGTGAGTGAGCCCTCACTTAAAAGTGAGGAGTGCCTCTAGTGAGTGGATAGAGGAGGATTTATATAGGCTTCTCTGCCTAAACCAAGGAGTGTATTATAATGATATCTTTCGGATCGGGGTTGGGTGGATTAGGCTCTAATTTGAGCCGAACCACGTTATATCGTGTGTTTTTTGTGGATGTGATATTTTCTTCTTGTCTGCACTTATATTTGCTTTCGCTTGTATTTTGCACTAACTGTTATATTTAGTAAATTAAATTAAATTTTAATTACATCTATTCACTCTTCCTCTAGACGTCATACTTGATCCTACAAATAGAAGTGTGTCGCATTAATAAGTGGAACCATTTCATCTCGGTGGTATGATCTGTTCAAATGCGTCATTTTGTATACGTAAAGCTTTAGCCTTATAGGCAAGATTCATTGCGCCATAGGAGCTCACACAAGCTTTCACCAAACTATTTTGGACCCTTTGAAGTAGTAACAAGAATTGGGAAAGTAGCTTACAAGCTTAAGCTTCTTGAATATGCCAAAATACATCCTATGTTCCATGTTTCCCTTCTTAAAAGGAAGATTAGAAACAGACCTCTAGAACAAATGCTTCCTCCAGAAATTACCAACCTTGGTCAGATTAGAGCTACATCCTATGTTTGTTTGTTTTTTCATTTTTTTTATAGCTTGGTGTAAGTTATATTTCAGCTGCTTAATAAATTCTTTTCTGGTTTGTTAAACTTCTGTCCACAGCACTGACTAAAGCACTTCCTACTATGTAAGGCACATGGAGGGGAGGTCTCTGTCCATATAATACTTCATATGGAATGCATTTGATTGAAGAGTGGAAATTAGTGTTGTACTACCATTCACTAAGAGGCGACCACTTAGCCCACTCCTTAGGTTTTTCATCTATCATACATCTCAAATATGTTTCCAAACCTCCATTTTGCAATCCATTTCTAGATGGTAAGCTGTAGAGATCTTGGACTCAACCTTTAATAATTTTAGTAACTCTTGCCAGAATTTACTTAAGAAGATTGCATCATGATCACTAATTGATCTCTCTGGCATGCCATGAAGTTTGTAAACATTATCTAAATAAGCTTGTGGTACTATTACTGATGTGTAAGGATGGGATAGAGTAACAAAGTGTGCATATTTACTTAATTTGTCCACAACAAGTATTGTGCTTTTACCATTTGATTTGGGGGCAAGCCGTCGATGAAATCAAGGAAAACGTCACTACAAACTTTATTTAGAATTGGTAGTGGCTGTAGTAAACTGGGCATTGATGCAGTTTTATCTGTATTCTATCAGCATACATTGCATTCCTGAATAAATCTTTCAGCAATACTTCCCATTCCCTTTCCAGTAGAACATTGATTTTAGCCTATGCAAAGTAGGAAAGAATCCAGAATACCCCCTATGGTTCCTATATGCATCATATTAATAATTTTCGAGTCTGAGATTCAAATCATTACCAATTATCAGTTTGCCCTTCCATCAAAGTTGGCCATTGATCAAGGTATACGGTTTCTCCATAGCAGCCCACTAAAGTTTTTAGATGATTTCCTTTAGCCGTGTGTCAGAATTCCAGCTGTTATTTATTTTAGTTAATAGTTCAATAGATGTAACATCCCGTGATCTCATTATAGAGGTATTATCCGCTTTGACTTTAGGAAAACTACGCACTCATCCCACTGCTACTCCAGCCCAAGCACGCTCAACTATGGAGTTTTCCATCACTAGCCTCACGGTTTTGCCCCAAAAGGCGCCTCTACCACTTGAGATCACGTTATCTACTTATACAGCTCAGGATCTCCCTCCCTTTCCGATGTGGGACGATTCATTCCTGCGCCCCTCTCACCACTCATTATTCGGCCTAGAAGCCTGCCAGGAGCCGCACTTTGCCTCAGTGATTCCTTTCTCTTAGGACATCACCCGGCGTCACTCCCCGCCCTCTTCGGCCACGGGCATCACAATAGAGGTGCCCTCTAATATAGCATTTAATGTTATGCCTACTGTTGATATCTCCCTTGAAAAGAGCATCAACGGCTGTGTTGTCCTGTTCCTTCTTATACAATTTTTGGAAGTTATAATCAGCCAACTCTGATAAATTTTTTTGTTGAGTTGGAGTTGTTATACTTTACTAAGAAATTTAAGCTGTGATGATCTAGCTTGAGCTTGAAGCGATTGTCAAGGAGGTAGGGTCTCCATTTTAGAAATGCAGCCGCCATTGATAGCATTTTCTTCTCATAAATTGAAAGCTGCTGCTGTTTCTTAGATATTCCCTTACTAAAAAATGCAATGGGACATCTAGATTGCATTAGTATAGTTCCTATACTTGTCCCACTTGCGTTTGTTTCCAATAACAAAGGGCTGGGAAAGCTAGGTAAAGCTAATATTGGTGGATTGGTCGCCTAGATTCGGATTAAGGAGTCGATATTCTGGTGAAGGAAATGGTAGGGTTAGTCTTTGGTGAGAATCCTCAAATTAGCCTAGTTATCCACTTTCCAAAAAAAAAAAAAACCTACTCTATTCATTGTTCTCTCTCTCTCTCTCCGGATCATCTCCGAGTGCTTCAACACTTTACGTACTCTCCCGTTTTCGAAGCTCGCCAGCCTCCGGCATCCACTGCCTCCTCGTTCCCCGCCTCTGGCACGCGCCCACATCCGCTTCCCTCGGCTTCGCCGACCAGCGCGAGGCAACTCATCATTTTCTTCGTTGCTTGGCTTGCTACTTCGCCCTAAAAATGTGTCACTTGAGCATGCCGACCCGAGATGCTTACCTCACCTACATTGCTATTACTTGAATTTCTTTGGCTATGGTCCAGTTTCTTTTTTGAATCAAATTAATGTGATTATTTGATTTCAATATAAAATTATCCTTTTAATTTTTATTATTCATTTGACTCCAATTGCGTGAACCGATATTTATTTAAGTGATAGTTACTATTGGATTTACATTTGTACTAAATTTCTGAACCTCGGATTTAATTTATTTAATTTAAATTGACGTCGTAATTTAATTTGATAAATTTTTATTTATCAAACGATTTAGTTTAATTTTAATTTTAAAATATTTTACAAAATTTAGAATCTTATTTATCACATAATTTATTTAAAAATTATTTTGTGCTTAATTAAAAATAATTTACTAATTAATTTTACTAAATATAAATATAAAATATCATTTGCATTTTTTTTAGTCCTGCATCATCGGTCCCGAGTCATTGGTGATTGGTAAGGCCAAAGGGCATTACTATATATGTGTATAATACGTCATATTTTTATATTTAAAGTGTAGCTTTATGGTAAATCAGAATGACTTATATATTTCATTGTTATACATTTTAAATTTTTCTCCAAATTAATTATATATTTTTTAAATATTCTTAATATCACTAGAAGAAATATTACAGATAATTTAACTTAAAAAAATAAAAATATTTTTTAATAACTATTAAATTTTTTAAAAAAATTTAATTAAAATAATATCATAAAGTTTGTTTATTTATTTTTTAACCTGTTATAGATTATCTAAGACGAGAATTTAAATATATATCAGTAAATTAGTTTCTGTTTCAATTTAAATTCAGGCCAAATCAATTAGTTTGATATAAATAAGGTATAATTGGTAATAATATAGATATTGTGATAAAAATTTAGATATATTGACCTGATCAAAATAAATGTTTGTTCTCTTTTTTTTAGTATCTAATTAAATAAATAGATAAAATAAAAAAGATTAAAGTTTTAATTTTTTCTTAATATAAGCTTGATTAAGGTAAAAAAAAGTGATTAGCGTTCAACAAAATTAAAGGTAGTATTGATTGAGATAGAAAAAATAAAAATAATATTAGTATTTATAAGATTGTGGAAAAAGTTTAATTAAAATAAATGACAGTTGCTTGTACATAGCAAATCTTCTTTTTTATTGCGAAAATATTAATGTGCGTAAAGGTTTTTATAGTTTTAATTGCATGAGCTAAGTATTTTTTTTTCAATTTTAACATTTGAGTATAGGTATAAATTGTGTGTTATATATGAAGAAAAGTTTTATTTTGTATTGTGTGGGTCAGATCAATGGTTTTAATATTTTTTCTCTAATTAAAAGTATTGAGAAATATTGAAAAATATTAAATAAATATCAGAAAAATATCGAGCAAGTATCAAATTGATATGCCATGTCACATATTAGATTCGTATTGTTGAAATATTGGGGAGTATTAATATCTCATATAGATATGATACGAATACATTAGGCTTCACGAATTATCGATGCTTCATAGCCAAACATTCATTCTATTTTAATCTTGAGAGAATTACATACAGACCCCTTAAATCATCTTGAATTACATATTAAATTCCTTATTTTTAAATTTTACAACTTAATCGCCCAAATCATCCAAAAATAACATATTTAGGTCTTTCTCAAGATTTTCAAAGTATGTTTTTTTGCTGATTTATAATTATTTGGATGTTTATTATCAATAATATGTATATACAAATATTATAAATATATTTGCAAATACATGTATTCTACTAGTTTTTATTTTTGGATGATTTAGGGGGTTAAATTGTAAAATTTAAAAATGAGAGATTTAATATGTAATTCAAGATGATTTAAGGGGTATGTATGTAAATGCCCCTTTAATCTTTTATAGCATCAAATTTATATTCATTTTTTTATTCATTTTGTCAATTTGTACAAGTTATTTTCCCTATTACAGGATAGTTTGTAATAACCAGCTCCAATTAATTTTAATTGTATTTTAGGATTTGGGTAAATTGCAAATAGGTTTCTTAGGTATGGCTTTTATATTGGTTGATAGATTTTGAATTACAGTATTTAGGTCTGTAAAGCCTTAGATTTTTTATGTGCTGGTCCACAAATTTTAAATCATAACATCTAGGTCGATGGGATTGGTGATCTATCATCGTTTGGTTTCTTTACAATTTAATGTTTTGCATTCCCGGCTTAAATTGAATGTGATGTAAACATGAATTCGATGAAATTTCAGGAGTTGGTGTTTGAATCCCCTAAAATAAAAGGAATAACGATCTGTGTAATCAAAATAAGATGTTAAATGAATCTTGTTTTAATATATAGCTCACAATAACATTATAATTAGGACTAAATGTAACATTCCGTGATCTCATTGTAGAGGTATTGTCTGTTTTGGTTTTAGAAAAATTGCGTGATTTGAACACTTTTTAGGAGGTCATTCATTACAGTGTTATTTCAGGCCAAGCACGCTTAACTACGAAATTTTCGATTATTAGCCTCATGGTTTTGTCCTAAAATACGCTTCTACTATTTGAAATCACGTTATTTACTTATATAGCTCAGGATCTCTCTCCCTTTTTGATGTTGGATGATTCATTCTTGTGCACTTCTCGCCACTCATTATTCAGCCTAGAAGCTGCCAGGAGCTGTACTTTGCCTTAGCGATTCATTTCTTTTAGGACATCATTCGACGATCACACCCCGCTCTTTTCGGCCACAGGTGTCGCAATAAATTTGGTTTGAATTGAATCTTGAAATAATGTATTTTAGGTTTGAATCAGATTTACTCGAATTTGCTCCATACTTGAATATGGTAAACTTGCTACAGAGACTTACAATGAGGCTACTGTGAATCATCATTTTTCCCTCTAAAATTCAAGGGATGCAAGTGAAAGAACAGAGATGGTTAGTTCGCAATGCTCATCGGTACAAATTTACATAAGTATTTCAAAAAAATTTACCTTCGAACATGTTCCGACGTAAAATCACATATACTGTCACTTATACGACTACCGTTTTCAGCATAATGGTTTCTTGTGCAATATGTTTCACAAAATTATATGAGAAAATGAAACTTTAATATCCACAAAATATAAATTTATTTTCATCATGGCTTTTTGTTTATTGAATTGTATCGAAGTACAAAACATACTTTTTTTGAGAATATATTTGTTATGAAACTTTAGCTAATTGGTATTTTCATAATTTTTGAAAATTTAAGTTATAGAATTGTACTATTGGGAGTATTTTATTAATTAGATGTTATTTTTTTAAGTAATAATTTTATAAATTTTAAAGAAATTATATACACATGTTATTAAATTAAATAATTATTTTTTTAATAATATGATATAATACCAATCAACTCATTTGTCAATATAATAGATTTATTTGTTTAGCAATAGGCTAAAAAAATTGCTTATTTTAGTCGTGATAAAAAATTTAAATTTGTTTTAAAAAAAATTAAAAAATTATTTCATATTTCATCTTACATAAATTTCAACATTAAATAATCACTTTATTTCACATTCAACACAATTTTTAATATAATTAATTTATTTTATTTCACATTATACATATTTAATTAAAAAATTTTATAATTTTTTTTCCTTCAATCAAACAGAGTCAGTTTTGATATATAGGTTAAATTTGAGCAGATTCAAATAAATTTACTATTTTTATTAGTTACTCCATCTTTATTACATAAAAAAATGATACATATGAAGATTGAGAATCTTTTTCATACATTAAATTAAAAGATGTAAATATATTAAAATAAAAGATGTAAATATTAAAAATGAAAAATTATAAATTATTAAATTTAAAAAATTAAATATAATTTACCCTAAATATAATATCATAAATTTTTATAAGGATATTATTTTATTTAAATAGCTCGAACAGCCTAATCTATTATAACATGCAGAAACAGTCTTACAATAATAACAAAAAATAAAAATAAAAATAAAAAATAAAAATAAAAATAAAAAATAAAAATAAAAAACTAAATAACAGCATGTACATTTTTATTTTTTTATATACTACTAAAATTATTACTGTTCTTATAAAATTTTGTAATTGAACTACAATACCTCCTATATATACTAATAAAAGGAGTGATTATTAGCCTTTATAAATTCTTATTTTAAAGATATTAAAGATAATTTAAGAATAAAATAATTGTAAGTTTAATCACAAAAAATAGCAAAAGAAAATAATACTAAACTTGTATAAATATAAGTTCTTTTCTCATATAATTTATATCAAAAAGCTTTAAGATAAAAAAATTAAGTTAAAAAATATGATGAATTTTAGAAATTAACAGCAAAATTAAAATCGTTAAGACAAATCTATTATTACTTATTAAGTTTTATAATCAAGTAAAATTTCAATGCATATTATAATCAAGATATCTGAAAAATCTGAAAAGTATTAAAATGGTCTAATTAAAGTAATTAAAGCGAAGTTGAATTAATCTGGGTTATCATAGCATTAATTGATATTCAAGCTCCAGATATTTTCAAAATTTAAAATTTAGAATTATTAATTATTTAAAATTATAATTAAACATATCATTAACTCAATAAACTTTAATTTAATTTATAATTTAATAATGACCCATGATCCATAAAAAACTATTTTAGATTTTAGTAATCTCAAAATAAATTTAATATGCACCTATAAAGAAAGTTTTTTTCAGTTTAATTTTAAAATATAATTATTATTTCAGTCATCGTGTATTTTAAATGCATAATTACAAGTTTTACTCTCTTCATCAAATTGAAAAAAACATAATATTTTATTTCATTTGAAACTTAAAATTTAAAATTATGCATATAAAATTTTAAATAATGTGCGTAAATATTTAATTTTTAACATTAAATAAAATTTTTTTAAGAATGATATATGTAATTTTTCTTAAAATTTTAAATGACTCCAGAGATCAAACCTAAATTTTTTCACAAAAACGTTATATTAATTTTTTTTTATAATTTTTTATATGAAACTTCTCATTGAACTATCTTAAATTATCTTTCCAGGATAATATAAACTCAAAATTAATTTAAAATCAGCTCAAAATGAATTATATTCGAATCAATTCAAATTTTGAATGATTTTTGAATAATAACTTTAAATTTTGGATGGCGTTAGACGTTCATTGTCCAATCAAAATGAACCAATCGGTGGACCAGGGTCACACTTTTGCACTTAAATTTGGGAATTTATGAAGAGCAAAATCAAATAGCAGAAAAGTTGGTTAAATTTATAATTAAAATTTTTTTAATAAAAAAGAATTATGAGAAAATTTAATTTTTTAAATAATTAAATAGCAAAAAACTCGATTAAATTTGTAATTAAAATTTAATTCGATTTTGCAATGAGTTAGGATTTTATTTTCTCAGTTATTTGCGTATTTTTAAATATCATCTTATGCTTATACTGTGAATTAAAAATAAATTATGACAGTTTAAAAAAGAATTTCAAAAAATTAAAAAATAAATTTAATTTTACGGTTTAAAATTTGTTAATTTTAAAAAAAAATACTAATTAATCATAACAACATTTTATTATAAAAATTTATTTGAAAAAATAATATATGTTACCCGAAAAATATATATATTAAAAAATATATTATATCACAATTTAGTTATTTTTAAAATATTTTTTATACAATAATATCTTTTCATAATTAATTAATAGTTTTTTTAAAAAATATAATTTTTTTATTATTTTAATAATAAATTATAATTTCTTCTTGTTAATTTAGTATGTTACTTTGCTTTATATTTATAGGAGAGTTGTTATAAAGTTGTATCCAATCGGAGAATATCAGACTAAATATCTATAAAAAAGCTAACAAAAATATTTACTTTAAAAAGTAAAATTAATTTTTTAAAAATGTACTTTATCAAGAAAATAGGTATTAAAATTTTAATAAAAGTAATTAATTAAAAATAATTCATGCAAGTAGTTAATGCTATTATAAAATGAATTTTATCTTCTTATATGTAAAATATTTTACGATATTTTATTGTTCTGTATATTTTTTAAATTATGTACTTTTTTTATTATGCTTATATCAAATATTTTTATCGACATATCAAGCATATTCAGGATTATACCATACACACTCTTACGTACTAAGTACACTGATCAGTTAAAATATTTTAAAATTATCATTTTATTTCAAAAAATTTTCCGAATATTCAAATATTTATATAATTTAATATAAAATATTATATAATAAAGTACTATTAATATCACTTCTCAATTTAATTTAAATTACAGAAATTATTGTTTATTATGTATTGTAATAAATAATATCTATAAAATATATTTAAAATATTAACTAATAAATATTATTTATAAAAAAATTTTAATTTAGATTTATTATAATATAGTTAAATTAGATTTTTTTTGAAATAAATATTAAAACAGATTTTTAGTTTAGTAATAATAATTATTATATATTATATTATTGCTTTTTGAATTTGAAAATTTTTTGTTACACTTCATCCAAAGATACCGGAATACCAGTTCAAATTCTAAAAAAAAATTCAAATTTAAAGATATTTAAATTTCAAATCAATTTAAAAATGTCGATAATGATAGAAAAACCTCCTAAAAACCCTGAACCGAGTCGTCTTCTCCGCTTCTCCTCTGCGCTCTGCCCTCTTCCACCTCCACCTCCTCCCTTTCTCTCTCCACGCCTCTCTTTTCCGTCTCCCTGTCATTCTCTCTCCTTTCATCAATGGCGGAAATCGCTCCTCCTATTCTCTGACTCCCTTCCGTTGAATGCTTTTGGGCCTTCTCCTCAATCGAGCTTCGACATTGGAATTCACTTCTCTGTATCCTGCCTTCGGTGATCTGCATTTCTGATGTGAGGAATCGAATATGGAGGATATGTGCGAAGATTTCTGTGCTGTTCGGAATATTTCCGCCGACGACGCAAGTGGTTTTGGGTTAGAGTCTATTGACCACCGCGCTTGTGGATTTCTGGAGGCATCAACGTCGCACGGATCGAGCTCGGATGTTGGATTGGTGGGAGATGACCTTTGCGAGCGGCTTCGTTCTTTGTGTTTACGGAAAGGATCGAATGGAGACTTCCCCTCCGCTTCCGCCGCCGGCGGTTTCTCTGCAGACCCATTATCAACGGACCCATTTTCTTCCTGGGCAAACTCCGGTGGCGCAGCCTTAGCTGACGGCTCTCTTCTGCCTTGCTCTTCGGCATTGGAGGGAAATAGAAAACTTGGCTCCTCCAGTCCTTACTTGCTAGGATATGCTGAAATGCTCCACTACAACAGCTTTATATCCAATCGGAAGAACTTGGGATTGGATATTAGTCGTCATCGGTGTGATTCCAGAAATGGTTTTGATCTCAATCACAATCCTCCGGTTCTTGATGGATGTACCGACACGCAGGCTCTCAATTACGCTGCTCATGGAAGATTGCCGCGTGGTATTGGAGCTTTTGGGATCGATAATCGTTCGATTTTGAAAGGAAAGGGGTCACCTCGGATCAAAGATTCTTGGGAGATTACTCGCCCCAGAATCACAGCTTCTGTTCTTGATATCAAGAGTTCTGTCATTCATCTCGCAATGCATCAAGAAGGCTGTCGTTTCTTGCAGAATGAACTTGAAAAAGGAAACCCTCAAACTGCCGACGCCATTTTTAATGGGGTGATCGACCATCTAGCTGAGCTTATGGAGAATCAGTTTGGGAACTATCTCATGCAGAAGCTGCTCGGAAAATGTAGCAATGAGCAGAGGATGAGGGTCATCATCATGCTCACAAAGAGGCCGCTCAAACTTCCTATGATCTCTATGAACAACTATGGGTAATGTTCCTTCTTGCAGTTTATGAATGTAATGCATGTTTTATGATGTTTTATGAAGATTTAGCAGAAGATTAACCTAACAAATTCGTTAATGGTTTTACTAATTTCAGAACCAGGGCTGTGCAGAAGCTAATAGAGATAGTCAAACCTGGAAGGGAGGTCTTGCTGATTATGACAGCTCTCAGGCCTGGGTTATTCCAGCTCATTATTGATAGCAATGGCTACCATGTTATTAAAAAATGCCTCACCCATTTTGAACCAGAGGATAACAGGGTTAGTTATATTTTTTCTTTGTGGAATTACAAGACCAAATTTTCTGTCAAATCTATGCTTGTATTTCTGTATATGTTTCAAGAATGTGGTATCTTTTTTTAGCATGAAATCATGAGATATTTTTTATTGTCAAGCTTTAAGAAAAAGTCTTTTGAAATTTGATTTGATCATATGCAGTTCTTTAATTCAGAATACATGCCATTATTGTTCTTTATAGACATCACGTGAGTGATAATTGAATCTTCTAAAATAAAAAATAGGTTTTAAATCTTCTAAAATATACACATGTTTCTGTGCTTTTGTTGTCAATCACTGGCTTCAAATTTTGAAAACCATTCTTGAAACAGAGTATTAACAATATTGTTGTTTAATATATGTGTAATGATGTCATTCACTATTCAAACATTGTCTTCTAAATCTTGGGAGTGCACACAGAATTATCTCACATAACAACATGTTGTACTTAATATGTAGTGTTAACCCACTAGCTTAAGCTTTTAGATTAAATAGTGTTCATGCGCTTATGTATTGGAGTAGCTTAAGGCCCTTAATATTTCTCCCTTACATGATATCTCAGAGCCAATGGTACAAATGGAATCAAGTATTTCATGTGGGTACTCTCATTGTTTTTTTGGGTTAATCATGTTGTGTACTCTCTAAGCTCGCGCGGGTACTCTTAGAGCGGGTGACTGCTACTGTGTTGCTAGGTGGTTGAGTGGTTATAGTTTTCTATATATTATCTAATTTAACTATTATATATTCCTCTATAAATACTTCTGCGAACAATGTAAGATGCTATATGCTATGTGTGTACTTCATAAATTTTAAAGTTTCAATTATATATATTTTTAAAATTTTTTGGAAAAAAAATATTATTTGAACTATAAGTTTTCTTTTAGATGATTAAATTTTGATTAACATTTTTATTTTGATGTCATATTGTTGACATTCTTTTTGTATAAACAGTTTATTTTTGAAGTTGCTATAAGATATTGTGTTGACATTGCCACTCAACAACATGGATGCTGTATTTTACAAGATTGCCTTAAGTCTAGAGGAGACCATCAAGCACAACTACTCTATGAAGTTTGTGACAACGGTCTACTTCTTGCCCAAGATCCTTATGGGTAGTTCTTTCTATCTTTTTTCTATTAAAAAAGTTATTTCTAACTCATAATCAATTCTGGTTTCTCAATCTAACTTGTCATGCATGTTACATTATCATTTCAAATTTGACAGCAGCTTTAGCTTTAGAATAATTAAAATCGGACTTAGACCTTAAGGCGGCTTGACTTGCAATCATGTTGCAGTTTGTTTCAGCTTTATAACTTTAAAATGGTTTGAATCCCTCTTCCTAGATTTGTCTTCATCTGATAGAGAAAAGCTGTTTGGAGGACTTAAGTGAAATGGCTTTTGAAAAGTTGAAGCCTTTTCATTCTGCTTACTAAATTGACCTTTTATAAGTCTTTAAATCTTGGCATGCATGTCTCATCAAATTGAACCTCTACTCATTTTTTATGTTAATGATTGTTAGGAATTATGTTATTCAGTACATTCTCGAGCTCAAAAGTCCTTCAGCAAATGCAAAGCTCATTTCGCAATTTCGAGGAAACTATGTGCTTCTGTCGACTCAAAAGTGTAGCAGCAATGTTGTGGAAAAGTGCCTTCAAGTTTTTTGCGAAAATGATCAAGCTGAGATCGTATCTGAATTACTCTCCGTGCCAAAGTTTGATGACTTGCTTCAGCATCCCTATGCTAATTATGTCATTCAAACTGCTTATGTGAAAACAAAGGTAATACACAATGCATCATTTTCGTACGTGTAGCAAGAACATGGAATTATTTGACTCGAAACTTATAACTTTGAGTATTTAGGTTAGTTGATAATTGAAGATTTACTATGATATTAGAGCTAGAGGTTCAAAATTTGAACTATGATGATCCCTAATTATCTTTAGCATAAGATTACTAAAAAAACATATATTAAATCGCTTATAAACATGCAAAACAAGTTAGTTTTCTGAGCCTTTATTCCACTAGTTGAGGTCTGTTATATGAATCCTTTATTTCTATTGCACTTTATCAAATAATAAATTTACATTTATTTTTAAATATGCAAGATTATTTCTTATAGTTTTCTGACACGTCATGGGAAAGATTCAATAATTCAACTTTCCTTACTGGGGTTTCTATCGATGTACAATTTACATATACAAATCATTTAAGTTGACTCTCTCTGAGTTTCTATAGTTGTGCATAAGAGTATAAAATGATTCTTGAGTCAAAATCTATGAGCTTATTAAACTTTTAAGTCGGTAACTAGAGATTTAACACAAGTTATCATATTGTTATCTTCAATTACATAGTTTATTTTTTGTTTTCAGGGGCATTTGAATCTTACACTCGCTGAATCTATTCGTCCTCTTCACAGTAAATTAAAGGACAGTCCGTTTTGCAAGCGCATATTTTCTAGGGTGTTCAGTAACAAGTGATGTTCAGTTTACTTTGGATCGTGGAGTTAGTAGTTTTGAGTGTTTTTTTATTCTGTTTTTTCTAGTGTTGTATTAGTGTTCTTGTTCTATGCTGACCCACTAAGGCTTCTTACTGTTTGAGTTCCCCCTGGTGGTTCTCTGTGTTTAGAGGGTGAAATTGTATTCAGAGACTTGGGGAGAGGAATAGTATCTCCTAATCATTTGTTCATTAGGAATGTAGATTGTGTCGTGTTATCAAATCGTGTTTTAAGTAATTTAGAGATTGTTGTTTCTTTTTTGTCAAAATTTGATATATATTTTCTTTTGTTTATGTGTGTATGTCGACGATAACACTTACTTGTTTTTATAGGAATTTTGGCTTAATAAATTGCCACTAGTGGGTCATTGAGTCGAATTCATTGGCTAATCCACTTTTTAGACCTCCAAATTTAGTTTTGATCAATTTATTGGAAATATATATATATATATATATGTAGTGCTTTAGATATAAAATGTCAGATAAAAAGAATATGAATTGCATTATTTGTTGTCTTCTGGTTAAAATCATCTAAAAATAATTTCAAATTTGAGCTTTAACCCTGTTTGGCGCGAGGACCAAAATAGTACTAGTTTAAAAAATAGCAATAATAATAATAAATAAATTATTTTAATTATTCTACACAAATTTTAATATAAAAAATAATATTTTACTTTGCATACTCAATAATTTTTAATAAAAATACAAATTTTATTTCACATCTTAGATCAAAATACTCGACTTGAATATTTTGGTCTAGAATGTGAAATAAAGTTGATATTTTTATTTTAAATTGTTGAGTATATAAAGTAAAATAATATTTTTTATATTTAAATTTGTATAAAATAATAAAAAAATATTTATTTATTATTATTATTGTTGTTTTTTAAATTAGTACCATTTTTGTCCTATTTTGTTCCTGTTTTGGTCCTCGTGCCAAACATGGCTAATTTGGCTTTAGGTGAGGACTATAAAAAGTTATGTTTGATTCTAGAATAATTTAGCTATGATATTTTTTTTAACCATTGGTCTTTTTTTTAATAATTCAAAAAATAAAAAATAAATTTGTATCAAATTTTATATAAACTTTTATTTAAAAAATTAATTTTAATTTAATAATTAATTTTATTTTACATATCCTATACTACTTGTAATACAATTAATTAATTTTATTTTTCTATAAAAGTTCAAATTTTCATTTCAAAAATTACTTTTATCACCATTAATTAACTTTATTTTTCAATTTAACTGACTCACTCGCCATATGTAATTAGGTATTCATATATAATTAGGTTCTAATATTTATAAATTGAGCAAAATGAACCTCAAGATTATATAAATCTGCATGTGAGGTCCAAAATTAAATATGCAGGCAAACTAGGAGGACACAATTATTATTTTTAAATAATAAAAATCTAATAACACGAGAAACAATTGTTATTCATTTTATTTATATTTTTAAAAATCTGCATGCAAAAAATGAGCATTAAAGTTGGTATCAAGATTATTCAAGTGAATAATGCTCAATCAGACATTTTTTATTATTATTTTTGGGTAAATTACATTCAGGTCCTTGAGGTTAAGGCTTAATAACACATGTCTATATTTTTAAAAATATAACATCGGATTCCTGAGTTTTAATAAATTATTAAATGAGTTTTTTTTATTATTAATTTTTTTTTAAAATTACCATTATACCTCTCCTCCTCTCTAAAAACTTGAGAGAGAGGGAGAAGGGTATAATGGTAATTTTAAAAAAAATTAATAATAAAAAAAGAACCTATTTGATAATTTATTAAAACTCAGGGACTCCGATGTTATAACGTGGACCTGTGCGTTATTAAGTCTTAAACTCAGAAACATGGGTATAATTTACTCTTTTTTTTTTTAATTCTAGTCAACTAAATGTTACATGTTTATATCTCGCTAAGAATAAGCGAAATATATGAAATCTGAAACTCGTTTAAAACATGATTGTATTTTAGTTGGTTCGAGATCTGCTTGATTTATTTGACTCGGAGCCAACTTACTTGAAGTAAAATTAATTTAACTTATAATTAATTCGCTATCTGTATAACGAAACATATATATAGATTTTTTTGGATGTGCATGTTATTGACAAAAATATATTATACATGATATATATTACAGAGATTTATGTAAAAATATATGTAATACATATAATTTTAACTAAAATATTTATATTTTTTGACATTATATCGATCTATTTTATCTTATTAGGCTTTTTTATAGACAGATTTGTGATATGTCGATGTTTTTGAGTTAAATAGTTATGTTTTTACAACTATCTTTTGTATTAACGTTGAATTTAAATCAAATATAAGTATTTAGAAAATGACTCATTGCATAACAAATTGTTTAACTAAATAGTAGTAATTATACGAATATTTAATTATTTTTGTATTGTATTTGAAGAAAATACAAATAATTTAACTTTGATTTTGTTTCTATCAAGACATTTTAACATAATCTACCTTAAAGCATGCTATTTACGGACTAAAAATCCGATGAATGTTTTATTAAGTAATTATATTAATCGAATACATGTATTATAAAAAATAAAAATACTGCTCCTATATAACTTATTATTAGTTGAAATACCGTATTTTGAGTAAGTTGCTTTTGGACTTTGAATTGAATTGGATTGAATTCAAATCTTATTATTATTATTTTTTTGAATCGATTACGTTATTTTAGAATTTTTTTTTTGTAGTTATAATTTATTTTGGCAAATTTAATCATTAGAACACCAAAAAAATTTATTATGTGTGACACTTCTTAAATTCACCTCATTCGATATATATAAATATATTAACTTATATAATTATCTATAAATAGGCTTTATGAATGGTAATATAATTTAAATATAATAAGAAATCCGTTATACGATTTGAAATATGTATAATAAATTTTATAAAAAAATAAGATTAGTAATTAAAAACTCTAGTCCATAAAAAAAAAATTAAGTATTATTCAACTTCAAGGAATGGCTGATCATCAAGCGTAGTCTAGATCGATCATTGGCCCCGCTGTCAAGATCTTGCTGCTATCAACGCGTCGGACGAATATCTCATCCGTCCTGTGTTGGATACCTTCACAACGGGACCGAGAAAATGGTAATTTCGCCCGCGAAAATATCCAAAAAGTTTGGGACAATTATTCTCGAGTCCCTGAATTAGTGGGGTTAACGAGATTTTTTTATTGTCCCATAAGTTTTGGTCCATTCCCATAATTTCAACATTCATATTTCATGTTATACAAAAAACATAAATATTTGATATTATCACAAAAAAAACACAAAGTTCACTACCTAGTATTTCACTATTATTCATTTATACAATTTTCATTCAAAAATTTAATATTTTTTTAGATACAAGCTAAGTGGTTAGAGGAGATTTTTGGCATTATTTTTGCTATGTCTTGCTATTCAAAAAGATTTATTATTTAATTTAATTGTATGTTTAAATAATATTATAAAAATTATAAAATATTTATTCTAAAAATAATATTTACATGTTTACAATTAATAGATTAGAGGTTAGAATGTTTTTTTTTATCTTTTAAATAATAACATTAGATCAACAAATAAGTATTTAAAAATAATATAATAAAATAAAAATTTAAATAATATTAAATTAAATGACTAATAGTTGTTTATTTATTTTGAGATTAGAAAAAGAAATAAAATTATTTTAATTTTATAATGTAAAATAATGTGATGTGAAATATAATTAGTTTTTAATATTAAAATTTTTAAATAATTTAAAATAAATTTTAAAATATAGTTGAATGTAGTTAGGAAATAGGATGAGTGGAGATTTGAAACTTGGCATGCATTTTTTCGCTATGGTAAAAGTTCACAGAAGGACCTGTTAAAAATAATATACCGAAATTAGTCCGACCATTCACCATGGGACCCAATAGTAATTTACATATCTTCTCAATAGAGATAGAAGAAGAAGTGGAAGAAGAAGTGGAAGAAGAAGTGGAAGAAGAAGTGGAAGAAGTGGAAGAAGAAGAAGAAGAAAGCTCAGCCTTAGCTAGGGGCCTAGGGCTTCGTGAGGTGATTGGTAAACGAAGGGAAGACGACGACTAAGATTCTACTTTGAGTTGGAGAGGATCGATACAATGGGCTACTTGCCCTCATCTTCTTTTCGACGGAAGGCCGCGCACTTGGTCTCCGATCTCACCACCGTTATCCTCAATCCCATCTCCGACAAACCCTCCGGCCGACGAGTGAGCTCCTTTTCACCCTTCCGCCTCTTTGATCTTGCTTAATTACCGAGGACAGCGCCGGATATACCTTCCGAGGGTTTTCTGTTTGAGATTGTTTACCTTGTCTATGATTGTGTTCGTTGTGCTGTTGGCGGCTTTTCTCTTCAGATTAACTACGATCCTGGCAGTCCTTTTACATCTGAGAGTTCTTTTTGTGTTATTCGTAGATTACTCCAAGTTCTTCCTACGAGCTTTTGTTTTACGTCTGTGGGTTTTAAGATTGCCAGGGAAGAACAACATTTTTGTGATTTGTGGCTATTCTAAGTTTGCTTGCTCCTGATGTAGTTGAGTCTTACCATAATCTTCTTCAGAACCTATAAACATAACGATTATGGTTTTTGACATTCCTGGAGACATTTCTTGAAGATTAGGGTATTGAGTGATCCGAGAAAGTCAGAATCTGACAGTGCTGCCAATATTTTTATTGAAAATGTATGCTGTGGCTTGAAATGGCCTAGTTGAATCAGGATCATGCCCATTGCAGCCCTTCATTGACAAATTATTGAAAATGTATGCTAACTATGTAGATATGGATTGAAGTAGTGGCTTAAAACGTTAGATTGAAGTGAAGTACTGATTATGACATTGTCATGTTTGTCCACTTACTGTTTGTTCAAACTTCAAATTTGTTTTTTGATATGTTCAAACTTCAAATTTGGCATATTGGTTAGTGGAGCTATTTAATCATTATTTTCTACTATGGTTTTGTTTTTTATTTCATATGTAAGAATGAAATGGTAAATTCATGAGGATGGGCACTAGTATGTTTTTTCTTTGATCAAAGGGGAAAATATGTTAAGATTGTTGAAAATGCTCACTTGTTAATTGAGAAGCCTAGGTAAACTTTCATCACTAAAGTTTATCATGACAAGTGTCCTCATAGAGAAAGCTTATGCCATAACTATCAGTATGTTTGCTCTATAATTTTTCTGATCCATAGAAACTATTTGTTTCCTGCGATAAGAGAAGAAAATATAGAGAAACAAAGACAAATAACGTGAATTCAATTCACGTGAAGAAAGCTTGGCTTGGTGACTATTTGGAGGTCCCGGTTGGCATCTCATCCTTCCTACTTTTTGATTGAAATCTTTTTCTTTGATAATATTTATCTTATTTCTCCTTTTGGAATATAAAAAAGCTTTAATTCTCATTTGTTTGCCTTTATTTGTACTTGATCATGATAGTGGATATTTGATTCCTCCTCTTCCCATAAAAGTAAGCTATTTTATAGCCGAACTAGGTAAACCTTGGTATCATCTTGTTCTCTCTCATTTATTATTGTGTGATGTGTTTGGCTTTTCACTTTGATTAAATCTTGGGAAACTCTCTTTTTCATATTGAATAAGAGATTTTATTCTAATAGAAATATTAATGGTAGATAAGTTTTGAAATATGCTTCAATTCTGAATGGTGCTCTAAATTATTCTCTATATGTCTTTTTCTCTTCTTCTCCCTCTAAATTTTTCTTTCTAATTTTCTTCTCAATGATTGCTAATCTCATTCATGCCAAACCCGATAAAAGGCTTTTATTTTATTTTATATAATATATATTAAATTAAATATTTGATTGATTTAATCTATATCTAAAATACAAATGGCAACCATTCCAACAAATTCTCCATTTGAAAAAGAAATTGAAACTGCACCTGTGTTGCCTTGAAGGAAGTAGAGATCACCAAATTTCTTGGCCTTCAACATAACCATGGCTCTGCTGGAAACATGTAAGACTCCTTCGCTATTGAGAATCTGTAACCACTCAAGTCTAAACAACCTAAAGAGATTAGATTTTTCTTTAGGGCTAGAATGCGTCTGACCTTATTGAATTGTCCCACGTTAGTTATTCAAGACATGTTATGATGTTAATATACAATTCATAGTTTTACCCATCGACCTAGGCTTCTGGGTTAATAGGTATTTATCAATTGTATATTGGGCCTAACTTGGGCTCCCCCTATGGTAACTCTCTTAACAAGTGATATCAGAGCCGATAGTTTGACTGGGCCTTTAGTGGATCAAGTGGTTCATGTAGATTGTGCCATTATGGTCTTGCTTTCTTTACTATGGTTGAGAAATTACAAGAGCAAGTGACTTTCACTTTGGCTTTAGGTGGTTGAGTAGGCTTTTGAGAAGCATGCACTTAAATAACCCATTGGATAGGAAAAAGGTGCAATGTAGATGGATTCTCATGTGAGGGAAAGATTTATTGGGATATATAGAGAATTATCTAATATTAGATATTAAACACAAATTACAATGTTAATATACAATTTATAGTTCTTAGTTCTTACTTATTGGTCTAGGTTTTTGGGTTAATAGGCATCTATCAATTATATATTAGGCCTAATTTGGGCTCCCCCCATGAAAACTCCTCTAACAATTTTCAGTCAAAAATCTTGGCAATTGTTTTATTACTGGGTTGTCTAGTAATCCGATGTTATTGGCTGATCATGCTATAGTTTATTATCTATGTAACTACAAGTTACCTACTATAAACGGAAAATATTAGAAATATGCATGAGGTTCATCTAGTGCAATATTTGTGTAATTGTATTTTCCATAGCATTTTTATAAGAAATATGTATTTATTGCTATTCAGGAGGAAAATGGGATGACAGATACAGAGAAGCCTGATTCAGGAAAGGATTCTGAGCTTCCAGATGAACCTGACACTTCATCTTTTACAGCGTTCCTTGTCTCCCTTCTGTCTTCTACAGATTCTGGTGATCATCTTGCTAAAGAATCAAAGGATCAGTATGTAGAAGGGGAAACAATTTTAGGATCAGCACCAAAAGAGCATAGTGGTAGAAAAGGTCTACTTTCAAGAGGCAAGCAGTCCGTCGGAAAAGCGGTACAAAGGATTGCGAGAATTGCTGGTTATAGACATAACTCTGAGCCAAAAGTAGATAATGCTAAAGAAAATGATACTGTGCATGTTTGCTTTGAGCCATGCCCTGTAATGACCCAAGATGATAACAAGAAACTGTTACAACTGCCCGATATTTCAGAACCTTCATCAATTATGTCAGAAGATATGAGAAAATTTCTTTATTTTTCGCTACCAATAGTGGCTCAAGGAAGGAATTGGATGTTACTTTATAGGTGATAATGCATGCCTCATTTTTTATTGTGTATTTTACATGTACCCTTGCCTTCAGAAAAGGGAAAAAATCATATTATTTTTTTCTTTTGCTGCAGTACTTGGAGGCATGGAATATCACTATCAACCCTGTACAGGAAAAGCTTGCTTTGGCCTGGTTACTGTCTGTTGGTATTATTGCTTCTTATTTGATATTTTTGTTGGTTGCTATATATTTTTGGTATTATATGTAGATGCCAATACTCTTTACATCTTGTTATTTCATCCTACAATTTTCTTCGAATTACATGAAATTTTTTAAAGGAGCTGAATCATATCGACTGTCTTTTTTTTTGATAAGTTATACGGTCATACTTAACTTTTCCAAATGGCATATCTGGATAAGGTGGCGCTTGATTTCGCTCAATGGATCTGTGGATTAGAAGGTTTCATATTACTTTTAGAGAAGATGTTTAGTTGCAATAGTTGGGATTGCTTTTAAGATCGCATGATCCTATTGAAAATCCCGAGTCTTACGAAAAGCTGAAATGATGTACGACTATGACTTTTTGTTATGAAGTTAAATAAAATACAGCATGAATTGAACTACATACATGGTGTAAAAGCTTCAAACTCTTGAATATTGAAGTCAAGCCTTTGAATTGAGTTTGAAGGAGGCAAAGAATATCATAAAGGTTATATAGATCAGCCAGATCAATTGCTTTTTGGTTCTTTCACTGTTATGATGACCAATCTTTCAATTTGGCTTTTGATTCAAGATTTGAACCCAGCTATTCTGAAGAGATTCCTGGCTGTTAGTAACTCAGATTGCTAAGGTTCACTCCTAGGCTGCTTTATCTTTATTAATAATTTGAATAAATAGTTGCCAGATTTGAAATATTTCAGAGTATTTCTAGTTTTTGAGATATAATTATGAAATTGAACCAACATGATTGAAGTTAAGAGTAGATCTGAATTGAGCAATAGGTCATGGAAATGTGCTTTTTTGTGTTTTTCTTAAGATCATAGATAAAGTTAAGCCTGTAGAAAATAAGAACCAATTTTACTTCATGTAATTTAGCATATAGTACCATCGTTGATATTCTACTCAAAAAGTGGAACTCATTCTCATTTTTCCCATGAGAGTAGGATTTAGCTATGGTACTGTTTATTACTAAATAGTCAAGTTTTTTTCTTTAAAAGGTTATCGGTGATCAGAAGGGTGTTGTCTTTGGTGGTTTGGTGGAGGCACCATTAAGACCAACCAATAAGAGGTACCAGGTAGCAGGCTATTATACTCCAATCATCTTTGTATTTTACTTGCGTTGAGATCCTTTTCACTTGTTTGATAAAAATACTAAGGGGGTGTTTGGTTTAGTGTTATTATGATATTATCTACTGTTATTTGGAGAAATTAATTATTTAGTTTGATATGTTTAGATGGCAAAAAATTACAAAATTGTCATTCAAAGATGACGTATAGATGTCATTCGAAATCAAGCAACATTAGATGTCATCTCACCATCAGAACTGCTGCTCATTCATATGACAGATTTTCCAATCTATCCTCTTGATGAGTTTGGACAGAAAATACAAATAAAGGAACCAATAGTATTTTTTGGTCCCTGATGTCTAATAATTATTGCACTTCCATAATAATGAAATAACATTGAACTAAAGAAAGGACAATTAGTACATAACATTGTATTTTAACACTAGCATCTCTAGATTGCAGTAAACAAAATTTCCAAAGTTTCATATTCTTTTCCTATTTAGCATTTTACGTATCTCTTCATTTCTCTTGGATTATGCAGGGAACCAATAGTTGCTTTGTTTTCACAAATGCTTCTAACAAACCCATCATATTTCGCCCTACAGGTTCTCATATAATCTCATTAATTTAATTCCGACCTTGTTCTCATAACTCAATCAGAGCATTTTCACTTACAATCTCAGGTGCTAATCACTATTTCACACTCTGCTCTACTGATTACTTTGCCATGGGTGGAGGTGGCCACTTCGCGCTATATTTGGATGGTGACCTGTGAGTTTTCAGCATATTCTGCATCTAATATCTGGTTTCAGTAAAGAAATACTGATCTTGATCTTATTTTTATGTTTTTTTAAAGATTGAGTGGCTCGAGCTATGAATCAGAGACATTTGGAAATTCCTGCCTTGCAAATTCAGAGGACTTCAAAGTGAAGGAGGTTGAGGTAAAATCAGTAAACCTCTGCTCACCCTCGTTCTTTTGATAAAGATTTGTGTTTCAATTTTTATGCAGTTATGGGGCTTCGTATATGCCTCGAAATACGAAGAAATGCTGAACTCAAGTCGAGAACTGAGGAACGGGATCAGCAGCTGCTGAGTTGATCCACATTTCATTAGAATTGAAACAGTTGTACAGAATTATGTAAGCTTTGGGTCATCTATATATTATAACAATTTAGAAAGGTCTATTGCTTTCTTTGCAAAGAAGAGTTTGTTGAATCTTATTGATTTTGATGTTATGGATTAACTCTTTAAATTAGCATGTTACATAGGTTTACTAAGTACAAACATGGATTCAAGTCCAAGTCCTTTGGCTATGGAAAGAAGCTCAAGACTTGCTATTTCATTTTATTGTTCCTAAGATATTTTGTAAGCATGTTTTGATTACCAAGTACTTACTCATTTTTATTTGAGTCTAGGAGAATAGACTTTTTTGTGCTTAACTTTATTCATCTTACCTTAGTTATGTTTTCCATTAGTTTAGATTTCTTCTCATTTCACTTAAAATTCAAGTTAGATTCAATGATAACACATTTAGGTAATTTGGCCAGTTGTTACAGTTAACCAAATTTGCTTAGATGCGTCTTGAAGGCTCTACTTGAGAAAATCCGTCAATTGTGATAATTGGACAAACCGTTGGGTGAGCCTCATATGTCCACCGGAGAAACTCGGCTAATTCTCGGAATTGGACAAACTGTTGCGTTGAGCTGAAAACTTGTCCTTTTTGACTTTTCAGGCCGCCTTGTGTCAAGGTCCTTTTTGTCTTGCTTAAGTCTATCTCTACACTCTTAACCCATCTTATGTGTCATTACCTAAGTGGATAAAGTGTTAGCTTAGTTAAATAACCATCTATTTAAGTTAAATTAATCGGTTATTAGCTGAAATTTTATTTTAACTGAACCTACTCTCCTCTCCAACGTTCAACTCAATAAAAAGGGATTATTTGGGTTGCTGTTAAACCCAATTTGCACCTCCATCCAACGGTCAAATAGCAGCCCTCGTTCATGTGGCTTAATAGGATTCATTTTATTTCAAAAATATTTGTGCCTCTTCTCAGCCAACCTGAGAATATTTTTTTTTTCCTGCACTTAAAAATTTCTAAGTCCAGCAGCTCTTTTTCTCTCTAGTGCTCTTTAATGTTTTTCCTCTTCTTCAAGCTTTCAGTTGCAAACATTTATTGTTAATGAGATCAACCAAGAGGAGGAGATTTAGTGCTCTTCAAAGGCTATAAGTGCTGTCAAGCTTCTCAGTTAAATAAGTTTCGTCGTCCCTCTACTAGCTTCAGTTTTTGGTCATTTAAAGCTCTGTTTCATATATAAAAACTGATTTTGAAGTTTCCATTTGGTTTTAATTTGGATTTCACACATTTAGTTGATATATTCTTCTAAAAATTTGATTTTGTTTGTGACTTGAGTTATTCCTCATTGTGTTTCTAAATCTTACTGTTCTCAAGCTGTTTTTCACCTTCTGATAGTTTGACTTCAAAACGCCTTGCTTTTTGTGTTGGATTTCTCGAGTCTCTACTTGGTAACCATTACATGCATAGAATTTATTGTAATTTTTCTCTTCTTATTTAAGTTATAACTAAGTTAGCTAGTCTAGCAACTTTTTGTATCGCCCTTTCTATTTTTCTTCCTGTGTGGTGATTGTGTGGGTTTCATCGGCTCTGGTTCCTGCAAAAAAGGGGGAAACTTGTAGGTTTATTTCGGCTTTGGTTCCTATAAAAAGCCCGAGTATTGTAAGTGGGTTTACTCGGCTTTGGTTCTCATGAAAAAGTCAGGGTATTTTTGTGTTTAATTCTCACTTGAGAAGCGCGGGAGAGTGGATTAAGTGGGAATCATTCTTGTGTACATTGTTATTTCTTCTTCATTCCGCTTCAGTTGTTTATTAAATTGAAATTTACATATATCATATTAAATTTGTGTTAAGCTTCTATAGAGTTTTAATATTTTCATGTAAATTTGATATATATATATATATATATATATATATACAAGAATATCATTGATTAATTATTTTGAGATAAATTGAAATTGCTTAGCTCGTTCTTTTGTTTTCTGTTTGTTCGATTGTGATAGTGGACGTTTTATTTTTGATTATTCTGTTTTGTTTTCTCGTCTAATAAGAATCAGACAAACTACTATGAAATTTGAATTTTTATATAATATTATTTATAAAAATTAGGCATTTTAAAGTTTTTATAAATTAATTAAATTCTTTGAATTTTTATTTTTATTAATTTATGGGAAAAAAATTTTGGGCCAACAAAGGTAGAGAATACGGGGATTCTGGTGAAAAATAATGGCGCTGCTATGTGGTCTGCTGTTTGTTCCAGATTTTACTACTGTAGATAGAGCAGAAGCATTAGATTTATATTGATGCCTTCGTTTTTTTCTGTAGTTACGTAATAATTATTGATTAAAAAATTATTGGGTTCAATCAACGTAGGTCTCGTTTGATTCGAGATATTTTTTTTGACGCAATACAAATTTTAACTATTAAAAAAAAATCAATTTTATTGCATATCTAATATAAATATAATTTTTAGAATTAATTTTATTCTATATTTTACGTACTTTTTAATATTAAAATAATTTTTTGATATTAAATTTAAAAAATAAATTAATTTTTTTTTCTCTTATTCAAAAAAAGAAATAGAACAAAACAAGGCCTAAATGTTCGAGTTGCAGGCATGGGATCCACCAGAATGTGGAGAACTTGAGCAAAAATGATAGCTGAGAAAACTGCTACTCGTGATAGTGTTAGTGGTACATTGAAATTCATTCTTATGGTGTTATCGCTTAGGCTCTGAACCCAGTAATTTCTATCGAAGAATGACACCAATTAGAGTCAGGCTTAAATTTATTTAACCAACTTGAAAAGTAATACTGCAATTTTATTTAATTTTGTTGCATGATCATATGAAAGGTATTTTGAAATTATGTTGAGAACTTTATAGAAGTAATAGCTTCGCAAAAACCTGATTCATTTCATAAAAGATCAGTGAAAATAAACTGAATATTTAATGCAAATTACAAAGTACTATACAAAACTGTGACCTTGTGATAAGACTAATAATAAGTAGGGATGATAATTTATACCTGTATCTGCTTAAATCATCTCGACCCGCTCCATGGATATAAATACTCAAATTTTACTCGTGACTTGCAATTAATAGCCTACAACATTATCGTTATCCTTATTATTATTATTATTATTATTATTATTATTATTGTAAAGGAAGCCGCTACAAGATAAATTTCAAAATCTTTGGTAAGTTATTATCAAAAAATAAAAAATAAGAAGTAGGACCTATTGCTTCCTGCTGCAAGTTATACTGGAAATACCAAGCAAAAATAAAAAAGAAGACCAGCACCAGATTCAACCGCAAATCAGAAAAAAAGAACATAAAAAAAAAACTAAACTCCAATTTAAAAAAAAAAACTAAAACATCAAAAAGGAAGAACTGACAACATATTACTACAAACATTTGAATTTCACACTTAATGGATTTTTGCTCATCACAAAGTTATAAGCAAAGCAGAAGACAAATTTACAGTAAAAAGTATAGCAAATAGTTCACAGCTCCAGATTCAGCCTAGCAAAGCTTTGAAATCCCGAAACATGGCCACCACACAAAGCCTTGATATTCCTCAAAGTGCCTCATAATTTCATTCATTATCTGCAAAAAATACAAAGTTTAATTCAATTCTGTAATAATTAAGGAAAAAAAGGCATGCTGGAAAAATAAGGATGGCTGCAATAAACAAGTACCAAAAAAGAAATAACATAAATTTGATTTCAAATAGTAATACAAACCTAAACTAAAAAATGTTAAAGCAACCAAGTTTCTGTCAACAGGATAAGTAGTATGAAGCACACAAAACTACTAAGAACTAGGAAAATGACTTCTGATTTTTTTAAAAAAAATAATCAAATTTGGCAACAAAATAAAAGAAGATTCAAATTTATTTACGACACAAAATATTCATCAGTAACATAATTAGGAAGCAACAGATAGGTTCTTCTAGTTTCCCACAAACACATGGCTGCAAAAATGTATCAAGAAAATGAAACAATCACCAAACGGCAAGAAGATAGTGAAGCAGAAATGCAATTATCATCATATTAACAACTAATCAAACAAAGGTCAGCATCTCAAAAGGTCCAAAGAATACTTCAAAACAATTAGAATTATACGATCGCTTGAACAAAAAAATGCGACTCATTCTGAACTATGCCTACAACACCACTAGCAAGTAATGTAAGGGTCATTTGGTTCTGCTAAAAAAAATGACAACAAAATATCACATAATAGAACAATGCAATAAATAATTCAACAAATACGTTAAAAGTGCATTTGCTCACCAGGTAACCAAATACAACATGAAAAGCAAGTGGACATTCTAAATTTCACAGCGGCTTATGATGACGGCCTTTGTCTTCACTACCACCTTGGTCGTACCTGTCTCTCTTATGATATTTCTGAAATTCTCCATATCTGCTCCTATTATCACCATAGTTTTGATGATCCTCACGGTGCCTTCTGCCTACATACTTATCTTCAGTGAGATATTCTTCTGAAGAATGCTTATCCCTGACACATCTCTTCAAATCTTCATGTCTTTGGTCAACTTCATGTACGTTTCTGTTCCCATGTCTATCACGACTAAACTGCTCTTTTGAGGCCTGTTTACCCTCATACCTTGTTCGCTTCCTATCTTCATAAACCTGATTGTCTTCACTGGTTTTGGCACCATCAGTTTTGTTTTCAAGATCATAAGCTTCTGAATCATGCTTGCCTTCAAAACAGTCTTTTGAAGAATGTTTGTCAAGGTGCTTTAATCTCTTACCATCTTCATAATCCTGCTTATCATACATTCGCCTGCTCCCATGTCTACCTTCAGCATTGAAAGACTCTGAAACTAATTTATTCCTAGGCCTCTCATCATTTGCAACACGTCTTCTGCTATCAGAAGAATAAGCTTTTAGAGATGGTTTGTCTGAAAGTTTATCAGAACGAACATAACCCTCAACATGATCATCATAGACCCGATGACGATAGCCATGTTTCCTACCATCCCTTTCTACTACCTCATCATGGCGTTTATCTAGTACATCAGTATGCTTAACATAATACAAGTCTCTCCCATTTCTTTCTAGGTGATGTTGCCCATAGATGTCAGTAGTCTCTCTTCCCGAGTGAATGTAGTCACCTTTCTCATCTCTCCTCAAAGATTTTACTTTCTGGATTTTACGGTCATCCTCATCATAATGACTTCCTCCTTTAAGCTTTCCTTCATCGTCCTCATTGTCATTTTTATTTGTAAAGCCCTGTTTACCAATGGATGAATGCTTCTTAACACCTTTTACATCAGTTTTTCTAGCATTCTTCCTCTCTTTACCATAATCACTATTTGCATCAGACGAATAACTGCTATAGCCATCACTTTCGCTAACACTGACTGAATCTGCTTTTATTCTAGATTCATTGTGTTTCACATACTTTTTGGTTTCCTTTTTCTTGCCACAATCAGTGTCACTGCTTTCATCACTAGTTTTGTGCTGCTGGTTCTTTGTCCCAATAGATTTAGTTGTTTTCTTTCGCTTAGCTTGTTTTTCACCACGATCACTACTGCTCTCATCATCGGAATCATGCCGCCTTGATTTCTTGTGTTTTGCATATTTTTTGCTACTATCGACGTCAGGGCACTCTTCATCAGAATCATACTGCCTTGATTTCTTATATTTTGCAAACTTCCTGCCACTATCATTGTCAGAGCTCTCTTCATTAGAATCACGCTGCCTTGATTTCTTGTGTTTTGTATACTTCTTACCACTATCAGTGTCAGTGCTCTCTTCATCAGAATCATGCCTCATTGATTTCTTGTGTTTTGTATACTTCTTACCCCTATCAGTGTCAGTGCTCTCTTCATCAGAATCATGCCTCACTGATTTCTTGTGTTTTGCATACTTCTTGCCTCTGTCAGTGTCGGTGCTCTCTTCATTAGAATCATGCCTCACTGATTTCTTGTGTTTTGCATACTTCTTGCCACTATCATTGTCGGTGCTCTCTTCATCAGAATCGTGCCGCTTTGATTTCTTGTGTTTTGCATACTTCTTGACACTATCAGTGTCAGTACTCTCTTCATCAGAATCATGACGCCTAGTTTTCTTGTGTTTTGTATACTTCTTGTCACTATCAGTGCCAAAGCTCTCTTCAACAGAATCATGTCGCCTCTTCTTTTTATCAAGTAGCCGTTTCCCGTCAGCAATCTTACTATCTGTTTTATTCTTTATGTCTTTCATGATACTTTTCGTTCTAGCATCACCATCAAAATGGTTACTTACTTCCTTTTGATCGAGTTTCATATGTTTTTCTTTTGTTTTCCTTCTATAGCTGTCATCTTTTTCAAATTCCGATTCATCTGAATCACTCCTTCTACCTCTCTTATGATTTTTCATGTTGCTGCCATCTTCAGTCTCATCATCAATACCTAAATAGTTATCTTCTAGCCTTCTATTAAAATTGATAGGCTTCACTTTACCATCCTTTCTTTTATTTGCTTTTCCATCATCAGCACCAGAATCAAAACCACCATACATAGGATCATTTCCTCGATCCTCATTCAGTTTCTTTCCTTTCTTTTCTCGCACTGGGGAAGCTCTTTCTAAATCAGAATCCCTTTCATATTGCTTCTCCTTCTGACTGTATTTAGAATTACTTGGCCTTTTAGGCCCCTTCTTTTCTTTGCTAATATCGCTGCCATCAGAATCAAAACCATTCAAATTATTATCATCATCATCAGGACCTTTCGTGATTACCTTCTTGCTATCCCCCTTCTCTTCACCAATTCTGAGAGCTGCTCTCATAGTTTCCATCTGTTTCTCTTTGCGGGCAGCAATTTGGTGGGTCTGAGTATCCGCAAACCTATAGAAGAAATAGAACATAAATACAAATACTGAATATGCTAGTAGTAGTACATAAGGATGTAAATGAACTAGGCATTTGGTGAACATCTCGATTCTTGATTCGATAAGAGCTCGTTCTTAGTCAGTTCATCAAGCTTAATGAACAAGATTGAACATAATTTTAAAAACTTAAGTACTAAATCAATAAGTTTGAACATACTGATGTATAGTTTGTTATTATTCATGAATTGTTCATATGACGTTTATGATCGTGCTCGATCAAAATGCTCAGTATGAGGCAATTAGAGCTTAATTAGTGGCTCATTTAGAGAACATTTAAAGCTCATTCAGATATTTAAGTATATTTTGCTTATTAATTTGAAAAAATATGGTTTATGAATCATGAATTAGCATGATGATAAATTGATATGTGAACTCATTAACATAATTTATAATAGTTTGCTTATAATTTTTGTGTTCATGAACTCAAATGTATATAAACTCCTTCGCAAACAAATTAGAGAGCTCCATCACAAATCAAACACGAACCAAGCCCAAACACATCATTGTGTTGGCAAATCAAGTTCGAAAAGGCTCGGAACAAGCTCAAGCTCGAGCTCAAGCTGTGTCAATAAACAAACATGAACATTCTGTGTTCAGCTAGGTTCATTTACAGCACTCGACATTTCTATTCTTCAAGCAGCATATAGTGAAAAACCCAAGAATGTATGCAGATACACAAACCGCATCATACATGAAAGGAATTAGAGTGGATTAAGCTACCGATGCAAAATCATACAATATAACCATACAAAAAAAAAAGATAAAAAATCTCAAATTTTTCTTCAAAACTGCTAACATAGATACTCAACAAGAAGGAAACAAAAGAAAATAATGGGTAAAAATTCATCAAAATTTTCCAGAATGATCAACAAAAAGGATTTAGGGTGATTACTTTTTCCCCAGGGGAGGAAGGCAAGCACGAGAGTCGGCAGCCCCGGCCAATTCAGCCTCGAAAGACTTCTTTGCCTCGTCGATCTTCTCGGACATCTCGGCCTCCGTGTATCCCTGATCGGCTAGGGTTTCCTGGAGAACGAGAAGACGAAGCTGGATCTGACGTTTCCGATCGTGCTCGAGGATGTCTTTGTTCGCCTTCCGCACCCCTCCGGCTCCCTCCGGCCCGGAAGCTGGCGAAGGGTTGGCGGCGGCGCTGGTGTCAACCCTCGCCGACTTGGGCTTGACGAAGAATTTGTTGCTCTGGATGTAGCCATTTGTGCCGGAGCCCCGCGGGGTGGGCAGCCCGATTCCGTTGTACATGGCCGAGAGGAATTCAAAGGAAGGATTATGGAATCAACAGATTATGTCGAACGGGAGAAGGGAGATAAACCCTAGACTCTCTCGAGGCTCGAAAGAGGAAGAGGGGGGCGTGGGAATGCTCGAATTATGCTTTGTGGAGGGTTTAATCGAACTTTTTTTTTTAGTAGAATTAAAATTGGCTCAATCTAAATAAATATAATTTATTTTTATAATTCAATATTTTTTATTGATCCAAACTTTTTTTTTTGAAAACATTTATTGATCTAATTTTAATCTTTCATAATATCAAAACTATGATTTAAAACTTAGCCTAAACTGTAAAAATTAGATAGAAATTCATTTTTTTTGCAAAAATAATATTTAATAATTATTATTAATAAATTTAATTTAATTTTATAAATTAAATAATTTATAAAAAAAATTGAAACTACCCTAATCAAATCGATAGAAATCATCAAAATTGTCAAAATCGTGTGACCGAAATCGAAACTAAGATTTAAAAGCTCGATCTAAACAACTAATTAATAAAAAATAATATATATATATACACGTGTATAATTAACTTATTTTATTAGTTTCTTATTAATAGCCTAATATAAAATTGTCTTCTATTTAATATGTTTATTATAATTTTTGAATTAAAAATTTAGTAATTTCAATTTTATAATATTTAATATTTTTATTTAAAAATTAAAACTGAAAACAAGAAATTAACGTATCTTAAATAAGTTGACCTACAAACTTATTCTTATATCTCTTACATCAATCATAATCATAAAGGTGTAATTTATAATTTTAATTTTTTATTATTACGACTAAACCTTTTTAATAAATATTTTAAATCTTAAAATATTTTAAATTAATTAATTAATACCTAATTTTAATAAATATTAATTTTCTAAATATTAAATGATACATAACTATAACTAAATATTAATACATATTTTTATTAATGCAGTATATTTTGTTTTTAAAGTAATACTTTTTAAAAATATGAAAAATTTTGTTTTTATAATTCTAAAATTTTCTTGTTAGTTGTCTCATTGAAATTTAGTTTTCACAGTACTAAATTGAAGATAACTTTAGAGCATTTCTCTTATAAATAAAAAGCAAAATATTATATTATAATTTAATTATTAAAATAATAAAATATTAAATTTAATTTGTAATCAAACTTTAATTTTTGATTTTTTGAGCTGAACTTGTTTAAAATTGAACTTTATTTTGTCGAAAGTTACGAAGAGACATCCCATAAGATTTTATATACAATAATTTCTTAAAAGATAATAACTCTTAATTAATTTTTTTGTGTATTTTAACAAATATTAGTATTAATTTAAACGTAAACCTGCACCTTTAATTTAGAATAAATTAGAAATTATTTATAATTGAAAATAACTTATAATTTATAATTTAAAAAATGTGTTTTCAAAAAAAAAAATACTAATTAAGTATAACAAATTTTCACTATATAAAAAATTACTTGTTAATTTAATAAAAATATTAATAAATAACTATTATTAATATATTTTCAATAAATAAGATTGAATATATACTTAAAATGGGTATTTCGATATGATTTTAAATCATACATAAACTATATTTTAATGTATAAATTAGATATTTTGCATTAATAATATGCTGTAGCAAAATATAATACATTATTTACTATTTTCAAAACAACAATGATTATCTTTAATATTAAAAATTTATTTATGAAATGCATTAATTACATTCTCCAAAATTCAGAATACTAAATACATTTTAGCAAAAATTAGACAAACTGATGCTATAAAAAAAAAAGAACGAAAGACAAACGGCGTTAAGATCTCCGTTAATAGGAACACTTACATATAGTGAAAAACTCAAAAATGTACGCAAATATATAAACCGCATCATGATACATGAAAAGAATTCGAGGAAGAGTACAAGGGAGTGCTCTTAATTATGAAAACTTATCAAAGAGTTAAATCAAATTTTACTTTATTCAAATAAATATACTTCTGTTGATAACAAAAATAGACTGCTTTTAGATATGGAAACCTGTAGGATGGAAAATCACGGCGCCACTCTTTGGGCGACTTCAAAGTGAGCTCCACTAGTCGAAAAAGAGTATTACAAAGGTAATAAGAAGGGTTCTTGAAACAGTTGCCTCAGCTTGGCCGAGAAGCGATGGCGCAGGAGGTGCGAGCGAAGGAGGCGGAGCTCAAGCTCGGCAAGTTGGACAGTCGCTGTCGCCTCGCCGAAAGGCGGCTTCGGTCTGCAATGAGGGGGCTCGAAGAGTCTACCCACCGAGAAGCCGAATTGCAGCGCTTGCTTGAGGAATCTTTGGACCAAAATCGTGAAGGTGTTCGCGAAGAAGTGATCGCCAAATTTCGAAGGTCACTGGAGTTCAAAGCCATCATCAAGGAGGCGTTGGAGAGTTCAGTTAACCTACTCGGTTCCGCGCTTCTTGATCGGGGGATGGTGAGGCGTGAGGACCTCGAAGCGCTGGACATAGTAGAGTGTATTAGGTCGCGAAGCCAGTCATACAAGTGCACTTATTTCAACATGTCGGCGGAAAGGCTCGATCAACAGTTCGCCTTCGTGTCCACCATGAAGGTGGCTGTCCCCACCACTGCGGCTGAGTTGGCAAGGATGGCGGAAGCTGCCGAGCAAGGTTCGCAGATGGAGTTAGAGGAAGATGTAGGGGAGGAACTTGCTGTGTCACCCCTTCGAGAGCGGGATCCTCTAGAAGCAGTTCCTCAAACTCCTGGTGCCGACATCGAAATAGACTTATCCTCTGAAGCTTCGAGAAGGGATAATGATTTGTAGGTTTCAGATTGTAATCCGAGTTTGTAATGGTTTTTGTGAAATGTCTAATGATAATGTTGACTTTTGATTTTTTTATTGTGATATGACAACCGATGTTTGGATGGCTTGACATTTCGAGTGTCCCTTGACTGCTAGTCGCATAGGCGTAAGTTTTTGGAGAGTGCCTAGGACTTCGAGAAGGAGATTGCCCTTAACTGCCAGTCACGTAGGCGTAAGTTTTTGGAGAGTGCCTAGGACTTCGAGAAGGGAATTGCCCTTGGCTGCTAGTCGCGTAGATGTAAGTTTTAGAGAGCGCTTAGGACTTCGAGAAGAGAATTGCCCTTGACTGTTAGTCGCGTAGGCGTAAGTTTTAGAGAGCGCCTAGGACTTCGAGAAGGGGATTGCCCTTGACTGTTAGTCGCGTAGGCGTAAGTTTTTGGAGAGCGCCTAGGACTTCGAGAAGGGGATTGCCCTTGGCTGCCAGTCGCGTAGGCGTAAGTTTTAGAGAGCTCCTAGGACTTCGAGAAAGGGATTGCCCTTGACTGTCAGTCGCATAGGCGTAAGTTTTTGGAGAGTGCCTAGGACTTTGAGAAGGGGATTGCCCTTGGCTGCCAATCGCATAGACGTAAGTTTTAGAGAGCGCCTAGAACTTTGAGAAGGGGATTGCCCTTGACTACCAGTCGCGTAGGCGTAAGTTTTAGAGAAGCCATTTTGGTGATATTTCGCGTTGCAATCATAATGTCTGTGAATTGAATTACAACGTTCATGAATAAAATTTTCTGAGGTCATTGTCGTTCCATGTCCACGGAAGGAGGGTCCCGTCTTGTCTTGCGAGCTTGTAAGTGTTCGGTCCGAGTGCATTGCAGATTATGAACGGGCCTTCCCAATTGGAGTCGAGCTTTCCAGGAGGCATGTCTCTTCTGGCGGTGGTTCTCAGTTTTAGGACTAGGTCGCCTTCTTCAAGTGACCTCCGTCGTATGTGCTTCTTGTAGTTCATCATGATGCATCTTTTGTGTTCAGCCTGGCGAAGTGTCGTTAGTTCTCTCATTTCTTCTAGGAGATCTCGCTCGAGTCTTCTACTACCATCATTTTGTTGGCGCCATTCGGGAAGTTGTTGCAGCTCAAAGTTGCTGGCATCTTCGTCTCAGAGGGAGTATATCTCCAGTTCGACTGGGATGAGTGCCTCCCCACCAAAAATCAGGGAGTATGGCGTTTGACCTGTTGCGGCTGTTGGTGTGCAGTTAAGTCCCCAAATGACGGCTGGTAGCTCGTCGTCCTATGAGGATCTGGCGCCTTTGAGCCTCCTCTTTAGTGCTTTGAGAAAGTTCTTGTTGGTCGCTTCAGCCTGACCGTTCGACTGGGGGTGACAAACTGAAGCAAAATGAAGGGTGATGCCGTTCTCGGAGCAAAAGTCTCGAACGGGACGGCCTGTGAAAACGGTTCCGTTGTCACAGACTAAAGAAAGGGGAATTCCGAATCGACAGATGAGTTGTGTCCAGATGAAGCTTTTGACGTCTGAGCTTATCGGTTGTGCCATCGCCTTAGCCTCCACTCATTTAGAAAAGTAGTCGGCTGCGATTAAGGCGTGTCGTAGGTTTCTGCCGGACTTAGGGAATGGGCCCAAAAAATCGAGTCCCCACATCGAAAATGACCACGAACTTGCTAGTGGTTGGAGCTGTGATGCGGGTTGCCTGGGGATGTTCGAGTAGATTTGGCACTGAAGGCACCTTTTGCTGAAGTCTTTGGCATCCTTATGGAGGCTTGGCCAATAATAGCCCTGTTGGAGGATTTGAAGGGCCAGGTTCCACCCGGCCGCGTGTGTACCGCACTCGCCGGCGTGGATTCGTTCGAGTATAGTCTTCGTGTCTTCCTCGCGGACACATTTTATCAGGAGCCACGAGTAGCAACGCCTGAATAATTATCCTTGTAGTAGGATATACCTGGAGGCCTTCACCCGGAGTTTGCGAGCTTGGTGCCTGTCTGACGGCAGTTCGCCTTCTCTCAGGAAGCATGAGATCTCGTCCATCCAGCCTTCGGGGATAGGAGTTATTTCGCAGACTTCAAGTCTGTCGTACGCGGGTGTTAGGATGTCTTGGTCATCGCCCTTTTCATCTTTAGCCAATTCATCAGCAGTGGTGTTCAACTCTCGGGGTATGTGGAGCAATTGTGCCTGAGCGAAGTGCTGCAATAGGGCTGTGGCTCTCTGTAGGTACATCTTGAGCGTTCCATCCTTGGTTTGGTATGTCCCCCTGAGCTGGTTGATCATGAGCTTGGAATCACTGTAAACGCGGAGGCACTGTGCTCCTAGGCCTTTCGCGAATTCGAGCCCAGCGATGAGGAATTCGTATTTGTCTTGGTTGTTCGTGATGGGAAATCGTATCTTCCCTGACCTCTTGAGTATGATTCCCCAGGGGCTGGTGAGAACGACCCCGACCCCTTGAATGTGTTCGCCGAAGGCTCCGTCTACGTATAGAACCCAAGGTTGTTGATTCTGTGGCATCTCCGGTTGTTCAGTTGTGGTGAGCTCGGCGACGAAATCTGCAAGGACCTGGCTTTTCACTGCTTCCCTCGAGATGAAGTCAATGTTGAACTCAGACAGCTCGACCGCCCATTTTTGCAACCTTCCAGAGACTTCAGGAGAGTGAAGTATCCATCGGAGAGGTTGGTCGGTCATCACTTTGACTGAGTGAGCCTGAAAGTAGTGTCGCAACCTGCGGGCAGTGGTTATTAGCTCAAATGACAGTTTTTTGAGAGCGGGGTACCTGAGTTTGACGCCACACAAGGTATGACTGACGTAATGGATGGGGTGTTGCCGCCCTGCTTCTTCGCGGACTAGGACTGTCGAGACGCAATTGTCGGTGGCACTGATATAGAGGAGGAGGTCTTCGCCAGGAGCAGGGGCGGATAACAGCAGAGGCGAAAGCAAGTACTCCTTTAAGGAATTGAACGCCTGCTGGCATTCGTCGTCCCAGCAGGTGTGGTCTCCCCGAAGCACCTTTTAAGAACGGGAGACACCTGTCCCCCATCTTGGAATTGAACCTACTGAGGGCCATAATTCTTTCATTTAATTTCTGAATGTCTGTTACTGTTCGGGGAGGGTCCAGGTCGAGGATAGCCTTAATTTTTTTTGGGTTAAACTCGATCCCCCTGGCCGATACCATGTGGCTCAGAAACTTTTCGTAGGCGGCGTCGAAGATGCTCTTGGATGGATTCAGTCTAATATTGTGGACTCGATAGGTCTCGAGTGTTTCGTGGAGGTCTTCAAAATGGTCCACTCCGCTTTGGCTTTTGATCAGTAGGTCGTCTACGTAAGTCTCCATGTTGTGCCCCTTTTGCCCTCGGAAGACTGTGTTGATCATCCGTATGTAAGTAGCTCCCGCGTTCTTCAAACCGAACGGCATGACTCTGTAGCAGAATGTCACATGGTCGGTTATGAAGGATGTGTGTTTTTCATCTTGTTCTGCCATTCGGATCCCAGAGAAGGCATCTAGGAAACTCAGCATGGTGTAACCCGCCGAAGAGTCGACTAGCCTCTCTATCTTCGGCAAGGGGTAGAAATCCTTGGGGCATGCTTTGTTAAGATCGATGAAGTCTATGCACATTCGCCACTTGCCTATGCTCTTTTTTACGACGACCACGTTGGCCAACCAGGAGGGGTAGTCGATTTCCCTGATGAAGCCAACTGCGAGGAGCTTTTCGACTTCTTCTCGTATGGCGCGCTGTTTCTCACTACCAAAATTTCTTTTCTTCTGTCTGACGGGGGAAATGTCAGCGCTGAGGCTTAGCTTATGTTCAGCTATGCTTCTGTCAATCCCGAGCATGTCTTCGGTTCCCAAGGCAAACACATCAAAATACTCGGAAAGTAGCGCCGTCAGAGCGGGCATATTATTTTTGGGAAAACCCTTAGAGATTAGTACAGATTTTCCTTCAGAGATAGTTACATGTTGATTCTGGTCATCCGGGGGGAGCAGCTGGTCCCTGAGATCAAGGTGTTCGGTGTGGAGACGAATGTTAGCCTCAAAACATTTCCGGTCATCTGCCCTGTCTCCCCTGATCGTTGCAACGCCGAGCGGTGTTGGGAACTTAATGCAGAGGTGGAAGGTCGACGGCACCATCCGAAATTGCACCATCGACAGCCGGCCCAAGACCGCGTTGTAGCCGGAAGGTGCATCTAACAGGATGAAGTCTACTGACTTTGTTTCCCGCCTGGGGCCGTCTTGAAGGGAGAGTGCAAGGGAGCAAACCTCCATTTCTTTGAATGCCCGCAAGTATAGGATGTCGACAAAGCTTCCGAGGTCGATTAAGGTGCGGTGGACATCACACCCTTCGATTTCGGCGACGATGACTAGGGGGTCGTCGTGGTTGATGCCCCCAGCAGGCAAATCACTTACACCGAAAGTGATGTTAGGCAAAAAGTAAAGGGTTTCGATGGCGTGCACCTGGTGATGACTTGGGGTTGAGCTGACTTGGCCGAAGCCGAAGATAGTCAGGACGGCTTTCTTCTTACTGGACTTCGATGGCAAGCAAGTCGCGGGAGCTGGTGGTTCGCCTTGGGGGAAAAGGGTTTTGACGGCCTTTGATGGCATCTCTTCGACTTTCTTATAGCCAGTGAGGTGGCCCTTCTCTATATACTCATTGACTAGTGCTCGAAAAGAGCGACATTCGTGCAGGAGGGGGCCATAGCGCTGATGGAACTTACAGTATTTCGACGCGTCCTCACCTGGCTGGGGAGGTTGTCGTTCACCTCTGTTCGGGAGGAAACCCCTATCCTGAAGGGCCGAAAAGATCTCTTCAATGACGTAAACTGGAGTTGGAGTGCGCAAAGTCTCGCTATCAAACTTGTGCTTTCCTTGCAGGGAGAACTTTCGGTTCTGAAAGTCTTACTTAGAGGTACTTTGCTCCGCCTTCGGGGTGACGTCCTTTTTGTCATGCGTTGTAGGGTCTTTCCCTGCACTCGCTTTCAATGCTTTCGCGTCTTCTATGTAAATGCGTCTTTCGGCGCGCGACCATGCCTCCATCAGCGTTCTCGGCATGTCATCGACAAATGAATCATAGTTTCCCTAGGAGGATGCTGTGGATGAAGATCATAGTTGATCTATCATCCGTGGTGTCCTTCGTCTCTGCATTCATCTTCGATAAGCGGTCCACGTACTTTCGCAGGGATTCATTCGGGCGCTGCCTTATCTGCCAGAGTTCGTGGATGGTTCGAAAAGTAGTCTTTGACGTGCCAAATCTGGTCCAGAACTGGTCGGCGAATTGCTCAAAACTTTGGATGGAGCCCTGGGGGATTTCGTCGAGCCAGTCTATGGCCAACCCTGTCAAAGTATTTCGAAAGAGATGACACTTGTACGCCTCCGAGACGGGGTCGCCTGTTGCCAAGGCGTTATCGAAGCGTTTGACATGTTGGGCCAGGTTGGTGAGCCCATTGTAGTCGTTGACTTTGGGAGCCTTATAGCAGCGGGGCACATGAGCGACCATTATCGTAGGGGAGAAGATCGTGGTCACCTGGGGCGCCGGGGGTAGACTTCGAGTCGGCTCTCCCCCAAGACATGCATGCTGACCTCTTCAGGGGGAGGTTCGTTGTGCGCTGTACTGGGTGGCGGAACAGAATCCTCGGGGGGAGGTGCCGGCAAGAGAGGAAGAGGCGGCCTCTGGTGTAGGAGAATTGGAAGGTCTGTGAGGAAAGAGTTCATAGTTGGGAGAGCGTGGCCACCGCCTGTGTAAGGGTTTGGAGTTGGCGATCGTCTGCGGCGCCGTTTGGCTGAGGGGTGGGTGACGTCTGTTCGACGGCCGCTAACATTTCAGCTCGGTTCTGCTTCATGGATTGGCAGGATCCAGTTCTGCATAAGGGCACCAAATTGTTGATAACAAAAATAGACTGCTTTTAGACGTGGAAACCGATAGGACGAAAAACCACGGCGCCACACTCTGGGCGACTTCAAAGTGAGCTCCACTAGTCGAAAAAGAGTATTACAAAGGTAATAAGAAGGGTTCTTGAAACAGATCAAGAGCCCCAAAAAGAGAAAAAAGGCCCCTCTCCTTTGTTGGGTTACAATTTATAGTCTGAATTTTTTATGACTCTGACGTGTGGGATGACCTAAGAAGCTTCAAGGACTGTCCCCCTATTCTGTAGGCCGCCAGCCATGCTAGTACGGATGTACGACGCCTGCTATAGACCATACCTCTTTTAATGACGCGCAGGGGGGGCCATTCCACATTCTATCGAGCGGTCCGTACCGGTACGGATGTTTGACTTGGAGACTCTTCGTCTTGATGTTTTTCGCCTTCGGGGAGATTATCTGTCTTTCGCCTTAACCTTTCGTCTGGTCACTGGGACTGCTCTCCACGTGTACACTCCAGATTCCGCTTTGCAGATCACGAGGTAACAACTTCATTTTCACAATTTAATATTTTTATCAATTTCAAAATTAAGTTAATGAGAAAATAATATATATAGCCATATTCTATTAGTTTTCGTTTAATAGCTTAATGTATAATTAATGTCTTTCGACATACCAATTTATTTATTATAATTAATTTACATAAGTAAGATATTAGCGGGTCGTAAATATGTTTAACTTGCCAATTTATTTTTGGATCTCTCATGCAAGTCATAACACATTTGTTATCTTAATTTATTAAAGATTGATCAATTCATTGTCATGAATTAAGTTAATTATGTTCAGGTTAGATTCAGATCATCACTAATTCTATGAAAGAATGGATTCAGAATCATTTAAATCAAATTGATAAATATTAAAATACCTTTTTTTTTATTTTATGACTTATGATTCTTAAAATACTTGAAAAAAATGATTGTGTGGTACTTTTCGAATCAAATTAGCCAATGCGTGCATTGAGTCTAAACTAAAACTCTTTAGTACTCATGATAGCATCGTCTCCTTTCTCTCCCTGCTCCTTTTAGTCCCTACTGCTGTCACAAATCAGCACGATCGCCGGTGACGATGCCAGCATTACAAACAGTGGGGCCTCGTTCCTCGAGCCTGGTGAACTCAGCCATAGCCTGAGCGAGGGAGGTCACCATTCTTCGGCGGAGCACGTCGATCTCACTGTTGCAGAATGAAGCAGCAGAGATCATGGATGCATGGAGTCTTGCGAGAAGTGGAGTCATCTTCTCTGGATCCATTGATGACGATCTGCTTACCATAGGGTTTGTGGGAGTACAAATAATATTTACGAAGACTACTTGTATTGATCAGTTAATGTTATAAGTGTGTGATTTTTCTTGAAGAAGATCTTGTTTGGAGCAAAGGCGCTATAAGAAAGACAAAGAATTGAAAATATCTATATACGTACAAAGTTTTCGTGACTCGGTGAGATTCATTTGTACTTAATTACAAGCCAAGTCGAGTAATGAATGCCAATGTGTAAAAGGAGGAGGTTTGTTTAAGGCAATTATAGTGGAAGATCTCTTAAAATATAGAATAAAAGTACACAAAGATATCAGATTACTTATCTCACTAGTACAATATATGCATTTTACGGCATATTTATAAAAGCGGTTAAAAAGAGAAACCGTTGCAAAAACTTTCCGACAAAATATTATACGACGGTTGACAATGTGAACCGCTGTAGATACATTTTAGACGGTGGTTCACTCAAGAAACCACCGTCTAGAGTAAGTACTTTAGAGGGCGGTTGGAAGCGTCAACCGCCATGTATACCTCGAGTCGACCTCAAGTCGACCTCCCTATTGAGGTCGCCTCCAGGTCGACCTGGAAAAATCCCCCATGATGGCCAAAGTTTCTGTTGAGGGTCGCTGCTGAAGGTCGACCTCGAGGTCGACCTCGAAAAATCCCCCGTAGATACACTTTAGACGGCTGTTGGCTGAGTCAACCGCCGTCTATACTTTACACGGTGGTTGACACAGCTAACCGCCGTCTAAAGTACTCGATATAGACGGCGATTGGCTAAGCCAACTGCCGTCTAAAGTTATTTATATAATTGATTACGTACTGATCACTAGCTTGCAAATCCATTGGCTTATTTGTTTCAAACGGAAAACCTTAGATCTCTCTAAGCTTGCATTTTTGAACGTCGCGACGTGAGGGTTGCTCGTCGTCGGTGGACTTCACCTAGCCAGATCAAACTGCGCGCATCGATCTCCTCTTCCATCTTCCTCTTCTTTGGCTGCCATTCCCCCCATACCTTCGCCGACGCCGGATATACCACGCCGACGCCTGATCTAGCTGCATTCGAGGCCCTACTCCCTCGCAGATGCCGGCCGACGCTAGATATAGCCACATTCGCGGCCACACCCTCACCAACGCTGGATCTAACCTCATCGCGGCCCTACACTCTATCTGACGCCGGATCTAGCCGCATTCGCGGCCCTACTTCCTCGCCGACGCCGGCCGACCTCGGATCTAGCCGCATTCCCGGCCCTACACCCCCGCCGAAGTCGGATATAACAAACTTCACCTTCTTCCACCACTTTCTTCTTCTTCTTCTTCATTTTTATTTTTGGCCAAAATATTTGGATTCAAAAATTAATTTCTTAAGGTAAATCTACCTCTTTATTTTTTTTTATTTTATTATTATTTTTTCAGGTTGATTGCAAAATATTGAGATTCAGAAATTTTAACTATCATTTCTGCTTAATTTCACATAAGGTAAATAATAATTATTCTATTTTTTTTTTCAGTTTATTTATATGTTCATTCTGATGTATAAGTAGAATTTTTTTAGTTTCTAAGTTGAATTAATTAACACACATTAATTATATTATGTCTTATCATATAGGTAGTTATATATGGATCGATCTTTGATTAAAATGGATAGACGATCATTTGAATATGATAATGAAGTAAATTTCTTTATAGATTTCGCACTGAAAAATAATGTTTAGTTAATGCCAGAATAAGATGTTCGTGCTTAAGATATGAAAATATGAAATTATTTGAAACCAATATTGTGAAAGATCATTTATTTTTTCATGGATTTGATGAGACTTATGAAAGATGGATTTAGCATGGTGAATCTGTAAGAAATAAAATGAATAATATTGGGAAAAGTACATCATCTACATGTGCAGATGCTAATATTAACATTAAAAATACAGTCAAGAAAAATGGAATGAAAGATCTAGTTTGGGATATTGAAAATAATTTATCAGAAGCTCTAGAACAGTTTAAAGAGTTGCTTCAAGATGCTAAGAGTCCATTATATCCTAACTGTAAAAGTTTTACTAAATTTTTCGCACAAATGCATTTGTTTAACTTAAAGGCAGTAAATGGTTTAAGCAATAAGTGCTTTACAGAGTTGCTTATTCTTTTAAAAGATATGTTACCAGCTCTCAATGAACTTCCGAATTCAACTTACGAAGCAAAGAAAATGCTTCATAAGTTAGGAATGCATTATGAGAAGATCAATGCATGCCCTAATGATTATATTTTATATCGGAATGAGTATAGTGGATTAGAACAATGTCCAGAATATGAGAAGATGATATTAAAGAAAAATATGGTATTCCAGAAAAAGTTTTGTTCGAATTTACAAATGAACTGCCTATAACTATGTATGATAATTCTGATGAGGCTCCTACCTACGTAATCGGAGGTGAAGATGATAATGAGTTAGTAAATAAATCTGGAAAGAAACGAAAAATGAATTGCTAGAAATACAAAGAATAGCAAATGATAAATTTTTATTACATTCGTATTATTATTTTTCTTTTGTAATTTTTCATTGATCAACGTATGTTACTAATATAATTGTAGCTTAATGGCGAACCAATCATCCTCTATAAGCTCGAAGAAAAAAAGAGACTTAACTCAATTGTTGAAATTGACAACAAATAAAAAGGATACTAAAAAATTAACAATTGAGATAGTCAATGGCTTACCAATATCTGGGAGAAACACAAATCAGTTGATGAGTTATTTGAGAGTCGTAGTTCGACATAAAGCCTCTATCTCATGCATTAACTGGCGTGAAGTTCCAGAATCAAATAAACGGTTAATGTGGGAACAAATAACGATAAGGAATTTTTTTTATTTTTTTAAAAAAGTAATTAAGTTGTTAATATTTTTATTATTTTTCTTGCAGAATACATTTGATGGAGTGGATGAGCTGCATGACAAATTATTTGTTCATATATATAGAGAAGATATGGAGGACATGAAAATCCTTTATGTACAAGAAATTTATTAAGGAGAAAGATGAAGAAGCTCGATATGTTATTTCTGATGACTATAATTTCATCTCTCAATAGGATTGAAATTTATTTGTCAACTATTATATCTCTAAAGAATTTCAGGTAAAATTTTTTTTGAAGTCATATGTATTATCTGAAATTAATAATTATAATATATATTAATATTTTATATAGAATAGAAGTCGCACAGCTGTAGAGAGGGCAAAGAGTCAGAAATATCATCATACTACCTCAAGGAAGGGTTATGCAGGCTTGGAGCAGGAAATGATAGATCAATATACTAATATTTACTTTTTATTTGTATTTACCATGAAATATGATTATTTATATTATCTTATTTTTTGTAGCAAAAAAAAAATTAGAATTGAGGATTCTATTCCTAGGTCAGACCTATGGAAAGCTGCACACAAAAGAAAGGATAAACGTTATATCAATGCAGCCTCTGAAGAGCTTGGGACCAGGATTGTAAGTAATTTGAATTTTGCTCGCATATAAATTATAATAATTTAATATGTATATTTAAAATTCTTTTGTTTTTTTATAGGATGAACAACCCACACGGGCTACCCAAGGCACGATTCATCCTGAAGGTAGGAGTGATCTGTTTGCTTTGGCTTATGAGGAGCCAGAGCATCCTGGAAGAGTTAGAGTTAGGAGAAAATTTTAAACAATAACTTCTTTTTTTAAGGAGAATAGGAGAGGAAGATCATCTAGTTCTGCCACTGCTGCTGATATTCAGCAGTTGAGAGAGGAGAATATTAAGCAGCAATAACATATCTCTCGCCTCGAGGAAGATATGACATTGTTAAAAGAAATAGTAATGAGAGGGTATAGATCTACCCAGGCAAGTCCGATGTCGAGTGTATCAGGTTCTTTTATATGAGGCAACCCAAGCCCACCTCTTATATTAGTTGATGTATTATTTATAGGTTATTTCTAAATAAAATTTTATTTATATTATGATTTTAGTTATATTTTATAAATTTATATCATAAGGAATGCATTGCTTAATTGCTTGTATTACTCCTAATAATGTGGTCGCCCATGAAAGAGTGGTGAATCCAGTTGCTCCTATTGTACATACATTATCGATGGGTGTAGAACATGTACAGTTGTGACGACCCTAGCCGTCACACTAAAATATTTATCTAAGTTAGGGGAGAAGAAAGATTAATTCGACAGCGGAAGAAAACTAAATAGATCAAAAGCTACTACAATAGTTCACAATACTATAACTTAGAACAGAATTAAATATCCAACTAAAGCAAATGAAGTAAAACTACTATAGTCTCAACCGAACACATTAGCAGATAAGTCACTCTCTAAGAAAATAAAGTAATAAATTAATTTTTCTCTTGACTGGCATTCTCTCTATTCCCGTGATCAAGTGCTCTAGTACCTGCTACGTTAGTGACAGAGTCTGTTAGAATAGACTCGTAGATTGTACACTAATAAAGCCTTTAAATAAAAATATTAAATAATAATAATACTAATAATGACAATAATAATAATAACATATTAACATGATATAATAAAAATAATAAATAATTAAACATGTATTACATAGATTTTAATTAAACATGCATGTAGGATAAAAAGATAGAATAATATAGTATGAACAATAATTATTAAACAAACATAACATAATTTGCATAGCAAGTACAACATCAGCATATAAACAGAAACGATAAAATAAAGTAACGGGTAAATTTCTTTTTATTAATTTCACTTTTATCTTTTGGGCCCGTGATTTCTCGTACTACGCCTCAGCTGCTTTTTACACATATGGGGATCGTCATCCCCTAGCCCTGTAGGCAATAGCCCATAATGGCAAAAATGTGAGGTCCTCAATCAGTTTTGGGAGTTTTCACCCCCTAGCCCAAAATGGCAATGGACGCCGTCGCGCCTATATATCATATGCTCGAGCTAAGGCAGGTGCGTAATCCCACAGAAATCACATTTAACTTTTAATCCATTGTCGCCTTTAAAATCTTGATTATAAATTTAGTTATATAGCAAGCTCATACACTTGCCTAAATATTATATTATAATTTTTGAATGTGACGACAAGTCCGTACACTTGCCCTCCCGTAGTCAATATATTCACATCGAATGTGACGACAAGTCCGTACACTTGTCCTCCCGTAGGTGTCACAGTCGTAAGTTAATATATGCACATCGAATGTGACGACAAGTCCGTACACTTGCCTAATCATAATATATCTCGTAATCTATTGAGTGTGAAGACAAGTGCGTACACTTGTCCTCCCGTAGATGTCACAATCTCAAGAATAAATCGACTATATGAATACAATAAAATTGCCACATGTACATAAATATCAATATAGAAGTCAGGCATTAGATTATCAGAAAATTTGATAATTAAACATCAAGCTATTACTTTTGCAGTTAATTTCGTGGCTTTCACTTTTAGAAAAATTGAAGAGAAAATAATTAAAATTTCAAATTTCAAACTATTAAATTATTGTACATTTTACTTTATTTATTTATTTATTTATTTTTATTTTTTTGTATGATAAGCATGATACACTGGAAAATAAAATAAGTTCAGAGATCTGGAGACCCCATTAGCATGAAAATTTATATGAAATAATATATATATATAAGAATTCTAATTAATAGCACAACATAATCATAGAAATTTGACCAGAGAAATTCATTAACATGCTTGAATTCAAATAAAATCACATGGACTAATGGCAATATCCAGAAAACTCATACAATTTATCAAAATACTCAATTGATTTCCAAATTTTAATTTATATGGGCTAAATTAGAATAAAACCTACATCGAATTCACCATGATCTTAGATTTTCTTGAGATTCGAAGAGAAATATCACTCCAAAATTACTAGATCCGATCCAAGGGGTAAGAAAACGTGTAGATTGAGAAGAATATGAAGAGGAATCGTCAATTTTGAGGGAGATCCGGCTTCTTTCTCTCTCTAACTCGTCACTTTCTCTCTCCTCTCTCTAGGCCGACGGCGGTTACGGAAGGGGAAGAATTGAATCGGTGTTTTTGGGGTAGAAACTCTATTTCTTTCTTTAAATAATAATCTGGGGTATATCTGTAATTTTTCTTAGCCTTAATTTAAGGAGGTAGTTATGAATATTTAATGGGTAATTAAATTCATTGGATTTAAATTTTAAATAACCTGATTTAATTAAATTAAATATTAATTTCAGCCATTTTGAATTTTGAATCGCATAACAAACATTTAATATTTTATATATTTAATTTTAAATAATTAATCTCATGAATAAAAATTAATTTCATCATAATAAATTAAATTAATCAAAAATCTAAATTTAAATTTTATCGGGATGTTACAACAGTCATTATTGATCATGTAATTGATGGGTCTGCTAGTCTCATTTTTTCAATTGATGATAAGATAATAATTGGTGAAGCATTGGGATATATTATTCCTTGGCCCACATGGCTTATCCAACCCGACTAGCACGCATATCATTTTGATATGATTAATACATTATATTATTATGTATGTTAATTTGTACAATTTGAATATAATTGTGCTTTCTTTTAAATGGTAAGATCAGAGCTTCAGAAAAAAAATTCTACATTGAACATGCAGAATCAAATGTCCAAATCCGCTGAACATATTGGGCTCCAGCACACATATTATTTTGGTATGATTAACACATTACATTATCATGTATGCCTGATTCAGCTACATATAGCATTCTTCCATTTTTTTATACATGTTTGCGAATTCTTCTTTTTTTATGATTATCTGTCCCTATAAGTAAACCTTTCTAAATTTTATCCTAATTCTTATTAGTTTTTTACTTTTTTCTTAGTAATTTTTTGTTGAAAATCGTCTTAATGGACCTGCATGATTCATTTAATACAATCTTAGGAACCTAATTAAGATATGAACTTACACAAAGGACTTAGATATTAAAAATTTAAAAATATAAATCGGTGTGAAGTTATACAATAACCGTAAAGACTTGAATGTACTTTACCCTAATATTAATGTTGATTATTATATATATATGTATGTATTTGTTAATTAATAATAATGATGATCCTACAGGTAGATGGCAATGTAGCATCCAAGCAAGGAATTCGTTTTGTGTTCACAGATGCATGGCTCAAGAATTATATTTCACTTATCGGTATGCATCTTCCAGTCATTCTTAGAACCGAGAATCTATGATATTTGTGAATGAGATTTACGCTTTTAGTTAATTATTTCTGAACATATTAGATTTATTACATATTGAAAACCTGAAATAAAGTGTCCTCATTTCTCTTTTTGTAGTATGACCTTTGTTACAACTATTTATTTTTATTTCTTAAAGCTACTTTTTCATGTAATATGATATTTATATATATATTTTTTTCTACAGTCATTCAGCATAAGTACATTTGAGGCCATGGAGCTTATGGAGCAGTTTTGTTTCATGAATTCAGATTCGAAATAATGTAGTTTTGTTTTTTGTTTTGTATCTACATTTGTTTTGCTATGTAATATTAAAAGTTCATGTAATTGAAGTTATGTTTTATGTGATCGATATTGTTGTTTTCTTTATGAATTCAATGATTGAAATGACTTCTAGATGTATATTACTGCTGTGTATAAATGTATTAATTTTTGATAATTTTTTTTTGAATATCAAATATTAATTTAAAAAAAAAACTATAGACGACGGTTCTCCAAAGAAAACCGCAGTCTATAGTATAACTATAGAAGGCGGTTCTCTTTGGAGAATCGCCAAAGAGAACCGCCTTCTATAGTTATACTATATACAACAGTTTTCTTTGGAGAACTACCGTCTATAGTTATACTATAACGGTAGTTGACCATATCAACCGCCGTGTAACGTTTTCTTTTACGGCGGTTCAAACCGCCGTCAAATCCCTGTTAGCTATTACGACGTTTGAATACGCAGCGGTTGTGTTAATATTTGAATACGATTTTTAACCGCCGTAAAACAGCTTTTCTCTACTAGTGTCCACTCTCAAGGAGGAGTCTTGTATTTATAGTTGAGGGTGGCAATAATAATAACAGGCAATTATCACTGATAGCATGACTAACTATCAGTCATTATCCTATCGGAGTTTGCTGTAAAGGTGCTACATGTGTTTTTAATCTATTGGGCCATAAGGGTAACAAGATGAAGGCCGAAGAAAAGGTTAATGCCTATCATTATAGTTGCATCCACTTTGATGGCCTGCTAGGAGGAAGAGAATGATGGCTTTACAGTTATAATAGTTGAAGCTTGTAAGTTTACTGGAGAAAGTAGTGCCGTTGGGTCTAATCTTGCACCATATGCAGTTTGGAAGAAAGCTTGAAGCATCGTCGAGGCTAACCCCATGTTCCATGATCCTCATAAGAAAATAGAAAAGTTTTTGTTGAGATTTGGCATTTTGGGTGTTTCATGATTGAAAGAAGTGAACTGTCTACTTCCTAAAAAAATTGAAAAGTTTTTGTTGAGAAGTCTAATCTTGTACCAAATTGACTGTCCTTCACATACAAGACCATTTAATTACAAGCTTCTCGAATTGTCTACCTCCTTAGTTAGACAATCCACCTTGATAGTTTGTTTAAGGAATTCAAATTCGAAGTCAACCTATTTCTTCAATGTTTGGATGATTTCCAACCAAAAGCATATTTATTTATGGACATTCATTTGGAAAGGAGATGTTTTTGGTGAAGAATTTATAAATATTGAATAATACAATATTTCACTAGAAGTGCTAGTGAATCATATCCTAAAGAACCAGGTGGGTCTTATATAGGTAGAGTGAGGATAGTGGTCAAGGCTTGCACGGAAGGTCAACATACTATTCTCCTCGTACTCTACACTTAGTTGGAGGAGAAAACTCGTATTTTGACCCCTCATCTCTTTTAGAATTTTCCTTTATTTGTCATGATTTATTGTAATTGTCTAATCCCTTGAAGTACACTTCATGGTCTTTATGAACGTATGGTTGATGTTTGTGTAAACTAGTTTGTATGGCGTTGAACCAATTGATTTTTTGAACTCATGAGTTATTGTTTTCTAATTGCAAGATTTTTGTTGGATTATATAGCTAGTATGACATAATTTTCCTTTCAAATTTCTCGATCTCTTATGTGTTGGGTTGATGATTACATTTAGTGAGATTTTTGTTAAGTACTTTATCTTGATTTTTATTACACAAATGCACGAGTAATCCTTCTTTAGATGGTCACTTATTAAATCCCCATACGCATGCACCAGCCATCGTGATATATTGATGTGGATCCTATCTCAGTTCTAATGGAACATGATCATCTAATGATCATATAATCCGTGAGCCGGCAAAAAGTCATTGTCAATCCGATAGGGATAAAATTGTATTCTCATATGATTTCATGTCATTGTCCAAGATTCAAGTAGGATAAGATCGTATTCCCAAATGATTTCATCGATGTCGAGCTTTAATTTTATCCCTAGTGCAATGGCTGTCAAAATGATGGTTAGGCTTGCTGGATTCTCTTTGGCATTTAGCCTCTCTACAGCTCATGATCCCACTAGGGTGAATATATGACTCAGTCTAATCCGGCGAAACGCAATTTAATGTGGTAATTGAAAATTAACCAGAATGCATCTACTGAATGAAACAAATTCTGATGACAGAAATTTGGCTCCTTCTTCACGTTTTGTGAAGAAAACTTCGTGGAGCCGATTGTCGCAGGGTAAAAACTCCGAAATAAAACAAAAATGGTGAGAGTCTACTTGATAACTCCAATCGTCTTGTTATCTAGATTTTGTTTTAATCTAATCTGATCTACTTTTTTACTCACAATGCATCTTTGAGTTTATCTTATCTTACTAAGTTGAAATATTATATATATTATTGGATTTTTACAATTCGATTTTGTTTTTTATTTAAGTCACAAATTGGAATATCAATTTTAGTTTCATCTGTTTTTATAGTTTATGTTTTGATAGTTTCGAGATGATGCATATCTAATCTCCGTGAACATCTATTTTATCTTCAACATAAATTTATATATAAAAAATTAGTTTTGTTTTCTCTCATATATTAATTTTAATATTAAAAAGAATTTTTTACGTGTGTATTATTTTAAACAGTTGTATTTATCTATACATCATCTAAGTTTTTTAATTTATTTATATATATACTACCATTTCAGAGTTTTTTCGTTAATAATTTTAATTCAGATTATAGTTTTGTAAATACTTTATTATTTAAGTCACGATATACATGTAAATAAAAAATTAAGAAATTAATCTGAATGGTATGTAAATAAATATAATTTTGCAAAATAGTTCTATATCCAGCACATTTTATAATTTAAAAAATTATTCTTATATCTTATAAGAGCAAAATTAATTTTATTTTATATTTTACACGATTTACAATATTAAAAACAATCATTGCCAATCATATGAAAACCCCAACAATCTCCTGTCTCGCCTTTCCTTTCTCCACCCCGCCCCTAGTGCCACTATAGAACACATGACTTGCATTAATAATAATTTTTAAAACTATTTACATTAATTAACTATCCCAAAAACTTGAGTTGATAATTAGAAATTTGGTGCAACCAAGTTTCTTATTATGTTGCATACAAACATAATTCTGCGGCATTTGAATGTGTCCATCCCCATCTGGAGCCTGTTCAGAAGTTTTCATAGATGAGCTAGAGGAGAGTTTAGTGAGTTTTCGAGCCAGAATATAATAAATAGTGGCAGCTCTCACGCTTGCCGGCTCCAAAAAAATCATTGATAGTGGCAATGAGACGTGGGTTCTCGATTTGTGTGACTAGTGGGAACAGGATGACCGGCTACTAGTGACTGAGATCCTGCAGCTTAGTGGCAATTTTGCTGATGTGGAGTCTCCACTAGGCTAAGACAATGACAGTTGTGGACATCAGAATATCGTGACCAATGATACTGGTAGGAAGCTATAGATGATCCAATGTCGTGGCCGACAGCATTACATATGCTGATGGATTCGTGAAGAAATTACGATCTTTTAGACGGTGTACTGAGCCATAAAGAAATAAAGGATTAGGATCTAAACTACAATTATAATAAACAAATTAATTGGTAAAAAAAAAAAATAAAGGATAATGTAAGCAGCCGGCTGATTTATGCTTTAAGGCTGGCAACTTTGAAGTCCCAAGCATCTGGAATGGAATCTGAATTAAAAATTTATTGAAGAAGATGACGGATTGAAACGTTGTGATGAGAATTTCTCTTCGCTCTATGCTTCAACTTCGACTAAGTTGTTGACATTGACATACATGTAACTTTGTGAATTTATAATTTTTAAAACCTGAAAATCATAAAATATTACGTGTTGCACGACTTCGTGAACGTGTAATGACTATGCTATACTTGTTTTTGTTAATGCCAACAATCATTAACTTGAGTTTAATGGAACAAATTAAATACAACCATCCATGTAATAATGGGTTTTGAGTTATTTTATATGAAATCAGATCGATCATCAGTTGTTTTATCATTTTTTTAATGGCTAAAAAATATCATCTAGTCTTGAGAAATTAATTAATGTCATGGAAGTCTAAGTTTTTAAAATTCATTCATTTGGATCCTTAATTTTGATTAAATTTCATGTGATCGATCAGGTCCTTTCATCTATTCAATCATCAAATATATATATGTAAAATAATAATATTACCGCCTCTTTCTCTCTAATTTGTCTTCCCCCCTTAATTTTCTCTCCTTGATCTCACTCACTCCCTAGTCGACAAGATGACAGATGACAACATCCTCTTTGATAAGGTCACAAATTAAACTTTTTTGTCCTCAATGTCTCTGCGGAGCTCGGCCGATACGTGACGTTCCACCAGATCACATGTGAGAGAGTGAGGGAAGGGAGAAGAGAGAGATGGACAATGTGACGCTCGTGGCCGAAGAGGGCGAGGAGTGATCGCCGGGTGATGTCCTAAGAGAAAGGAATCACTAAGGCAAAGGGCGGCTCCTGGCAGGCTTCTAGGCCAAATAATGAGTAGTGAGAGGGGCGCAGGAATGAATCGTCCCACATCGGAAAGGGAGGGAGATCTTGAGCTGTATAAGTAGATAACATGATCTCAAATAGTAGAGGCGCCTTTTGGGACAAAACCGTGAGGCTAATGATGGAAAACTCCGTAGTTAAACGTGCTTGGGCTAGAGTAGCACTGGGATGAGTGATCTCCTGGGAAGCACTCAAGCACGCAGTTTTTCTAAAATCAAAGCGGACAATACCTCTACAATGAGATCACGGGATGTTACAGACATTTTTCTGCCAAATGGCGCCATGCGAGAATACAAGTGGCGTAGGGGCATGTCCCTCCCACTCGATTTTTGTGCGATTCTCGATGAGGATCGAACCTTTTGTACCTGATGTATCTTTTTTACTGTTATAATATTATAGGCTACGACCGAATTTCAGAAATGGCGCCATGCGAGAATGAGAAGAGAGAAGGAAGCGCGCATCTCCTTAGCGGTAAAATTGTGCATGCACATGCATGTGATTGAGAAAGTGAGAGAGTGGGAGAGATGAAGGGGGGGGGGGATGGTGGCATTGTAGGTGAAGATTGCATGGAATTCATGAAATATAAGGAGAGAGAAAGAGAGAAAGCATATGAGGTATTTACATAATTATACAAATAATAAAAAATAGAATCTCACTTTTTTTACATACTCATGAAAACATAAATGGGAATTATTTAAATAAACTTTTGTGAAATATTTAAATTTAACAAAATTTTAGAGTCCCAAATTTTTAAAATTTTCAAAAGAACTACAAATTAATTAATGTTCAAAACTGTAGAATTGTATGATATTATATATGCTATATATATATATGTTCTCATGAACATAGCTCATATATATATTTACCTTTGTAATTATTAAAAAAATGAAGAAAATCGAGAAACCGATCCTTCTTCATGATCAAACCTTTTAGTGTGAGCAAATGCTTAATTCATTTCTTTTAGCGGCATTTATATACATGACACATAAAACTTTTAGTACTATATCCTCTTTCAATTTTATGTCATGCGCCATTCTATAAATGTTCTTTCTTTCCTATTAATGAAGAGTCAACAAAATGTGTTTTTTAATTTTATAAGTTGAAAAGTTCTTAAGGGTTATCAAGCATCATCAGCTAGCTTTTGTTTTTTGTTATTATTCCTTTTCGAAAAGTTTTAAGTCTTTTTCTTCAGTAGTGACAAAAAAAATTGTAATTAACGGAAGAATCTAGCAGCCTAATATTTGAAGGATTAGAAAATTATATATGGACCAATGCGAAAGGAAATTTAATCTGCAGAAACCTGCAAGTCATTTTCCCCGAATCTATCTACATATATGGAGGGCCTTCCGTTGCTCATTCTGCATCGGATCATCATCAAGTTCCTTGTTAATTATTATAAGGTTAGAGAGAATTACAGCCCTTAATTCAGAATTATGGCTGCTGATCATGATCAAGAGTTTTCTGCTTCCGCTGATCAGCATCACAAGATCAACAGTTACTTGATCACTAGCCAGAAGGCATTCTCTCTCTCTCTCTCTCTCTCTCTCTCTGATTTGATTTTGATATAATAACCCTTACCCATAGTTAATTTCTAGCTATTAACAAATATTACAATTATTTTCTTCTTGTATTCTTTATCTCTATGTATGATTATGAACTCCTCTCTCTCTCTCTCTCTTTCTATATATATATATAACTGATGATGAGTAAATTGAATGTAGCTGCTGTCAGAGCTGCTGTCAGCATTTCTGCTGGTTTTCATCGGGTGTGGATCGGAGTTCGCCGCGCAGCGCGTTGATATCAACCTTGTCGGCGTAGCTCTGGCTTGGAGCGTTGCGCTCACCACCATTATCTACACCTTGGGCCATGTTTCCTCCCACGTTAACCCCATCGTCACAGTCGCCTTAGCCGCCGTCGGCCAGTTCCCATGGAAACAGGTGATCGATCATTAATTTCCGCATCACCGTCGTCCCATAATACACAAACTCTAAATACGATCAATCTAGCAATTAGTTATCAAAATAGACAAGAGCCTAATGAAAATAAAGAAAGAAACAATAGTTTGAAAATAATCTCAAAAATAAACTATATATATACATATATATATATATATATATATATATATATATGATCGAGTTGATTACTACTACACTATAAAACAAACAAAATTGTTGAAAATTATTCGAATGAATGCTTGAAATGGATGAAAAACAGCCTTTTTTTGAGGCCAAAGTTGTGCCTTTACAGTGTACTGATAATTAAACTACGTATATCGTGAGATCTATAATTAAGAGCATACATGTCTGCATACGGAGATATAATTTTTTAATTTGTTTGTTTAATCGAATTTCTTCAAATATTTTACAGCTAGCAATTGAATATATATATGGGTACTACGTACTTCTGCAGGTTCCAGGCTATGTGACTGCGCACGTGCTCGGATCAACCTTCGCTTGCTTGCTTCTACGGTTGCTGTTCAATGGCGAACGGATGACTGTGATGCTCTCACTCCCAGTGGGAGAACCGCCTGCTAGCAACCTGAATGTGATGGCATGGGAAGCCATCGTTGCTTTCATCTTGATGCTTTCTATCTCTGGCTCTTTAGCTGATCCTAGAGCAGTACATATATATACACACCACCTATGAAATTTCTATCTTTTTTATGTGATATATATATATGTTTGAATCGTATAAAAATATTAATTGTCATTAATTAATGTTCTGCAGAGTAAGGGGTTTGGTGGCATAGCCATAGGAGGAGCGTTGTTTGCAGGCGTCATTGTCGCGGGGTATGTACCGACTTTTGCCGGCCATTTTTCACAAGAAATCGATCATTTTTCATGCATGCATGACAAACTAATCGACTAATTAACGCAGTATATACATTAACTGATCAAAAATCTTTGAAAAAATATAAAATGGATGCAGAACCAAAAGCGGAGGATCGATGAACCCTGCGAAGAGCCTTGCGGCCGCAATCGTGGTCGGCAAGTTTGAAAAGCTATGGATCTACATAATATCTCCGATTGTTGGAGCTGTTCTGGCATCCTCATTCTATGCTTTTCTTCAACTGCCTGCTAATAAAACTATGATCATGCGCAAAGATAAATCCCCTAGAGGTGGTGCTTGCTCAGCCAATACAGGTAATTAATTAATTAATTAATTAATTTCATTAAATTAGTACCATCATTGATTTATATCTTAAACTGAGGTAAAACTATACATTGTGCTATATTTAATGCTATATATCATATACATGTACAACTAGTGATAATATTTATGTAACAAATATTATAATTTTCATCTGATTTTTTAATCAACATATAGTTTTAAAAATTTAAGTATAATTATATTTTAGTGGCTTGTATATAAATATGCTAAAATTAAAGTCATAATCTTGTTTGTTATAATTATCCATATTATAGATGGTAAAATTGTAATTTTACATTCATTAATACATGATGTATAAGATTAGGTGGTGTAAATATTGACATTTTGTGGGGGTGATTTATTAATAAAACATTTGGTGTAACTATATATATATATATATATAGTTTCCAAATTAATAGAGAAATTAAATGTTATATTATATGAGCATGACATAATGTTCTTTATTGTTTTGCAGAGCATTCCTTGGAGATCGCTTAATTGTTGGCTTAAATGTGGTTTAGGGGCTAATTATGTGCTCACGCATGAAGACCTCAGTTTATTTCTTCTTCTCTTGTTCTTTTTTTTATGCCCTCTGGAGTGCTTGTGAGAAGAATATATTATATATTTGCATCTGCTCTTCTGTGCCTCAAGTCAGTGAAAAATTAAATGATGTTAAATTGAATCATCTCTCTAGATATGAATGTGTCTATTTATCTATCTATATATATATATATATATATATTTTAGCATTTATCTTTTCAGTAGTTTCATCAACTAATTAATTGAAGCCCCAAAATAGCTCGACTTTCACCTTCATACTAGCGATAATTGACATTTTCTTATATATAAAGCTTAATTCATAGGGTGTCATCCTAATACTGAATTGATAACTGTTATTATAGACAAATTCTATCAACAGAATATGTGCTTTCCAACTTCCTCCAAAATCCAACAAATATAATTGTAGTAAATTCTCAAGTGCTTGAATGGTTCTTTTTGTCTGACCATCAGTCTGAGAATGAAATGCTAAATTTCAACTTAGTACCAAATGCTTGATGTACTTTTTACCAAAATCAAGAAGTAAACTTTAGTGTTAAGTGACAACATCTAGCTAGGGCTAATAATTTTTTATCCACCTTGTGATCTCGACTCGGTTTAATTTGGTATGGATCTAATTAACTTATACAAAAGAGTCACTTCAAATTTGACTGATCTAAGAGAGCTTAGGTATGAGTTTGCAGATCAATTCGATTGTAACTCACTAATGACTTGTTTGTCAAAATTAATGTATTTTTTAGTATTACTTTTTTATATTAATTATTAGATATGTATTAAATAATTTAATTATATTTTTAAAATTCTTAATTAAATTATATAATTATATTAATTTAAAGTAAAAAATAATTGAATTTATTAAATTTTGATGTCTCAAAAATTATAATAAATGAGTTGACGAGTCATAAAACCCATCTATTAAATGAGTCGGATAGATATAGACATTTATAGCATTTTTTCAAATTTATTTCTTCACACTCAACCTTATCTATTACGCTGAAGTTAAAGAAAAAAAAATTTATGTAAAATATGTACCAAATATATATATATATATATAGAATCATTTAGAAGGCAAAAGTTATAGGATCAATATTTATCTAATATTTAATTATTTGTATGATGTATGTAATATATATTTATAATTTTTTTGAAAAATATTTATATAGCTTTTTGTTAGTAGTAAAAAATTGGGGAAGAGATTTTCTTTAAGAAGGCTCAAGTAATAAATTACTTAAGCGTTTTTAATTAGGGTGGAGACATATAACAAGAAACAAGAATAATGGGTTAAAATTTAATTCACCGTTTATAAAAGTATATAATAAATTATTATTTTAAAAATATATTGACGCAAATCCAGATGGAGACATTTTCAAAATTTAATTCTTATTTCTAAAATTAAGATCATAATAATTTTTTGCCTCTAAATTAAACTCATCGTCAAATTGGATGGGGGCAAATGCGAACATGCCTAGGGTGTTAATATGGATCGAAAATCAAAAATTAATAAAAAATTAAATTAATTTTAGATTGAATAAAAATCGAGTCGATCTAAATGAGCCGACTAATGAGCCAAAAGTTCAACTCGGTAATGATTTCGAGTCAATTTTGCGCTGTGGTCGGCTCAGCTCGATCCAACTCGAAATAGGTTCGAATTAAAATACATTTTATATTATAATATATATATATATATATATTATAAACCGAGCCGGATCAAGTCAAACTTACCCAGCTCGAGATTAGCTTGAAAAAAAAAAAAGAGATTCGAGCTCGAAAATAAATGAATCGAAATCAGCTTGAAGTCGAACCCAATCGACTTCGAGTCGATCGAAATGTGATCGATTCGATTTCGAGCAGATATTGGCTCGGCTCGAAATCAGACCGATAACAGCCCTACATGCCAGTGAGATCCACCTGAATCCAACCTCAGTGGACTGAAAACAGAGATGCATTCGAGTTTGATTAACCGGTCCAAAATGTAGCATTCAAAACGTAGAAATTTAAACAGGAATGAAAGAGATTCATCGAAGAGAGCCCAAAATAGCAAGGAACAAACAAAGTATGAATTCCAGTTTTACTTCAAAAAGAGACACCATTAAGATAGCCTTTTAGATTTGAAAATTGAGAATTTCTGAGATTGAAAAAGAGAAAAGGATCGCGTGCAACTGGAACATAAGAGCTGAAGTGAGCTTCACCATGCAAATTTAATGTTTTCATGGCTACCACAAGTCAAATTCCTTCTAGATGACCAGCTATTTTTTTTGCCGATTGATATGAGAAATGAGTAAGACTAAATTCCTTCTAGTAAAAATTAAGACGTACAACTCTTTATAAAATTCTAATTGTGCCCTCAAAGTAGCTTTTCTATTTAGTGGAAGCCCATCATATCTGCTCTGGTGGCATCGTCCCCCTCCTGGATTTGATTCAATGGCGATTTAATTAAGTTCCCTTTTGCACAATAAAGCCTAATTTAAACGAATTTCAATAGCAACAGATTAAAACCCAAAATCACAATTTATCAAATTGGGCTGCGTAGCTCTTTCCAAATCGGAAACACGACAAAATCATAAATAATCAGAACTAACGTTCTTTTGATAAAAAAAAAAAAAACGATTCTACATTTCAAAGGAAATGCTTCTAAGTACAAGACAAATAAAATAAAAACTATTTAGTAATGAAAAATGCATAAAATTTCGAGTGAAGGGCAATGCAGATGCTCTTAACAAAGATCAATTCCTTCTATCAAATCTTAATCAGGCTATCAAAGTACAGATTGAACTCATGACATTTGATTCATATGCCCACCCAGCTGCATTCAATTCTATTAGAATAAAGCAAAAAAAATTCGGATCAAATTCAATTAGAGCATGATGAAGCTTCCTCTTCACCAGACCAAATGCAGGACGGAAAAAAATACCTATTGAACCGGTCAACTAATGCAAAGGATGATTAAAATAAAGCTCGGAACACCAATCACCTTTTTTTTCTTTAGCAGCAGTGCTGAGAGAGATTCCAAAATCATGTAACCAAATGTGGTATTCAGTCGTTGATCCGCTCGAAGAAGTAAAGGTATCCCATATCAATTGGCGGATTAGTGGAAGCCCCAACTGTGGTATCATTGAAAATTACCCATCTTCCATCTTTGCGGATATGTGCAACATAGTGACCGCAATGAGTAGATGTGCCCATATGGCTGACCAATGCCAACAGCTTATATCCTACAGAAGAACTTCTATTAGTTCGTGGCACTGACAATTTTTACTATAAATTTTGAGAATCGGCCAATTCAGACTAGTAATAACTTTTTCAAACAAACGATGATGATAATATTGGTTTTCAGGAATTGATTAAATTCCAACAACATCAAAAAGATGGGGTCAGCATTATATAATAGATAAATAACACTCATAAGCAATATAATAAAGTCAATGGCAAGCCAAAAAATAAGTAGATTATAAAAATAAACATGATACCAACAAAGTGTAAACGGAAGAGAACAATTCAGAAGCTCCTTCAGTCTTCATAAAGATTAGCAAAGAAAAATTATAGCATGAACGCCTAGGAAGAATTCTTGAGAGGCAAAGTGTCTGAAGTTGTGATGAGCAACGCTTGGACAGGCTTGATGAGTAGATCTGCAATATCTTGTAAATTTTCTTAAAATCCAAGATATGGCAGAACAAATCTGTAATAACCGGGCCAGGTTGGTCTCCATCAAGAAAATTAATAATTGCAATATAGTCAAGGATGATATGCCAAGGTAACTTATGATATTTCACACATAATTGATCTAGATTATAATCACTAGAGAAATTGAAAATAAAAACAACCCAACTCAGATTATCAGAAACGGTTCTAAATTTGTGTAGACTGTAATTCCTCGATGTTTTTAACTGTCTAAAGCACCAAAGAAATGAAAGTTACTTCATAAATACCATGACAAAACCAGCCCAGAACGTATCAATATTCTTTCCATTAAAAATATCATGAAATAATGTTAAATATCAATTGTCATTGGAGATCTATACATACTAGAAAATTATTGATGCGCTGAATCTGCAACAAAATATGCAGCCAGCTGAACATGCAATAAAATATGTGGGAGGGTTAGGTTCCGCATTCTACGACAACAACCACCACCATCAAGACTTTATCCCACTTAGTGCGGTGACATGAATCTTTTATACAACAACTAAGCATTTATCTCATTAAGTAGGATTGGCTATATGAATACTTTGTTTCCAATACACTCCATCAAATAATAGCATCTCATTTAGTTCTAGGCATATAAGGTCATTCTCTATAGATTCTTGTCATGTCTTTTTGACTTTCATGTTTCGCTTTTTACATGGGTAAGATCTAATAACTTAATTTTTCTTACTAGAGCTTTTATTGGCATGTAATATATATATTCAAATCATATAAGTTGATACTCTTTGAGCTAATTCTTAATTAAGGTTACTCCAATATTCTCAATAAAGTACTAATTTTTCATCTTGTCCTTCTGGGTATACCCATTTATCCACCTTAATATCCTCATTTTTGTGATATTTATTTTATTTGTATATTTTTACTTTGTAGGTTATTTTTTTTGTATGTTTCTGCTTTATAAGCTAGCATTTAATATCATATAATATCCCTGATCATACTGCTATTTTTACCTTAAAGTCTGAGTGAAATTTTTCTATCATATAATACATGAGATACATTCTTCCACCTAATCTATCCTGCTTTAATTCTGTTATTAATATCACAATCTATTTTACGATCATTTTGTCAAATCGATCTGAAGTATCTTTTAAGATGCTCAAATATTCTGATAACTTGAACACTAATTATCACATTCTCAATACATATACTTTTATCTTGACTAAATTTGCACTCTTATATTTAATTTTTGATCAACTAAGATAATTTTTAGACTATAAAATATTCCTCCATAACTTCAATTTTGCCTTAGACATATCTCTAATATTATCAACAAAAAAATATCATATATGAAAAACATACACCAAGATACTTTTTTTTGAATGTGCACAATCAAAATTTTTATAACCAATGTAAATGAATATAGACTTAAAAGTGAGCATTGGTGTAAACTAACTGCTATCGAGAAATCCTTGGTCAAACTCTCTTGTGTTTGACCACAAGTAATAACCCCTTATTTTGTGCCTTTAATGACATGAATGTAAGAAGCAAACATTTTTTCTTTTTCAAAACTCTCCAAAGAAATTTTCTTAAGACTTTATCATAACGTTTTTGTAAATCCATAATATCTCTATTTGATATATAATCGAATTAATTCTGTGATATCTTAGTATCATAACGTAATCCATACTTAATCACCCTCTCCTAAAATTTTCAAATAACTCGTTAATTTAATTCCTTATAATTAGAACAATTTTATAAATAACTACCAACATACTTTTTCTACATTTATTTAGCATTAGTTTAGTTTTTAAAATCATATTAAATAATGAGCAAAAAAAAAATCTCCTATGCATTTTCAAATATCTATTGGAACGTCATATGATTTTACTACTTTTTTTACATTTCACTTTCTTTAAAATTTTCTAAATGTTAGCTTTAATAATACGCCATATGTTTTTATTTCACTTTTTGATGCAAAGTTCACTTAAATTAACTGAATTGTTATAACCATCATTTAAGAGCTTATAAAAATAACTCAACCAACTATATTGAATACCCTCGTCCTTAAAAAGTACTTTATGATTGACATCTTTAATGTATTTACTTAAGTCTTTAATTTTCTTCTCTTACCATGGCAAACTTGTGTCTTTTTTCTTCTTTAGTGGCACATCCTTATATAGACTCTCAAAAGCCACATTCTTTACATTACAGACTACTTTTTTGGACTTTCATCAAGCCAAAATATTTCTTTTAATTCTTTTTGTTTTTGCATTTAAATCAATCTTTATAACTAATTTTCTTTATGCTTTTCTTACACACTTTGTTTTCACCACCAAACATCTTTATTGTTTTAACATTTTCTTTAAATATTTCAAGCACATCCTTTGTCATCTTGCAAATGTAATTAACTGTCATTCGCATAAGATCAGCTCCCCCTCAATATCTCGTCACCTACGCTTTAAAAAAATCATCTTAAAGATATTTTTATTCTCGTCTTTTAGATTCCATCATTGAGTTTGAGGATACTACTTCAACTTACTATTCTTTCTTCTATCTTTTATTTTAAAATTTAGGACCATTAGTCGACGTTGGATAATTTAATTTTCACTTAGAATGACCATATAATCTCTATAATTCAACCGATCTTGCTTCCTTAAAAAGAAAATAATCAATTTATATTCTTGAAGGCCAATTCTTATAGGTGATTAAATGCTCACATCTTATCTTAAATAAAGTATTAATAATTATAAACACATAAACTAAGGAAAAGTTCAACATTGTTGTACCTTCTTCGTTAGTTTCCCCAAAACACATTCACCACAAATGCTATTTAATTTCTCAATAATAATTCCAACATGGTCATTTAGATCTCCTATAAATATCCTTTTATCTTGAGCCATCTACTGAATCAACTTTTCTAAATCATTCCAGAATATTTCTTTTATACTCGCATCCAAACCTATTTGATGGGCCACATTTACAGTATTAATAGTCATCCTACGGATTATAATTTTTAAAATTATAATTCTATTTTCATTTCTTTTGACTTTTATATCATTCTTCAAACCCTAATCCAAAATTTTATTTAAATCATTCCTAATTCTATTCTTACACGAGTACTAAAGTTTAAAACCTAAGTTATTAATTACTTTAGCTTTTTCCCCAGTATATTTTGTTTCCTAAAAACATAAAATATTAAACCTCTTATGATTCATAATATTTACCAATCTCATTAACTTGCTTATCAAAGTACCTATATTTGACGCTCCTAGCTTATTATAGTGTCTCAGACTAGCTTTTTTATACGTCTGAATCTATGATGTGAAAACTCTTGCTCACTTGTCACTACAATTCTATTTTCCACTGCATTTAAACAATACAACACGTCTATTCCATGGAACGCCATAACAATAGCCTAATTTATTGAAAGATTCATGTTATAATTGTTCAACAAGTTTTACACTGTTTGTTAACTACCTAACGTAACTCTCCAATTTTTCTATTTGGTATTAAATAATATATTAATATCTATGATATAATCGAACAATATACTAATATCTATCCAGTATCTACTAATATATCTAAAATGAAAGGCAAACTAAAATTATTATTAAAACGTATCGGATTCTAAACTAGCAAACCAAGACTACCCCAAATTGAACCTACACATGAACTATATTTCCATCCTTGTACCATGACCAAAGTGTTAATCATACATTCTGTTTTAACAATAGAATTAAAAATTTGTCATCATGTAGGCAAGAATTAAATAATGTGAATCAAAAGATTTAAATAAGTGAGCATTTAGTTTAATATTAGCTTGGTATTATGTTATGTTATCTAGAGAAAATGAATATTTCATTTATAGATAACCTTCAAAAAATACTAGAATCATCGCTCAAAAGATGACATCTAAACGCCATGACATCTAGATTACATGACATAACACCAAAACAATATTAAACCAACGCCCACTAAATTGATTTTCTTTAGATTGGACAGGAATAAATCGCAAAAAATGAACTCAAAGGGGAATAGTTGGATAAGTTCTATAAGAAGATAATGATTTCATTAAACATGGAAAGTCACAACAATCAAATAAAGATGAACATACTCCCAGTTCCATCTGGCACTCCATCGTCAACAGCCCGGGTACTGCTTGAAGTGGGGGCGGCAGCAGTATCCATCGTGGTGGAAACTTCAGGATGACTAAAAATCCAGTCTGTAGCCTTTTCAACATTCCCACCCTACACGTTAAAACAAATATTTAATATCCTTGTACTATTCTCAGAACCAAGAAAAAAACTTCACTATTACTTCAAAAGAGGACAAATGCAAAAACAAAGACCTTGCAAAATTTAGACTCAAAAAGTTGTAGATTAGGTAGAGAAAAGACTATATTTGACACATTTAAGATGAGGCAAAAAACAGATTCAAGTTCATACTGAGGCTTTCAATGCTTTCCGTGCAACCACTTCTTCAAATCCAAATGAAATGAGGGTTGCAACACTCTCTTCATCAACAAGCGGACCAGTAACTTGAGGCCCAAAGTGTATAGGATCGTCTATATCTAAAGCATAAATATAGATATAGAAGTTAGGCGAAGTTCATGACAAGTCAGAAAATGCTCTTGCAATGTGTGTGCATGCATGCATTTCAAAATCAAAGCATGATTCTTCAATCTTGTTTGATAAATAAAGCCCATGAGGAACCGTTTTGATAGTTTCCTGTGGCAATTAACTAATGGTAACATATTCATATATTTGTTTTTAATTCAGAGACCTGGATCATCCATGTGAGATAGCAACCAATTCATTGCTTCCTCAACTCCAGCATTTGAAGTCTTAATAGCAGCTTTTTGACAATGGAGATAACTAAATCCCATTACTGCCAGCTTTGACACAATATCCTCATTGGGGAATATGTGAGCAGGCTGCATCATTTCAATATCGGAACCTGTAAAAACAAAAGGTTAGAATTGGGAATCACAATAACAAAAACAATGGCTAAATAGCAACATGGTCCACTAGTTTGCCATCATGCGCAGCTAGATCCTATTGTTTATAAATTAGGCAAAGTGGTCCTTAAAATTGTGTAATTGTGCATTTGGGTTCTCAGTCATGGTAGAAAAAAGCATGCAAGAGGCAAACTAGGAGGATCGGGTTACTGTTTTTAAATAATAGGTACTCAATTGCACATGACGGTAAACTAGAGGGACCCAGTAGCTGTTCATAGCAACTTCATAATATACAACTTAAATTACCTTTCTCTGGAAGCAACTCTTCTCCTTGCTGAATACCTTTGCTCCGCATATTGCCGATATCAATGATATCAGGCACATCAATGTAAACATCTAGAAAAAAGGTGTCATGCACATAAATTGTAAATGCTAGCTGCTCAAAAACATTTGACAAGTGAAATATGAAGGCACTGTCCAAAAAAAGGAAAAGCATAAAAAGAAGGATTACCCAACTTCTTGGGAACCCATCCCTCCTCAAATACAAACTTGCGCATGTGCAGTACAAGGTAATCAGGGAAAGTCGTTAAGCCAGCAGTTCTGTGGAATTCAATATAAAATGATAATGTCCATTCTTTCACAATATTGTTGTCAAAGTGCAGCATGAAAAGCAAAAGCTAATAAACCCAAATTGTGCAAACCGTTTAAATATTCAACAAAACAGTACACGTAAGCCATGATTAAGATACCAAAAAGCTTTTACAAAACCATAATGACGACAATCAATATTCAAGACAAACCTTGGAATACATGTACAAGAAAAATTTACAAGTTGCAAGAAAACAAGGTCACATGAATATCCACCTTTTAAACAAATAACTTCTCAATATCATTGTCTTGGGACTTGTAACAATAAGCAGTACACCAAACCTTAATACAAATTCACAAAAATGACAAAAGAAAAAAACATTGTCAAGAGATAAAACATAGAAATCATCATCATCTATTGATCCTAATCCCAACAGACGCATCTATCACACCAAAACCCTTATCATCACAAGTACCCTTGTCATACAATTGAAGAAAAGACGAATTATATCCAACAAACAAATTATAGGAAAAAGTGTTCTAAACATCACCTAATTTAAACATACCATATCAAAAAGTGACAATATAAAGAAATCATGACGTTTATAGCTCCTGTCAGAATTCAACCAAGCAAGCGACCATGAAAAGTTCATTATAGACATGACATATAAATTACTAAAAGGTTGTATGACAACAACCTTTATCCCATTATATGGTGTATAAAAGGTCCCTATAGTAAACTCAAATTATGCTTTGGTCCACAATTTTTAAATATTTTTTGAAAGGTCTCTACAATTTACCAAATATTACAAATAAGGTCCATCAGTAGTTATCATTAACAGATTTTTGATTTTACCGTTCATACTTCAAATTCTCAAAAAAATGACACTCTTGTATTCACTTCTCGCTCTCGCTCTCTCTCTCTCCACTTTCTGGCCTCAGCGCCACAGCTGCCTCTCCTCCTTCGCTCCATTCTTTGACCTCTTCCTCCACCGCCCTTCTCTGTGAGAACATGATTAGAAAGAGAAGAGAAGCGTAGGCGGGAGCAGGTGAGAGGGGGGGGGGTGGGGAGAATGGCCCATCCCTTACTCCCACTACTCTACAGCAGAAGACGCGCGCGCGCGAGAGAGAGAGAGAGAGAGAGAGAGAGAGAGAGAGAGAGAGAGAGAGAGGGAGAGGGAGGGGGAGGGGGGAGAGAGAGAGAGCCTGCTCCTACAAGGGAGGAGCAGACAAGAGAGAGAGGGTATGGAGGAGAGAAAGAGTAGAGATAAAATTAAAATTGAATAAATGAATAATGATATATTTCTTAAATGCTGACAAAAATCATTACTTTAGACCTTTTATGTAATTATTATAATTTTCAGATAATTTAATTATTACAAAGTTTTCAAAATAGAGACCTATAAGAAAGTTTTTAAAACTGTGAACCAAACTGCAATTAATGTTTAACTATAAAGAACTTTCAGTAATTAACCCTTAAAAAACATGTCATTTTGATAACTAATCAAATAGCAAGTGTTTATAGCTTGAACAATTAATCATGACAAAGTGTTATTAGGAATTTGGTAGGGACACCATTCACCATATCCGTGATTCCACCTGCGTGCTGTCGCGGTAGCCTATGAGTCCTAGGTCGTTTCAACTGTAGGGCCACCCTTCCCCCTTCTCCAATCTCCAATTGACGCAACTCTCCACATAATCGCTTTCTTGTGCCAGAAATCCTAACCTCAATGGCTATTGATGAAAAACTTTGTATAAAACGTGGCAAAGACCGAGTGCAGCATCCCATAAAAGTTGCAAAAATAGATAGAAAAACACCAAATTTATGTAGTTTGAATATAAATTCTTACATCCATTGGTTGGGTTGCACGCAAAAGAGGGATCCACTATAAATTTGAGTCCCAAAAAAAGGCTACAATAGAAAATACATTGTTTGATCCAAAAAAAGGACCCAAAACAAATGCAAAGAACTTACAAAAATTAGAAATAAAGGATGAAATCCCAGAAAGCAATACCCCAAGGCTTGCATGCAAAAGAGAGAAAAATGGGGACCATGCCACGGTTTAGCCATCTCCTCCATTACTCCTCAAGTTGGAAGTCTCGAGTGCAGGGGTTGCCAGCGAAGTCGCCAGGGGGGCATGGCAGGTCGTCGGGCGAGGCCGAAAGAGGCAAGTCAATCGCTGGAAGGAGCTCATCAGTAGATGGATAATTGGAGTTGACAAAGTAGGACTTGCAAAGAGGATTTATGCATTATCTCCAAAAAGTGAGCATAAGCAAAGTTGCCAACAACAACATTAGCTGGCAACCTACATACGATGGTGATGGTAATGCTAAGAAGCGACATTGGAGATGAGGCCACCTTTAGGAGATGATGAGGTGGCTCCATGTAGGTTTGCTTCAGTTGCACCATAAGGAGATACAAAGAGGTAGATATGGAAAGAGAACATAATGGAGAGAAAGGAATAAAGATGGAGAGTAAGTGATGGAGGCAGGAGGAAAAGAGGCGCAGCAAGGCTCATTATCCAAGTAATTATCAGCCATGAGAGAGAAGAGAGAGAAGAGGGAGTGGGACAAAGAACCCGAGCCAAAAGAAGGGGAGAAAGCTCCCCCCTAACCATGGCTGCTAACTCTTTTATAATAAGAAAATGAGAGAGATGTAAAACAAGTAGCCACGACCCCTCAAATCCTGAAGAGGAAGAAAAGGTGGGATGCATAACCTTCCTTGGGTGACACGATAAGATTTCAAAGATTTCTTGAATGGATGATATGCATTTACAAGGCAGCATTTTGAGGTGTATCCATTCCAAGGCTTGAGCTGAAGGAGCTATGCAACGAAGTGGCCGGAGGATGGCCTGATTAGTATGAGTCTAAAGTCCAGTCATCCATGACGTTAATCAATCTCTAAGAGAACTAATCTACCTTAAGGCCAAACAGGCTTTGGGGTTCCGCCTCCCGAGGTTGGTGATTCACCTACCCGTAAATCAAAGATTTGTGAGAATGGAAAGAGAATCCGATGTAATTGAGGCTGACAAACGGTTGCCATGACCAGTTTTCAACTCGCGATGCCATCTAGGATAGATGTCTACAATGTGTGCTAGTGGAGTATCTAGATAAAGTCCAAAGATCCCCAAGAGCAACCCTAATGACTGCATGTAGATGAAGCGTCTAGGATCAAATCCAGAAATCCCATAGAACAACCTCGATGGATGTAAGAGGTCAAATTATGATATAATTATTAGATCCAATTATCACAAGAAATTCAAAAAATACTTATAATTAACAAAGGAATTGATTCAAATCAAAAGAGGCTTCGAATATACAATGTACTCACTTGACTGCAGTTGTCTTTGCATTAAGTGCAGTACTATAGAAGTCATGCACTTCCTCAGGTTCAGAAAAACTTGCCAGGCATGCTTCCAGAGGGACTCGAGGACGTACAATTTCATCAATAATTCTGAGAGCAAGAGACATTTTTAGTGAAACCTGAGGACATTAAAGACATGAGAACAACCAAAAAATGACTCAAGTACCACAGAGAAACAAAAAATCAAAATCAATACTATGCAGCTTACATTTCCTTCTCATCTGATGACTTATCAGCCTTCAACTTACTGTATGATTCTAATTGCTCTGCTAGATGAGATGAGAGGAGACAACACAATAGAAATTATCCATGCATTTTAAACAAGTGTGCATCTAAAGAATTACCTTTATTTGAAGCTTCATTAAGTGGTATATGCAAGGAAAGTATATAATCAGCCCGTTTATTGTAAGCAACCTTTCCAGATGGACACTCAATACGCTCTTCAATAACGAACTTAAAGCTCCTTGAGGGATCTACTTCTGGTCTTCCACTATGGATCCTCTCAACTTGATCAAGAAAGTGTAAAAAGAACTCCAGAGCATCCTAAGAAAGAAATGAACAGCATGCAGTTCACTGAAAATGCTTCTTCAAGTAATAAAAAAAATGGAACATCGTTGGTCCACTGTATACAAGTCTGCGAGGCATAGCAGCAACAAGTTGATTAAACCTTAAAAACACACAGACTAACAAAGAGTATGTCAGACGTATAAAGCTTTCAAAGAAACTTTTACCATTCATGCATGTACATGTGAGTGTCTACCACGAACTAGGTGGTTGGGGAGTAAACAACAAAAAGTACATTATCTATAAAACACATATTTCATTATCTCCCAATAAGAGATATCCAAGACAAATTATGCTTATATAACCAATCAGAACATGTTATTGTCATACTCCAATGCAAGTCTCAGTGACATTGAAAATGGAGATATGCCTACTACCCACATTTAGCTTAACCCATTAGGAAGGCCCTATGATAGATTATCCCACAGGTAAACCCACAGGTAAAATCATAAGCCCTATGATAGATTATCACTAATTGATGTACCCAAGTTAAAGACGAAATGCTGTGGAGTGTGTATAATAATTCCGCAACCTAAGGATATTTTACAGTTAACTCTCTCTGGAAATAAATATCTGGCTATATACACTATCATATTTTTAATAGTGTGCAGTTTCCCTGCACAATCAGGAACTCAAGCCTTCATGCTCAATTATAACACCAAGATTCATCATTTTAGGTGGTTGGTTTATTGAAATTACAATAACAAGGGCGGGGCAACTGAACTGCTGTAACGTCGGTGGGGAGAGGAAATTCACGGAAAATTGCAAAGGGGAATATGAGAATGGGTTGAAGTGAAAAAACAAGAAGAGGAATTACAAAAGATAAGTGTTATAAACAAAGATTATTAAGGCAAACTTTGTTCTCCTCAAAGTTGGTTTAGAGTTTCCAATAAAGATTCCGGAAACAATAATAAGAAACTAAGGTCCTATTTAACAGAGCTATCAAAAAAGCAGCTTTTTGTGATAACAGCTGTGGCAGCCAATTTTGTTTCACAGCTTTGACATAGAACTGTCTTGATAACCATAATACAGTTATGCTATACAGTATAACTGTTTTACCACCAAATTAACAATCTTGAAACACTTATTATCTCTAGAAGATTTATTAACCATAATATCATTGAACGAAAATTAATGCACTGGTGCAAAATATTTTTTCAGATTGAGGTCCATAATAGTTGGATAAGAAATAATATTCTTCAAAAATGCCATGGCCACCATTAGCCAACTACATTATGGTCACAAAATCCCAATCCCAACAAAGTGTTGCTGGACCCCTTCACAGGAAACACAAAGAAAATCATATTTATCAGTAAATTCTAACTTAAGTTACCTTTTACTTTTTAAATTCAGCTGCCTAAAATTTATGAAGAATGAGTACGATACGACGATACAAATATGATGATATGATAAACTTAAAAAGTAAGATACGAATATATCAAGATACGACTGTGACTTGAACTCAAATACATTGACCTAATCATGATCTCTCTCCGAGTCTCTAATTTAATAAATAGATAAATTAGAAAAGGCCAAAGTCCTGTTATTTTCTCAATGCGAGCTTAATTAAGATAAAAAAAAAAGTGATCACAATAGAAGCAAAGACAAAGTATTGTTGAGGTAAAAAAACGTCACTAACACCTCTAAGACCGTGAAAAAGAATCAGCTAAAGTAGATGCAACAGCTTACGAATACCAGATCTTTTTCTAATGCAAATATACTAGCGTGCGTGAGCCTCTTCGTAATCCCAATTGCGTGAGACCAATGTATTGCTACCTCAATTTTAATGTTCGAGTTCATGCATGGATAGTGTTTTATGCATGAGATTTTTTTTACTTTTCATCTGTAGGTTGGACCGACTATTTTAATATTTTTTCTCTAATTAGAATTATCGAAAAGTATTGGGAAGTATCGCACAAGTATCAAACAAGTATCAGATTTTAAAAAATAAAACTAAAAATTGATATGCCCAATAGCGTATCAAATACGTATCAGTGGAGTATTGGTATCTAATATGAATACGATACGAATACGTTAAGCTTTATAAAATATCAATGTTTTATGACCTAAAATACTATAAAAAGTAAATCAAATACATCGAGTACCAAAAGCATGATCCTCCTCGAGGATCAAGCAAAAATTAGATGGGAGGGATGCACCCGCCTCCCAAACTACGTCATCTAAATAGAAAATAAAAGCAATAAAGTTAGTCACTTTTTTAGTAGCTTTGTATATGTGAGATACCCTAAATGTCATATTCAATCAGTAAGCTGCTGTGAGGTTTTTCTTAAGTAGCCTAAATAAAAAGAGTCTGCTATGACAAGATTAGAATCCCTCTCTAGCTAAATCCAATTTGTTTTGTCTATCCAGACTCTAGCTAGCCTAGCTAGCTCCCAAGCACCCCTGGTTTCCATAGTAACGATTGTCTGTGTGAAGAATCTGACTCCAACAACCCCTAGGAAGGAGCCCCTGTGGTCTTTGATAGCTGCCACCACCCCCGTCACGTCGTTTACTTTCACGAAGTCGTCGAAGCTTACCATGATCCACCACAGGGGAGAGGGATCCCAGTAAGATGACAAGGGGTTATCAAAGTCACTAGGATTAGTGAGATCTCAAGTCCCTATGATATGGTCAAGTCTACTGTAGACTCCGTAAGAGTGAACCAACGTTACTATGGTCTTCCGGGTAGCATAAGGACGGTGGTCCACACGTTCATTCTTTGCCATCCACATGTCGTACAAAATTACCGCTCATCTAATAACCTGATAGCTAGAGCCCTTTGGCGTGCCATGATTCTCTTTAGGTTGCTATTGTTGCCCGTGACCGCTTGTCGTGTCTCGTGGGTGTCAGTATTAGGTGTGGCTCTCGTAATGTTCTATGCATGATATGTACCTACAAAAAGGTTGTTAGACAAAAAACTATTGTGGTTTAAATTAGTAATTGGCTCTTCGCCATCCAACTAATGTTGATGCCCTTCTTAAAGGGAAACTGTTGTCATCTAACCTAGATTTCTAGCAACTCTAGGATGGTAACCAAAAGCTAGCTTTTAAAATTACAACTAATAAGTCAGGCTTTGCAACTACCTTAGAAGACATCTACATATTCTTTGTTTTATCAACATCATCATGGAAAATACTTAGAAGTCATTACGACAAACTTATTTATGTCAAGTAGACTATAAAGTAGTATATACCAGAAAGTGAACCCCTAGGTTTTCTTGCAACTCTAGGATAGTAACCAAAAGCTAGCCTTTAAAATTACAATTAATAAGTTAGGCTTTGCAATTACCTTAGTAGACATATACATATTCTTTATTTTATCATCAACATCATCATCATGGAAACTATTTAGAAGTCATTATAATGAACTTATTTATGTCAAGTAGACTATAAAATAGTATATACTAGAAAGTCAACCCTTTGTTATCAATTCTTCAACCAGTCTATACCTTCAGCCTCCCCCCTGCCCCACGCAAAAGGCTAACAGTTCCCATCTACTGCAAAAAAATAAAGACAAAAAGGTCAAATAAAAGAGTGGATACATTACTATGCTCCAGCGTAAGGTATAAGATGCATTCCCATCCAAAGGAAATAGGAGATTCAGTGTTCAGATAATATTGATAACAGCATGACATTTTTTTTGGAGACAAAACAAAACTTACTAGAGTATTATATTGGTCAACACTACCATCACTCAGCTCATGGATTGCTCTTCCCCATTCAACTCAATTTAAAGCAACGCTCACAGTGAATGTAAGTGAGCCAAATTCATGCGTAGGGACCATATCACAAGTCATTTTTGATTTTTCCCTTTCACTTGTACATCATGGCTAGGATTCATCATATTTATGTACAGGAGCCTTTATAGGTCGACTATACCTCTCCTCGATACAACATTCCTAATACGGTCCCCATCTTAGAGAAAAAATGCAAGCCATTATCACCAGTTCATAATGAGTCACAGATATAGAAAAGACAATGGATTAGGCATAGAAACATCATAATGACAAAAAATTAAATTCATGCTTCAAAATATAAGCATACCTGCTGTCTCATACTTGAAAACTCAGGATGGCTAGCAGCAATAACTGTTTTAAACATTCGAGGAGGTATGCCATCTTGTTTCTGAATGAAAGAGACAAAAAACAAACAGAATAAATAATTGTTTCTGATGGAAGAAGCAAAAACAGAAAAAAGGCTTGTGGTCAATATAAGAAAGGCAAAAGATGCATTTATTAAAGTTCAAGCATTAAAAAACAGATTCCTTTTCACTTGGTTTAAAGGAATATAGTATCACTGAAAAGGGAGCAGTTTAAGGCTTTTTCCAATGGACGATAGCTCAAGTCTAATTTTTGAAAGGAAGCACCTAAGCCATAATGCTCTACACAAAGATTTGCCTTGCTTAACCACATTGAATGCCAATATGATTTTGTAGAACTTAAGACAAGAAATGTTCCTCAAGAACACAAGGTTTGCAATAAATTTATCAATAACAATCACGCAGCAAAAAAACTTCAGCACAACAGGAGCAAATCAGATTAAAACCACAGCAACATCCTAATAATATATTGATAAATTTCTGGGATGATCCAAGAACTTTAATACAAAACCATCATCCGAAGGGTAAAACTAAAGTGATAGTGTGATACCCACTCCAGCAAAATATTAACTTTTTTAATAGGCTTCATCTCTCTTATCCATGATTTTAAAAGTTCAATCTGCATTGATGTCTTTGTTTCACTACTTGGACACAAACCCTGCGCCTTGTTGCCACATCATAACTTCAACAACAACAATAATAATAGCAAAGCCTACATCTCAACTGCTAGGGATAGGCTACATGAATTTCTCTACTCCATACCACATTAAAAAGCTTCAACCAAGTGAATTCCAATATTGAGATTTTATGGGCATATTCAGGTCAAACTACTATCAAAAAACATCAAATACAAACAACAATAACAAAGCTTTAATTCCAAACTAGTTGGGATTGGTTACACGGAGTTCTTTTCACCATACCACGTAAAAAACATCAAATCAAGTAAATTCCAGAATTGAGATTTTACCTATGAAGTACCGATAATTCGTGAAGTCTAACATATTTATATTAAATATCGATACTTCACGATACTCCATTAATATATATCTGATACGCCATATGGTATATTAATTTTAATTTTTATTTTTTAAAAACCTAATACTTGGCCGATACTCATCCAATACTTCCCGATATTTCTAATTAGGGGTGCAACTTAGATCGGTTCAGTTCAGTTCCATGAGGAACCGGAACCGAACCGATTAGACTCAGTTCTATGGGTTTAGAAACCAAAACTGAACCGAGTTCACCAGATCCAAACCGAACTAGAATCGAATTTTTTAGTTCGGTTTAGGTTCGGGTCCGGTTCCAAACTTAAAACATAATTTCCTTATATACCAATATAAAAAATATAATAACAAATAATCCAAAATTAAATATTATTTCTTAAATAATTAAAATTATAAATTTCAATCTTGAATTTATTACAACTCATACCAAAAAAGTAAATATCAACCCTTACGTTCAAGAACTATAACTAATTAATCATACAATATTTAATAAGCAACAATTAATTCGATTAAGATCAGTTCTGGTTTATCTGAACAACAAAACCGAGAACTGATTCGAATCAACCGGTTCTAGTAAATTTGGAACCGGACACGAACCGATTCTAATTAGAACCAAATCAAATTGATCAGTTTGCTTCGGTTCCAGGTCAGATCTTGATTCTTTGGGTTTATTTGTACACTCCTAGAGAAAAAAAGGTTAGAACAGCTGATCTCGCTCACACGATAAAAAATAAAAAACATCTCTATAATATTATGTGACATGCTGAAGTTAAAAAGTCAAATAATAAAATTAATGGGAAGGAAAAAAGGAAGGCTTTTATTTTCTCAATTTACTACCAGCCCCTTCTCTTCAATTTGCACATAGAGAAAGAGAGTGAGAGGGAAGAAGAAAGATGAAGAAAAATCTAATCCAATGCAATCTTCAATCCAAACTAGGCTTCATCTCTATCTCATGCAATCATCTTCATATTCAATTTGGGCTTTTTGTACCAGCATCATTAGGAGTGAAAGAAAAGGCATTTAGAGCTTATACATGACAAGAATTTGGGGGACTTGATGGCTTTGCATGCTGGGTTGGAAGAGAAGACGAGTGAGATTTGGGCATTCTATTTGCTTGACTCATAAAATAGACAAATCATGTCCGTTTTTCCATGAAATTTAAATATGTCATAGACGATAAAGTCTATTACAAATTCTTTAGCTATATGCGATCGCTCCATCTCCAAATCCACAGGCGGGATCTCGAGCGATCGCAGGCAGGCGCGCGGGCAGGCGAATACGTGCAGGCAGGCAGGCAAGCAAGAGCAGGCGGGTAGGCGTGCGCGCGAGCACGGGCGGCGCGCAGGAGGGCACGCGAGAGGTCGCCGACACTCGTCGGTGGCTCACCTGACAGTGAAGGCGGAAGCGAACGAGTGGGGCGGACGCAGACTTCGCCTCTGCCTGCGTGGTCCTCAGCTCGGACGTGTGAGGACTGCTAACGACTGTAGAACGGAGCAACCGGAGCGGCGACGTCGAGGTTGTCGGCGTCACCAGGCGGCCGGTGGGCCGACGGGGAGAAAGAAGAGGCGGGCAGGCGCCCGCAGGTGCCGCTCGGGCTTGGCGAGGGGTACGGGTGGCGGTGGAGTGGATCGACCAGAGCACGCCGGCGTCGCCGGCGCTCGCCGATGATCGGCAGGCGGCGCGAAGGCAGGGGCGGCGCGAAGGAGGCGGTCGCTCGCCTCGCAGGTGGTGCGTGCGGTCGGACCGAGCCGACAAAGGGGAGAAGAAAATGAATCTTAGGGCTGGGAAATTACATCAAGGGACCTAGATTTTGGTTGAGCTGAAGGGAGGAAAAGTTTTTTTTTTTAAGTGGATAACTAGGTTAATTTGAGGATTCTCACCAAAGGCTAACACTACCCTTTCCTTCACTGGAATATTGACCCCTTAACCCGGATCTAGGCTCTGAGAAAACTCAAACATAATTTCATTCATCACAATACTCTATCTTTAACAATGCAAGGCGACCTCTTTATATAGAGAGATCCCATGTAGAAATTTGAAAATACAATATTAAATGCAGAAAATAAAATACCAAATAAATAAAAACAAATATGGAATTAATTCTATTACAATAAAATCAGCTCCAAATGTGGTGAGTCTTCAAATCTTCTAAATATGCTCTGAATCAAATCAAATCAAATTTAAACAAAGCTAATATGAAAATCTCTAATAGCTCTAATTAATTTGAATTTGAATTTTGATTCAGCACATGACATCATCCTAGCCATCCAATTCGATGCTGATTTGTGTCCCCACCAGGAGCTAATGAAGAGTTGGTTGGCATAGGATGTAAATTAAGATATCTTATTAAGCATTTCATTTGATATAAACTTGTAAGAAATGAAATTGCAAATTGTGATGTATTATAAACAAATAAAAGAAAATTTAGTGGATTAATTTTAGAAGTGGGAGAATTTTAGCTCTAACGTCTCGATTGTTAGTAATCTAAGCACGATAATGGTAAAGATCAGGTTACTAGCGATTAGAATGTTACAATCTCATACATAAAACACAACTGATACATACATTAGAATGTTAAAATTAAGAGAGATACAATGAGATCACGGAATTTGAATCACGAAAAACTTCACACACACTATGGCTTTGCTAGTAGAAAAAGATTTAGTATGTGGACGATGTTGTGTCATCTATTTTAGCTAACCTTTTTTATTGTCTTACAAATAATAGTAACGTTGCTGCTTTTTCTACATCAATTGATACCGTCTTTACTTCTATTAAAAGTTAATCATATTTTTTTACTTTAATCAAGTTCATATTACGAGAAAAAGATAAATTTTTACATTTTTTTATTTTATCTATATATTTAATTAAAGACTCATAAAAGAGAGCATGTATTTAGTTTGATCAAATTAGTATATCTAGATTTAGATCGCAACATCTATATTATTATTAATTGTATCTTATTTGTATCGAGCTAATTGATTTAGATCGAATTTAAAATGAAAGAAAAACTAATTTACTGATATATATTTAAACTCTCAGCTCACTTAGAAAATCTGTAATAGGTTGAGAAGCAATTAAACAAACTTCATAACATTATTTTAAATTTAAGCTTTTTTGAAATTTAATAGTTATTGAAGGATGTTATTTTTTTTTCAAATTGAGTTGTCTATAATATTGCTTTTAGTGATATCAAGAATGTTTTTTAAAAAATTAATTTGAAAAAAATTTAAAGAATATTTTTAAAATTTATAGTAACAAACTATATAAGTTATTCTAATGTACAATAGAGTTACACCTTAAATATAAGAAGTTCAATCGTACCTTAATGTATCAGTATCCAATTTTTTAAAGTTTATCGTATCGTATCCATATCGTCATATCATACTCATGTTTCATAAGATTTTACAGGCATTACCAGGTCAAATCATTATCAAAAACTTTACTTTGAATGTTACAAACATAGTTTCTAGTAAAATCAAATTTGAAATCATTAAGATCAAATATCAAACAAAATATAAATGTAACACGGAACCGCACATGCACCGAGCCTTGGTTCATATTTAGGTTGGTTTATATCTACTCAAATTTTGAGACCCAATAAGTATTCTTTAGAATTATTAAACAATGTAAAGAAAAGATAAATATATATAAATATCACAGGAAAAGCATAGTGAAACATCACATAAATGCCATCAACAGTCAGATCCATCCTTAGCTATAGCCCTAAAGAAGCAAAATATCAAAATAGCGTAAGGCAACTTATGTCACTTAAAGTACATTAGCAAAGCTTAATGCACCTAATCCAACCAAACTGGTCCAAAACCGAATGGGTGAAACCGCTTAGGCAAGAAAACTAGTCCAACCGACCAGTTCAAGACTATTGCAATCCTAGAAACTAGACCCAACTGATTCCTCAGGCCACCAAGAACCGATAGGAACAAATCTGGTTAGACAGACTCTAATGACAAGCCACCAACTAGCTCAAAGGGCCAAACATACAGAGCATGCCTTAGCCAGCAGGTCAACTCACTGCTGACAACAACGACAATTTGAAAGTTGCTATATTTTTATTTTCTAAAAAAGTATAAAGCCTCTATGGTTCATGCATATTTTGAGCCAAAATATTATTTTGTTAATATTTAAAGTTTCTCACAAAATTCAATAACTTTACTTTACATCCAACACAAATTTCAACCTTAAAATTTAACTTTATTTCACATCCAAAATAAATTTCAATATTCAAATCAAATCTAATTTACCTCTCAATAACAACAACAACCAAGCCTTAATCCCACTAGGGTCGGCTGCATGAATTCTTTGTTTCCATTGCGCTCTATCAATTACCAAATTCTTATCTAAGTCTAAATAACTAATTTATCCTCAATTGGTGCAACACCAACTTTCTTTCAGATATACTTATTTCTCATTCTATCCTTTCGTGTATATTCACACATCCACCTTAGCATCTTCATTTCTGCAATATTTATTTTATTTGTATGTTATGCACCTCTCAATACAACAACAACCAAGCCTTAATCCCACTAGGTGGGGTCGGCTACAAGAATCCTTTATTTCCATTGTGATCTATCAGTTACCAAATTCTTATCTAAGTTTAAGTAACTAAGATCACTCCTTATAGTTTCTTACCATGTCTTCTTTGGTCTCCCTCTTCCTCTTTGTACATGGGCAAAATCCAATAACTCAATTTTTCTAACTGGAACTTCAATCGGCCTACGATTTAGATGTCCAAACCATCTAAGCCGACTTTCTCTAAGTTTATCCTCAATTGATGCAACACCAACTTTCTTTCGGATATACTCATTTCTCATTCTATCCTTTCGTGTATATCCACACATCCACCTTAACATCCTCATTTCTGTAACATTTATTTTATTTGTATGTTTCCTCTTTGCAGGCCAGCATTCAACACCATATATCATCACTGATCTTACTACAGTTTTATTAAATTTACCCTTTATTCTGGATAGGATTTTTCTATCGCACAACACACCAGAAGCATTTCTCCATTTTACCCATCCTGCTTGAATCCTGCTAATAACGTCATTATCTATTTCGCCATCATTTTGTATAATTGATCCAAGGTATCTAAAGCGTTCACTCTTCTTAACAATTTGATCACCAATTGTCACATCTCCAATATAAATATTTCTTTCTTGACTAAATGTGCACTCCATACATTCAGTTTTTGATCTACTGAGATGAAAACCTTTAGATTCTAGAGCATTCCTCCAAAGCTCTATGTTATGCACCTCTCAATATTAAAATAATTTTTTTCCCCTCAAATTTATAAAATACAATATTCTCTCAAGCCCAAAAATTACCTTTCAACCAAATGAAGCTAAGCATCCCCCATACTCATTCTCACTATTCCCCCCTACAATAACAACTAAATTTGTATCTCACTAAGTAGGATCGACTACACGAATCCTTTATTTCATTATACTCTATCAAATAACAACTCATTTATCTCCAAGTATGTAAGATCATTTCTGATAGTTTCATGTTATGTCTCATTTTGTCTTCTTCATTTTTTTACGTGGGCAAGATTCAATAATTCAAATCTCCTTACTGGAGCTTCCATCAGTTTACAAATTATATGTCCAAACCATTTAAGTAAACTCTCTCTAAGCTTATCCTTGATTGAAACTACTTCAAACTTCTCGTGAATATACTCATTTCTCATTATTATTTCATGTACATCCGCTAATCCAATTTAACATCCCATATCTACATTACTTACTTTATTTGTATATTTTAACTTTATAAACTAGCAGTCAACACCATATAACATCGTGGATCTCATTATTCTATAAAATTTGCTTTTAAGTCTACGTAAAATTTGTTTCATCACACAATACATCAAATGCATACATCGACTTTATACATCCAAATTGAATTCTATGATAACATCACCATCCATTTTACTATTATTGTTAATCCAAAGTATCTAAACTACCCACTCTTTTTAATAAATTAATAACTAATTGTCATCACACCAACACAAATATTTCTATTTTGATTAAATTTGCATTTCAAATATTCAGTTTCTGATCTGCTAGGACAAAAATCTTAGACTCTAAAATATTCTTCTATAACTTGAGTTTCTTTCGCCTTAAGCCCATCTCTAGTCTTGTTAACAAGCAGAATATCATCTTTGAAAAGCATACACTAAAGCACCTTTACTTGAATATGTGATGCGGGACAGATGAATGATGGTGCAGTTTAGAAATCAGCAATATTACAAAGCAGATTATTCACAAAAAATGCTAAATATCAGAGAATAATTTTGTAATGACTGAGAAATTAATTAAACCCACAAAAACTGATTTATTTAAAATTTTAAATAAATTAGATCGAAGGTAATTGAAAAATTATCAATTCAGATTAGGGCGCAATCCGATTTTCAATAAATCAGAAATAGGGAACAGGATTAAGGGTCTCACAATATTTAACCAACAGAATTTGAAAATCACTCAATAATGAAAGATCGCACAGGCGGAACAAGTTCGAGCAAATCACAAGCGAGTAGAAAAATCCAGATTATTCGATTTTACCAGATTAAAGGTTTTGTTGAAATTCATACTTGAACCAGAAAATTAAGGGATCACGTTGTAATTTTCCCAAAACAAATAGGGCTCAGCTGGGGCGCACGCGAGCTCGGGTGCGGGTGCGGGTGAGGGTGCGGGTGAAGGTGTGGGCGCCGGAGGGCGCGGACGCACGGGCAGGCGTAGGCGAGCGCGGTCGCGCGGGCGCAGGGACGCTGGCGAGCGCTGACAGGCGGGCGCGGGAGCGCTCGTCAGGCGCGTGCGGGAGCGCTTGGGCAGGCGCGCGCTGACGAGCTCAGGCAGACGCGCGCTGACGAGCTCGGGCAGACGCGCTGACGCGCTCGAGTAGGTGCGCTGACGCGCGCTGGCAGGTGCAGCGGAAGCGTTCGGGCAGTCGCGCGGTGGCTCGCTCAGGCAAGCGCGCGGTCAGGCACACGGGTCAAACACAGACGCGTGCGAGCGCGCTAACAGAGAGGTGCGCGCGGGCGAAGAGCGTCGGGCGAAACTGCACCAGGGCGCCGGGCGGAGCTGCAGAGATGAGTCAGCGTAACAGGCAATAGGCGCGATCGCGCCGTCGGTGACGTCGAGGCACGACAACGTATCCACGTCAGATCGGTGTCGGCGGACTGGGCGCAGGAACGCAGGCTAACAGACAGAATGGATGAGGAGTCGATGTGAATGCTGGAGGGTGCAAGATGAATGGAATCGAATCCGTAGTGAAGAGCTGGGGCGGGTAGAGTTTATGGATTCTCACCCAAGGCTCAAGCCCTTCCCTATCCGGGATATCGATTCATTCCAGAATCAAATAATCCCAAGGGAAAACATAAATCAGATTTATTCAGCATTAAGGAAAATAAGAGTAACAGGGAGGCGTTTATATAGGCCTCCATACAGACTGACTCAATAAAGAAAATACATAATGTAATAAATTCCTTACACAAACGAGAAAATACTAGATAACATGCCTAAAATAACGATCACTAAAATAGAAACAACTAATATAAAATAAGTGCGAGAAATAAAATCATCCCAAAATGGAATCTCCAATCAATCAGAATGAATAGGAGATTTCCAATCCATCGAGTCAGCGATCCGCAGCATCCATCTTTCCAAATTCGTCCTAATAGTCAATCAATCCAGATCGAAACATTATGGCTAGATCTCTACCGTCGACGGTAAACTCTGGCAGGAATGAATCGACGGTCGATCGTGGTGTCCCCACCAATATGCCTAGTTAAGACTTTTATAACTAATGTAAAGACATATAAACCTAAAGCTAAGCCATACTGTAAACCAATTGTAATGAGAAAATTCTTAGTTGAACCCCTTGCATCCAAACATAAGTAATAACCCCTTTATATATATCTTTAATAACTTGAATGTAAGAATGTAAATTCTTTTATTTTTTAAACTCTCTAAAACACTTTCTTTAGAACTTTGTCATAACAATTCCCCCTCTTTCTCTCTCTAAATTCTCTCCACTACATCTCACAATTTGATTATACGAGATGGCAAACTGCACACTTCTTTAGCTTCTCGTGAACCTCCCTAGAACTTGTACATGAGTACGATCCATACCAACATCACTCAATTATTTTGATGAGAGCCCCAACCCTATATCATCTGAAGGAACTAGCAGCTGGTGGGATGGAAAAAAACACAACATGAAATTGGTCAGTTGACCCAATCATTAAGCATCGCCGTCTCCAATTGAATGAATCAAGTCAAAAGGAGTAAAGTATGTTGTTACTTTTATTTAATGATAAATCATAATAGTGCTCAAATTAAGCCCAAGTATTATGTCATCCCTGAGATTCATATGAATCAATATTCTTATAAAATGGAGGTACGGATAATGAGACTTGTATATTCAAAAAACATTTAGTGAGGTTCTAAAACTTGGAAAAACATCTAGTTGTAATCTGTGATTTTATCTTTTTTGCCAAGTTGTACTGGAATCAAAATTTAAAAGACAATAATTTAAATTAAAAAAATAACAAAAACAATACCAAATCCAACCCAAAACTAGTTGAAACCGATAACCAAGTATAAGTTTTTAGATCTTGCTAATGGACAAGATCCAGAACCAAATCCAGCTAAGACCAGACGAGACCGATTCCCATCCAACTGGACCTAAGTCTAGTGGTATGGGTCTTGTCTGCCCGTTAAGCATCCCTAAAGCACATATTACATATAAGCATACCACACAAACACACACAAAAGAATTGGTAGAATTATATAAGGAAACAGATGTTTCACAAACCTCCTCAGCAGGTAAGGAATATTTCCCGGACAACAAACCATGGCCAAGCTTAGTCCTATCAAATAGCAATTGGCACACATTAATAATCCACGTTTTCTTCCACAATGAAGTCATTATCAAATAATTCCAACATCTAAATACAAAAATTTCGAACAGACAAAAAAAGAAAAGTAAAAATGGCCAGCATTTGACAAACATTACTTGAAAATAATCCACTATAACTGGTACTCAATTTTGAACCAGTAAAATTTTAAATTTAGAAACCAAAGGAAATAAGTTTAGGAAGACCATGACATAAATTTGGAATACTAATATCTAAAATTGAAACTGATAGGTTTCTCCTAATTTGCACAAAAAACCCAGTTCACAACATCAATTCTAATAAATTTAGAGAATTTTCATAGCTCTGCTTTAATAAGCCCTTGGATGAACAACTTCACACGTTCTTGGGTTATTACTTCTTCCATGGTCATCTCTTAAGATTGTCCATACTTATTTAAAAATTTGTGGATCTCATACCTCAATAAATGTTAAATGCATGAACAAGGTTCTATTAGCCAACAAAGGCCTAAAAATATAGGAACAACTAATCGTACTGATTAATTTTTAAAACAGTAGCTAACATAGTGCAATCAGTGCAGAACATCAAAATATTGCTCACTTACAACTGCATATTCAAGTCTATGGTTGGATCTGCAGGAGCAGCATCGAATGCTGACTTCAGACTTTGGTCTTTATAATATCTGATAAACATGAACAGAAAAAGATGTACTTAAAAGTTTAACAAGGGACATGGAAACTAACAACAACTACTATTACAACAACAAAGCCTCAATTCAAATGAAAGAAGCACAGATACTCCTGTAAATTTTCATATTCTCAAGTCCCTGTTTGTGTTAATGCTTTCCAAGTGCTTCTATAATATTAAGCTGAAGCTATAGCAAATTATATCATCACATATATATTTGTTATATAATTATTATATTATTTAGAGTGTCTTGTCGTGTCCTGCCATGTTCATATCTCGTAATTTAGGAAATTATTGTGTTGTATCCCCATGTTGTCGTGTCGTGTTCGTGCTTCCTAATTCCTAGTCCAAATCTAATTGGGGTCAACTACATAGATTTCTCTTCTCTATTCAATTCTATGTAAAGAAAGAGTTGCTCCAACAAACCATTAAAAGAATAAATTATTGCCCAGCAACACCAACCTTGAAAAAAAAGAATGAGTTGAGAATACGACTTGCATTGTTGATGCCATGTAACAGCTGACAACCAAAAACAATACCCTATATGAGAACCAAAAAAAAGTAAAATGTTCGCTTTTTTATCTGAAAAACTAAAATACCTATTTCCAAGATTAATAAGCCCAGTATAACCTGATCCAAACAAAGGTTCCAGTTCTTGTCCACTTTCTTGGATCCTATTCCAGTCAAAATTCATATTCTGATCGACTTCCTTTTCTGCAGTAGTCATTTCAGTCTGCAAAGAAGTACTACATTGCGTTCACGTCTACTTCACATAATTATTCCTGATAGATTTATCTGAATATTATAAAATAATGTCAAATTTATTTATTTTGTGTAAGTCTAATTGCTTTATTTTGTGTTATGCAAGTAAAACATCCAAAATATTTTACATGTAAAGTGAGAACATTTAATTGCACATTCAAAATCAGATACTCCAAAAGTAAACCGGCAATGCAAGTGAAATTTGACATTTGACTACAAATGCAGTAAATGACAAATGTAGCACATTGGTTATAGGCAGTCTCGTCATGTTCTGACCTTAGCTTCCAATAATACCATATTAGCGCTCTAGCATTAAAAAATTCTGTAAAGCTCCAGGTCTTAGCAAATTGTTTGAATTAGTGGTGAAGTTTAAGGTGTTAGAACTGTTAAAGCGAAAACCAAACTTCAACAGAACAAAAGAAGCAAGTAGTTCTGCAAAGGGCATGACTGGCGCATGACAATCATACTCATACAAGGTGTGGAAGTTTGGGGATAATCTATTTAGCCGAACAATAACATTAAAAAAGAAAAATCCAAGCTTCAAACCAATAACATCCCAGACTCTTGGTTTCAAGTTTGCTTACTACCAAGTAAATATAGAAATCTTTGGTGGAAAATACACACCAAAACAAATACTCAATTTATTTATTTTATCAAGAGATTCTAAAATAGCCAGAAAATATATTTGGTGTCATGCAAATGCAGCAACTTAACATCACAATGCACCTATTATTGTGATGCAGCGAATATTCCCTTACGGGCTATTTTGTTTTAGACCACATAAAGTCACAACTTAAAATCCCTTCCCAAATTCTGTTTTAGACCTTCCTGCAGCGAATATTCCCTTACGAGCTATTTTGTTGGCTGTAAAATAGGTGCATTGTGAAGTTAATGCTGGAATGCCCCACTTCTATTTTATTTTTTTTGAGATTTATTTTGAAGAAAAACTTTAAAAAAAAATCTATAAGTGGGCATTCCAGCATTAACTTCACAATGCACCTATTTTACAGTCAACAAAATAACTCGTAAGGGAATATTCGCTGCAGGAAGGTCTAAACTAGAATTTGGGAATGGTCGCCTGACTACCTTGGTTCATATGCAATGTAGCTATTTTAACTCACGATTATGATTAGCGGGACTTTTATTTGGAGAAAGGTATTTATGATTAAATTCAATAGCAAAGCAGTTCATACCGACCTCCCAGTAAGTACAGACACTGAAAAACATGAAAAAAGAACAAAACTCAAAATGCTAAAAAATTATGGTTTATAAAGTACATCAATCATTTAAAGACTATTGAAACAGAGCTGAGAATACAACAATCACCTGTAGGAGAATCAAGTTACCGTTTCTTCAGCCAAAAAGGAAGCAATGAATATCAGTAAGGTCGGACCCATATTTGATTCAGTTTATGAAGTGGGTTTTGAATTTTGAGGAGATGAGAAGCAGCACATATTCTGATATCATACTAATTTATGTTTGTACAAATGCAAGAAAACAGTCTTCATGATCAAGACAATTATGTTTCAAATGCAACGAATCCACTTATATACTCACATAAACAAAATTGAGAATGGATATATATAATGTGTGAAATGCAAATATATATCCATTCAACATAAATGTACAACCAACCTTTTCCATAGAAGAAAAATCAATGCCAAAGAACGCCAGGTGTTCAGCTAACAAAGGATCCTCCACACTATCGTCCTCAGGATAAGAGAAAACATCTATGTTTCCAGAATAAATAATAACAAATCACTCACAGAGGTGAATATAAAAACGAAAATAGCAGTTTACTGATAGAGAAAATGCTAGATGTCAGATGATTTACATTGCATCAACATTCATAAGCTAAAACAAAAATAACCAGCAAGCTCAAAAATAGTCTAATCATAACAAAAATATAGGTAAAAGAAAATTTCTCATTTCAAATGAATACCATTTTAAAGCTGTTAAAGCAAAATGCTAGATCACAATTTGAATCATGTCAAAAATTGCCAGTAATATTTTAAGAATAAAACAGATATCCCGAACAATGTTCAACATATGTAAACCAAATAAACTTGCATGATCCCATTAATATAATAGTTTTAAGTCAAGAAAAATGATCCCTCATGAAGTATTTATCATTTCAAACCATATAAGAAAACAACACCAACATGTCATGGAAAGATTTAGAAATGCAAACCTAGTTTGGCATTGTATCACACAACATAATAGGACAAAATCAAGAAAAATATTAAATAAAAAAGAGCCTTGTCTGTGAATAATACAGCAAATGGATGTGTGTTTAGCTCCAATGAATGGCTGCCCAATCCACTGGTAAGACAAGCTATAACAGGAGGCACATTTCATTACCTTAACAAAATAACTGATAAAATGAGGAAATTGTAGGACCGATATGGGTCTAGAAGGGAGTGAACAGATCACTAATTAAAATTTTAATAAATTTAATTTACTTAAATATAATGAGTTAGTGTAAGAATAATAATAACACAACAATGATAATAAGCGGAAGTAACTAAAAAAATGTATAACAAGAAGAATACAAAATTTAACGTGGTTCGGCCTACTCACGAGCCAAGTCCACGACAACCAACCAAGCAATCTAACTATTACTAAAAAGTACTCCTTTGTTCTAAGATGGAGAATCCCGTACAAGAAATAATGAATTCAACCCCTAGGGCTTTGCTCACATGCAAGTACAACCCAACCCCTAATCTATTAAATAATTGCAAAATTCCTTCTCTCTTTACAAGAAGTTTAAGCACAAAAGGAGGGAGAATTTAATGAGAAATAACAAAAATGTAAAAGAAAGAATCAACTCACTCTTCCCTTCAAAGATTAAGCTTGAATGAGAGAAGAAGGAGAGGAGAGAGCTTGAGCACCAAAGCTCTGAATCCTTATTTGATCACCTCTTAAATGCACTTGATCACTTTGAGAGTTGTATCAGGTGGATGAGCTAGTTGAGAGCCCTTAAATATACAAAAAAGCCAAGAAAAAAAACAAGAAAGCAACCAACTCCCTTAAATAGAGGAGGCTCCAATGGCCAGTAAAGCTCTAGGCTGGCAAACTTTGATCGATCAAGCTGCTAGTCGTTGAAATATAACGATTAGTTTCTGTTCATGTTTGATCGATCAGTTAATCGATCAAACTATTTTGATCAATCAACACCTATAAAGATCTCAGCTAACAACCCACTTCTAATTGATCAAGCCCAAGAATCTACTGTCTTTGATTGATCAATCCCAGTTTGATCGATTAAACTAGATTCTCTTCATGAAACTGTTGACTTTGATCGATCAAGTAGTGATAGTTAACTAACTTTGATCGATCAAGTAGTGATAGCTCACTGACTTTGATTAATCAAACAATTGTTTGATCGACCAATAGGTCGATCAAAAAGCAGCGGAATCTCAAGTTTACATAATTATGTGCTCAAGCTTCTATCTACCCAACTTCAACACAATTAAAACTCAACCTATCATATAGAAGAGCAATAGATTACAGGAAATGAGTAACAACAATAAATAAAGTCTTCAAGCTCCAATCTCTTGGTATATCATAGTAAGTCCACACTTAAAACGAAAACTATTTCAACTTGATAACAACTAATATTTCTTAAGATTAACAAAACTTAAACAAAAATCATTAATTATAAGCTAACTTAAAATAGGTACTAAACATCAAAACATCATAATAAAAGATGAACCAACAAAAACAATCAAACAAACCCATCATCAATCACTTAATAATGATCTTTCCACACTAAGCCAACTCAGTCAGATGCTTGCCTTGTCATAAATATATAAGATCACTTTGAGATCCTTAAATGCAATTACCAATTATAATGAAAAGAATTCAAGGTTAATTAAATCCATAATAGAATAGGTAGGAAGCTGACTTTGTTAACAATTAAAAAAGTTTGAAATTTAACTTTCTGAAATTCTTTACTTTGGCATGGATCCCAAACACAAAATAGATCAGCCTAATATGAGAAATAAAATTTAACTTGCTACTGCGCACATCCCCCAAAATTCATTTATTATGTTTAGTACACCAAGATCGAAGCCTTTGGGTACAAGAACTCCGTTTCTCCCTCATGCAACAAATATAGAACTCCTCTCTCTCCCTCATGTAACAAATACAGAACTACTCTTCTCAACCTCATGCAACAAATATAGAAATCCTCCTCTTCTCTTCCACATAAAGTCCCATAATCGAAACCTGTTTGGCTATTCTAATTTAACTGGCGATTCTAAAGAATTCAAGGAAGTACACTGGAAAGAAGTGGAAAATGAAACATATAGGTTAAACAAAGGATCCAGTACCTGTTTTTTCAAGATCTGCAGATATTGTTCCAAGTTTCACTGCAAGAGGATATTGTGTCTCATGGTAATTTTCAACAGCATGATTATTTCCTCCAGTCCCATCCCAATTTTTTCTTCCACATAGAATCATACCATCCGTCAAATTAAGCCAGAGGTTATCCGTCTTATCACATTTAGAACATTTCCAACCAGTTGGAGGTATTATAACACCGTTATTTATCTGCTGCAGGTTCAATGCATAAGCAGTGACCTTTTTCTTATCAGCTGTCCATGATGCTAATTGCTCTTTCTTTTCTGCGCCCTCAGAAAGTAAAACAGCATCAACAGCTATCCGAACCTGCAAAATGAAAACATGAAACAGTGTGGTTTCCAATATCTCCAATCAAAAAGAAATTACAGGAATTGTAGTAAGGTATACTTTTTCAGGCAACTCCACAGATGGGAATGGTAGAGTGATGTAATCAGGTAATATTACAATATGATGAATTTCTTCATATTCCGGTTCTTGATTGTCAAAGCCTCCTTCAACTCCTGCCAAACAGTATGTCAGAAATAAATTTTTTTTGGTACACTCAAATTTACAAGCATAGATAGTGCCAGCTTTTAGTAGCAAGAAAACTGCATTGCACATATAATGCTGTCAGAAAATTCTATAGCAAGGAAACAACCAGAATCATGGAAATATTTACATGCAGATGACATATTCATTATATGAAACTATACTTCTGTCACTATAACACAATCAAACTTCCAGGTTAGATACTGTACCATACATAATACTCCAATATTGTAGATACTGTGCTACACAGAGCACTCCAGTTTTTCATGAATATCAAGCATTACGCTTAGGTACCAATTCTGTCATATGCTTAGGTATTAATTCAGTTAAACCCTGTAGAGTTGAGTTCTATCTTGGATAGTCGGAGCAAATACCGGTAAGTAAATCGGCTGATGGTTTTCTTTATGAAATTTCAAATCAAATGCCAAGGGAAACTACATTCTCTCACTTAAGCTAGCTTCAGCCTACTAAATCTGTAAATAAAATTATCAGAACAGTTTGTGATACCTTTGTTAGCACTATAACGTAGATCACCTACCCTTAATTGCAAAATGTCTCCTGATGCAGTTGATCATGCAGCATGAAATTTGATTTCCAAGAAGAAATGTATAAATAAAACTATTAAGAAATAACCTATCGCCAGAAGAGTCGGCTTCTTTAGCGGCCGGTCCTCAGGAACAGGCTTTTTATTTTGCTTGATGTGGAGGTAAACAGGATTCCCACTCTTCCCGTAGTTCCAGCCAACATACTCCTCTCCAAAAGCAAGAAATGAGCACAAGTCCACGTATAAACCACCTTCTGACCTCTGAGCAATGCAACAACAATTCGATAAATAAATAATGTAGTAGCAAGATTTTGATACCAAATCTAAACGAGGGGCCCAAGAAGCAAACCGGCGTGTCAAACGACACACAGCACTCGCTCTTGTAAACGCGATTGGTGGCTTCGGGGATCCGAACCCTTGAGAGATGTGAGCGGAGTAGGTCCATCAGCAGTCGTTCGTCAGCTGAAGAAATGCAGGTTAAACCTCAAGAAAAGATTCAACGGAGGAAGTCAGCGGCCTAACTCCGGCAGCCGCATAAGGGAGCCTAGAAGAACAAGCTGCTGGAGTCGGAGAAGAAATGCAGACGAGTGTGGAAGCAAGCACGAAGTAGAACAGTAGTAAGAAAAAGATTTTCAAACCCTAATCCTGGCAGCGCGCTGGAATAAATAGTTTTTATCGTCGGCCCAGTTCTGATGGTTGACACAGTTTGAATGGGAATGGGGAGAAATCAGAAGTGAATTTAAATATTTTTTAAGTAAAATATTTTTTTAAAATAATTTTTAATATAATCTTAATTATATATATTAATACTAATTAAATTAAAATAATAAATAACAAGTAAAAATTAACATTCTGTTATCTGTAAAAATGATTTTTTGTGAGTAAAAAATATAAATTTTTCTACATATTTAAATTAATAAAATAGAAAAACTCAAATCAATTAAATTTGATGGATTTAATTTGAATTATAATATGTTGAAGTTATTAAAATTTTGATAATTTAATTTGTTTTAATTATATTTGGTTTAGTTTTTTATATTAAAAGATTAGACCAATTGAAGTAACTAAAATTTACATACCACCAAACGAGCAACTTAGTTGACTCGCCAACACGTATTTGATAATATTCAAAAGAAATAAAGAAGTACTTCAATAATAATTTGGTCTAATATTTATGAAGGAAGGCTAAACATAATACTCTATATTCTAAGAACATCTTATTTATCATCATGTATCGATTATACGTAACGCATTTAAATTGAGATTTAATTCAACTAATGCAACATGTATTAATTTTACATTGTACATTAATATTAAAAAATTTACTTTGTACATGTCTTTTACAATTTTACATATCTAATCAAGTTACATTTTAATTTATCTTTTTTCTTTTTATTCTTTAAGTAAACTATTATTTGCTCATTTTCATTACTGTCGTCTATACTGAATAAGTTTCGTAACAATATTTTCTCATTTTGCATAACCCTTGTCTTGTACATAAGATTTTTTTCAAAAATACAAAAGATAAAAGGTAGTTTAAGTTAATAAAATTTGTGAAGATAATAACATTAAAAAAAATTCATTGTCTTCACCTACAAAATTAGCTCAAAAATATAGATTATATCAGATTGCATTATAAGATCAAAGATAACATTTAGAGAGCGTTTGGTTCATTGTTATTTTAGTATCATGTCATGTAATCTATATATCATAAAATCTATATATTATTTTTTAATTAATAATTTTGTAATTTTATAAAAGATTATTTATAGATATCATTAAACCAAATAATTATTTTTTCTAAATAACATGACATAACACCAAAATAATATTGAACTAAATACCCCCTTAATTTCATTACAAGAATCTCGGATCTTCTTGGGCAAATACAAATAAGGTATCCCCTTTTTATTAATTTCAAAATAATGATTACTGATGAACTAGTAGAATTTAAAGAGCATTAGGAGAAAAGAAAGAATAAGTTTATTTTCAATAAAATTCTAATAGATCTCTCCCATCACAAATCACATTTAAGTTAGACTTATACTGACGGCTAACTCACATCATTAAACCACATAAGTGCCAAATAAGGCCCAAAGGTCAAGGGAAAAATTGTGATGAGACGGATTTCTTGTCATTTCTTGCTTAGTAATGAATTGCACAAATGTCACTTAAAATTCATATTATATTTTGTGATTGCTAAGTAGATAAATCTTTCTCAACAAGTAATCTTTTGTAACTGAGACATGCTACACTTGTTTCTTGATAAAAATAAATTTAAATAAAATCTTGACTTTATCTTTTGCTTATTGGAATTTTTGGCATAACATTAATTATTTTATTTATTTGGATAGATGAATTTAAGATCAATTTAGGTAATTATATGTTTAGCTCTATTTTAATATCATCAGATTTATTTAATGTTACGTCATATATAAATTTTAGGGACATTTATATAATGGACAAAGAAATTAGACTAATTTAAAATTTTCATCATAAATCTCAAAATATTACAGATATCATATCTAAAATAACTATTTTTTTATTTTTAATATTCTGCAGTAAATTCTATCAGAAGATTTAACCATAATTAAATTTCAATAAAATCTCACACATTGATCATATCATTTAACCATCGACCTTCATGTTAGGGCATCACGGAGCTGCATTAATTCCGGCAGTAATTCACGCGATGCGACAGCACATTCTCGAGAGGCGATAGCGTATTCACGCGAGCATCACTCTGCTATTTGCATCTTCTTCACACAATTGCTTGTATTCAGTTAAAATAACTTGTTATGCAATGAATAGTACTATAAATGCTTCTACTCCACTTAAATTCAACGTAATGAATTGAATAGCTGCAAAAACGTCACTACTCAACTCAAATTCATTGATAGACAATAAATCAGGCCCTAAAAGAGCCTATTCTTTTAAAATTGATCGATATACTGATAAATAGTTGTGTAATTATCGGTATTATATTAAAACGCAATCAAATGTCCCTAATAGTTTGCCAAATATCAATCTTCGATTGAAATACATCAATATAGCAAACATTAGGTGTGTAATCAGAGTATTATGTTAAAAAATCTTCATATAGATAAGATTATAGACAAATTATATTTATTCTCTTCAGATACAATAAAAATTAATTGAAACACAATTGCTTGTTTTCGGTTAAAATAACTTATTATACAATAAATCGTACTGTAAATGCTTCTACACCACTTAAATTCAATGTAATACAATGAATAGCTGCAAACACGTGACTATTCAACTCAAATTCATTGATATGTCATAAATCAGACTCTAAAAGAGCATATTCGCTTAAAATTGATCGATATACTAACAAATAAATGTGTAATTATAGGTGTTACATTAAAACGCAATCAAATATCCCTAATAGATTGCGAAATATCAATTTTTAATTGAAATACATCAATATAGCAAACATTAGGTGTGTAATCAGAGTATTATATTAAAAAACCTTCATATAGACAAGATTAAAGTTAAATTACATACATTCTCTTCAAACACATTAAAAATTAATTGAATACTCACACAATTGCTTGTGTTCAGTTAAAATAACTTGTTATGCAATGCATCGTATTATAAATGCTTCCACTCCACTTAAATTCAACGTAATGCAATGAATAGTTGCAAAAACATCACTATTTAACTCAAATTCATTGATGTATTGTAAATAAGACCCTAAATGAGCTTATTCTCTTAAAATTGATTGATATACCAATAAAAAGATGTATAATTATCGGTATTACATTAAGCTTCAATCAAATGTCCCTAATAAATTGTCACATATCATTTTTCGACTGAAATACATCAATATAGCAGACATTAGGTGTCTAATTAGAGTATTATATTAAAAAATTTTCATATAGACAAGATTAAAGTCCAATTACATTTATTCTCTTGAAATATAATAAAAACTAATTGAATACTCACACAATTGCTTGTGTTCGATTAAAATAACTTATTATGCAATGAATCATGCTTTAAATGCTTGTACTCCACTTGAATTCAACGTAATACAATGAATAGCAGCAAAAATATCACTATTCAACTAAAATACATTCATATGTCATAAATCAGACCGTAAAAGAGCATATTCTCTTAAAATTAATCGATATACTGATAAAGTGATGTGTAATTATAGGTATTACGTAAAAACACAATCAAATATCCCGAATAAATTGCCAAATATGAAATTTTGATTGAAATACATCAATATAGGAAATATTAGGTGTATAATCAAAGTATTATTTTAAAAAATCTTCATATAGATAAGATTATGGTCAAATTGCATTTATTTTCTTCAAATAAAAAAAAACTAATTAAATACTCACACAATTGCTTGTATTTAGTTAAAATAACTCATTATGCAATTAATCATATTCTAAATGCTTTTATTCCACTTAAACTCAACGTAATACAATGAATAGCTGCAAAAAATAATACTATTCAACTCAAATTCATTGATATGTCATAAATCAAACCCTAAAAGAGCCTATTCTTTTAAAATTGATCGATATATTAACAAAAAGATGTATAATAGTAGATATTACATTAAAACGCAATCAAATATCCCAAATAGATTAAAATAACTTATTATACAATGAAAAGTACTCTAGATGCTTATACTCCACTTGAATTCAACGTAATGCAATAAATAGCTGCAAAAAACAACACTATTCAACTCAAATTCATTGATATGTCATAAATCAGACCCTAAAAGAGCTTATTCTCTTAAAATTAATTTATATATTAACAAAAAGATGTATAATAGTAGGTATTACATTAAAACGCAATCAAATGTCCCAAATAGATCACCAAATATTAATTTTCAATTGAAATACATCAATATAGCAAACATTAGGTGTCTATTCAGAGTATTATATTAAAAAACCTTCATATAAACAAGATTAAAGTTAAATTACAATTATTCTCTTCAAATATAATAAAAATTAGTTGAATACTCACACAATTGCTTGTATTCAGTTAAACTAACTTGTTATGCAACGAAATCGTACTGTAAATGCTTTTACTCCACTTAGATTCAATGTAATGAATTGAATAGATATCTCATAAATCAGACCCTAGAAGAGCCTATTCACTTAAAATTGATCGATATACTGACAAATAGATGTGTAATTATCGGTATTACATTAAAACACAATCAAATGTTCCTAATAGTTCGCCAAATATCAATTTTCGATTGAAATACATAAATATAGCAAATATTAGGTGTGTAATTAAAGTATTATATTAAAAAACCTTCATATAGATAAGATTATAGTCAAATTGCATTTATTCTCTTTAAATACAATAAAAACTAATTGAATACTCACACAATTGCTTGTATTGGGTTAAAATAACTTATTATGCAATGAATCGTACTCTAAATACTTGTACTCTACTTGAGTTCAACGTAATGCAATGAATAGCAGCAAAAACATCACTATTCAACTCAAGTACATTCATATGTCATAAATCAGACTGTAAAGGAGACTATTCTCTTAAAATTGATAGATATACTGATAAATAATGTGTAATTATATGTATTATGTTAAAATATAATCAAATGTTCTTAATAGATCGCCAAATATCAATTGTAGATTGAAATATATCAATAGAGCAAACATTAAGTGTGTAATCAGTGTATTATGTTAAAAAACTTTTATTTAGACAAGATTAAAGTCAAATTACTTGTATTCTCTTCAAATACTTTAAAAACTAATTGAATACTCACACAATTACTTGTATTCAGTTAAAATAATTTAATATGCTTTGAATTGTATTGTAAATACTTCAACTCCACTTAAATTCAACATAATAAACTGAATAGCTACAAAACCACACTATTCAACTCAAATTCATTAATATGTCATAAATCAGACCCTAAAAGAGCCTATTCTCTTAAAATTGATCGATATACTGATAAATATATGTGTAATTATCGATATTATATTAAAATACAATAACATGTCCCTAATAGTTTGTCAAATATTAATTTTCAATTGAAATACATCAATATAGCAAACATTAGGTGTGTAATCAGAGTATTATGTTAAAAAACCTTCATATAAATAAGATTATAGACAAATTACATTTATTCTCTTCAAATACAATAAAAACAAATTGAATGCTCACACAATTGCTTGTTTTCGGTTAAAATAATTTATTATATAATGAATCGTACTCTAAATGCTTGTATTCTACTTGAGTTCAACGTAATACAATGAATAGTAGCAAAAACATCACTATTCAACTTAAATTCATTCATATGTCATAAATCAGACCCTAAAAGAGTCTATTCTCTTAAAATTAATCGATATACTAACAAAGAGATGTATAATTATGGATATTATATTAAAACGCAATAAAATGTCCCTAATAGATCGCTAAATATCAATTTTCAATTGAAATACATCAATATAGCAAACATTAGGTGTGTAATCAGAGTATTATGTTAAAAAGCCTTCATATAGATAAGATTAAAGTCAAATTACACACATTCTCTTCAAACACATTAAAAACTAATTGAATAATCACACAATTGATTGTATTCAGTTAAAATAACATGTTATGCAATGAATCATACTATAAATACTTTTACTCCACTTAAATTCAACGTAATGCCTATTCTCTTAAAATTTATTGATATACTGACAAATAGATATGTAATTATCAATATTACATTAAAACACAATCAAATGTCCCTATTAGATCGCCAAATATCAATTTTCGATTGAAATACATCAATATAGTAAACAATAGCTGTGTAATCAGAGTTTTATGTTAAAAAATCTTATAGATAAGATTATGGTCAAATTGTATTTATTCTCTTCAAATACAATAAAAACTAATTGAATACTCACACAATTGCTTGTGTTCGGTTAAAATAACTTATTATGCAATGAATCATACTTTAAATGCTTGTACTCCACTTGAATTCAACGTAATACAATAAATAGCAGCAAAAACATCACTATTCAACTCAAATACATTCATATGTTATAAATCTGACCCTAAAAGACCCTATTCTCTTAAAATTAATTAATATACTAACAAATAAATATGTAATTATCGGTGTTACATTAAAATGCAACCAAATGTCCCTAATAGATCGCCAAATATTAATTTTTTATTGAAATACATCAATATAGCAAACAATAGCTGTGTAATCAGAGTTTTATGTTAAAAAACTTCATATAGATAAGATTACGGTCAAATTATATTTATTCTCGTCAAATATAATAAAAACTAATTGAATACTCGCACAATTGCTTGTGTTCAGTTAAAATAACTTATTATACAATGAATCATACTCTAAATGCTTGTACTTTAGTTGAATTCAACGTAATACAATGAATAGCAGCAAAAACATCACTATTCAACTCAAATACATTCATATGTCATAAATCAGATCGTAAAAAAGCTTATTCTCTTAAAATTAATTGATATACTGATAAAGTGATGTGTAATTATAGGTATTACGTTAAAACACAATCAAATAATGCTAATAGATAGCTAAATATTAATTTTCGAATGAAATACATCAATATAGCAAACATTAAGTGTGTAATCAGTGTATTATGTTAAAAAACCTTCATATAGACAAGATTAAAGTCAAATTGCATATATTCTCTTCAAATACAATATAATTGAATTGAATACTCTCACAATTGCTTGTATTCAGTTAAAATAACTTATTATGCAATAATCGTACTCTAAATGCTTGTACTCCACTTGAATTCAACGTAATGCAATGAATAGCTGCAAAAAATAATACTATTCAACTCAAATTCATTGATGTCATAAATCAGCCCCTAAAAGAGCTTATTCTCTTAAAATTGATCGATATACTAACAAATAGATGTGCAATTATAGGTATTACGTTAAAACACAATCAAATGTCCCTAATAGATCGTCAAATATTAATTTACGTTTGAAATACATCAATATAGCAAATATTATGTGTGTAATCAGAGTATTATATTAAAAATCATTCATATAGACAAGATTAAAATAACTTATTATGCAATTAATCATATTTTAAATGCTTGTACTCCACTTGAATTCAACGTAATGCAATGATTAGCTGCAAAAAATAATGCTATTCAACTCAAATTCATTGATATGTCATAAATTAGTCCCTAAAAGAGCCTATTCACTTAAAATTAATCGATATACAGATAAATAGATGTGTAATTATAGGTATTATACTAAAACACAATCAAATAATCCTAAAAGATAGCTAAATATTAATTTTCAATTGAAATACATCAATATAGCAAATATTAATTCTGTAATCAGTGTATTATGTTAAAAAACCGTCATATAGACAAGATTAAAGTCAAATATAATAAAAATGAATTGAATACTCACACAATTGCTTGTATTCAGTTAAAATAACTTATTATGCAATTAATCGTACTCTAAATGTCTGTACTCCACTTGAATTCACCGTAATGCAATGAATAGCTGGAAAAAATTAACACTATTCAACTCAAATTCATTGATATGTCATAAATCAGACCTTAAAAGAGCTTATTCTCTTAAAATTGGTCGATATACTAATAAATAGATGTGCAATTATAGGTATTACATTAAAATACAATTAAATGACCCTAGTAAATCGTCAAATATTAATTTACAATGGAAATACATCAATATAGCAAACATTAGGTGTATAATCAGAGTATTATGTTAAAAATCCTTCATATAGACAAGATTAAAATAACTTATTATGCAATAAATCGAGCTCTAAATGCTTGTACTCTACTTGAATTAAACATAATACAATGAATAGCTGCAAAAAAACACTATTCAAACCAAATTCATTTATATGTCATAAATCAGTCCCTAAAAGAGCCTATTCTCTTAAAATTGATCGATATACTAATAAAAAGATGTATAATAGTAGGTATTATGTTAAAATGCAATCAAATGTCTCTAATAGATTGCCAAATATCAATTTTTGAATGAAACACATCAATATAGCAAACATTAGGTGTGTAATCAGAGTATTATGTTAAAAAATTTTATATAGACAAGATTAAAGTCAAATTGCATATATTCTGTTCAAATACAATAAAAACAAATTGAATACTCACACAATTACGTGTATTCAATTTAAATAACATATTATACAGTGAATCGTAGTCTAAATCCTTGTACTCCACCTGAATTTAACGTAATACAATGAATAGCTGCAAAAAACAATACTATTCAAATCAAATTCATTGATATGTTATAAATCAGACCCTAAAAGAGACTATTTTCTTAAACTTGATCGATATATTAATAAATAGATGTGTAATTATAGGTATTACTTTAAAACACAATCAAATGTCCCTAATAGATCGCCAAATATCAATTTTCGATTTAAATACATCAATATAGCAAATATTAGGTGTGTATTCAAAATATTATGTTAAAACAACCTTCATATATACAAGATTAAAAAAATTGCATACATTCTTTTCAAATACAATAAAAACTAGTTGAATACTCAAACAATTGCTTGAATTCAGTTAAAATAACTTGTTATGCAATGAATCGTACTGTAAATGCTTCTACTTCACTTAAATTCAACATAATGCAATGAATAGCTACAACAACGTCACTATTCATCTCATATTAATTGATATGTCATAAATCAGATCCCGAAAGAGCCTATTCCCTTAAACATGATCGATATACTAACAAATAGTTGTGTAATGATAGGTATTATATTATATTAAACCGCTATCAAATATCTCTAATAGATTGCCAAATAACATTTTACGATTGAAATACAACAATATAGCAAACATTAGGTGTGTAATCAGAGTATTATGTTAAAAAGCCATCATATAGACAAGATTAAAGTGCAATTGCATATATTCTTTTCAAATACAATAAAAACTA
>KZ452018.1:709107-801621 GCA_002786265.1 Apostasia shenzhenica
CCTAAAAGAGTCTATTCTCTTGAAAATTGATCGACGTTATAGTGATAAATAGTATGTTGTAATTATAGTATTACATTTAAAATGCAATTAAAATGACCTCTAGTAGATCGCCAAAATATTTAATTTACGATGAAATACATCCAATATAGCAACCATTAGCGTGTGTAATCAGCCAGATATTATGTTTAAAAAACCTTCATATTAAGGACAAGCATTAAAGTCAAATTGCACACCATTCCTCCTTCAATAATTACCAATAAAAAATGAGTTTGAATTCCTCACACCAATTGCTTGTAATTCAGTTAAAATAAAACTTGCGTATGCCAATGAATTCAATATAGTAAATGCTTCCTACCTTCCCACCATAAATTCCCACTGATAATGCCCACATGAAATAAGCTGAAAAAATTCTCCACTATCTTCAAACTCCAAATTTATCTATATTGTCATAAATCAGACCCTTAAAAGAGCAGAGCCTAATCTCTTAAAATTGATCGATATACTAACAAATAGATGTGTAATTATAGGTATTACATTAAAACGCATTCAAATGTCCCAAATAAATTGCGACTTATTATTTTTTGACTAAAATACATCAACATGGCAAACAATAGGTGTGTAATTAGAGTATTATGTTAAACAACCTTCATATAGACAAGATTAAAGCCAAATTGCATATATTCTCTTCAAATATAAGAAAAACTTGTTAAAGCTCACACAATTACTTGTATTCAATTAAAATAACTTATTATACAATGAATCATACACTAAATGCTTGTACTCCACTTGAATTCAACGTAATTCAATGAATAACCGCAAAAACATCACTATTCAACTCAACTACATTGATATATCATAAATCAGGCCCTAAAAGAGCCTATTCTTTTAAAATTAATCGATATACTGATAAATAGATGTGCAATTATAGGTATTATATTAAAACGCAATCAAATAAATCTAATAGATAGCCAAATATCAATTTTTGATTGAAATACATCAATATAGCAAACATTAAGTGTGTAATCAGAGTATTACGTTAAAAAATCTTCATATAGACAAGTTCAAAATCAAATTGCATATATTCTCTTCAAATACAATAAAAATGAATTGAATACTTACACAATTACTTGTATTCAGTTAAAATAACTTATTATACATTGAATCATACTCTAAATGATTGTACTCCACTTGAATTTAACATAATGCAATGAATTGCTGAAAAACAAATTTATTCAAATCAAATTCGTTAATATGTCATAAATCAGTTCCTAAAAGAGCCTATTCTCTTAAAAATGATCAATATACTAGTACAAAGATCTATAATTGTAGGTATTATATTAAAACGCAATCAAATGTCCATAATAAATCTCCAAGTACTAGTTTTCGACTGAAATACATCAATATAGCAAACATTAAGTGTGTAATCAGAGTATTATGTTAAAAACCTTTATATAGACAAGATTAAAGTTAAATTGCATATATTCTCTTCAAATACAATAAAACATAAGTGAATATTCACACAATTACTTGTATTCAGTTAAAATAACTTATTATATAATGAATCGTACTCTAAATATTTGTAATACTCTTGAATTCAACGTAATGCAATGAGTAGCTGTAAAAATATCACTATTCAACTAAAATTCATTGATATGTTATAAATCAGTCCCTAAAAGGGCCTATTCTCTTAAAATTGATCGATACACTAACAAAAAGATGTATATATATGGTATTATTTTAAATCGTATACAAATGTCCCTAATAGATCGTCAAATATCTATTTTTGATTGAAATACATCAATATAAGAAATATTAAGTGTATAATCAGAGTATTATGTTAAAAAACTTCATATAGATAAGATTATGGTCAAATTACATTTATTCTCTTTAAATATAATAAAAACTAATTAAATACTCACACAATTACTTGTATTCTATTAAAATAACTTATTATGCAATGAAGCGTACTATAAATGCTTGTACTCCACTTGAATTCAACGTAATGCAATGAATAGCTGCAAAAATATCATTATACAATGCAAATTCATTGATATGTCATAAATTAATTTCTTAAATGAGCCTATTCTCTTAAAATTGATCGTTATATTGATAAAAAGATGTGTAATAGTGGGTATTATATTCAAACACAAATAAATGTCCCTAATAGATCGCTAAATATCAATTTTTGATTGAAATACAGTAACATAGCAAATATTAGGAGTGTAATCAGAGTATTATATTAAAAAACCTTCATATAGATAAGATCAAAGTTAAATTATATGTATTCTCTTCAAATATAATAAAAACTAATTGAATACTCACACAATTGCTTGTATTCAGTTAAAATATTTTTTTATGCGATGAATCGTACTCTGAATGCTTGTACTCCACTGGAATTTAACGTAATGTAATGAATAGTTGCAAAAATATCATTCAACTCAAATTCATTTATATGTCATAAATCAGTTCCTAAAAGAGCCTATTCTTTTAAAATTGATCGATATACTGACAAAAAAATGTATAATTATAGATATTACCGTAAAACACAATCAAATATCCCTAATAGATCGCAAATATTAATTTTTGGTTAAAATATATCTATAAAACAAACATTAGTCGTGTAATCTGAGTATTATGTTAAAATAAGTTCATATAGACAATATCAAAGTCAAATTGCATATAATCTCTCTAAATATAATAAAAATTGATTGAATACTCATATAATAACTAGCATTTAGTTAACATAATTTGTTATATAATAAATCGTACTGTAAATGCTTCTACACCACTTGAATTCAATGTAATACAATGAATAGCTACAAAAACATGACTATTTAACTCAAATTCATTGATATGTCATAAATCAGTCACTAAATGAGCTTATTCTCTTAAAATTGATCCATATACTGAAAAAAGATGTATAATTATAGGTATTACATTAAAGCGCAATCAAATGTCTCTAATAGATCAATAAATATTAATTTTCGGTTAAAATACATCAATATCGCAAACATTAGTCATGTGATCTGAGAATTAAGTTAAAATACCTTCATATAGACAATATCAAAGTCAATTTACTTATATTCTCTGCAAATATAATAAAAACTAATTGAATACTCATATAATGGCTAGCATTCAGTAAATATAACGTATTATATAATAAATTATACTCCAAATATTCCACTTGAATTCAACGTAATGCAATTAATAGCTGCAAAAACATCACTATTCAACTCAAATTCATTAATATACAATAAATCAGTCCCTAAATGAGCATATTCTCTTAAAATTGATTAATATACTGATAAAAAAATGTGTAATTATTGGTATTACATTAAAAAGCAATCAAATATTCCTAATAGATTGCCAAATATCAATTTTCGATTGAAATACAGTAATATAGCAAACATTAGGTATGTAATCAGAGTATTATATTAAAAAACCTTCATATAGATAAGATCAAAGTCAAATTATATATATTCTCTTCAAATATAATAAAAACTAATTCAATACTCAAATAATTTCTTATATTCAGTTAAAATAACTTATTATGCAATAAATCATATTCTAAATACTTGTACTCCACTTGAATTCAACGTAATGCAATAGATAGCTGCAAAAACATCACTATTCAACTCAAATTCAATGATATATCATAAATTAGCCCCTAAAAAAGCCTATTCTTTTAAAATTGATCGATATACTGACAAAAAGATATATATTTGTAGGTTTTTTTTTTGAAGATATATATATTTGTAGGTATTACATTAAAACACAATCAAAAGTCCCTAATAGATGCCAAATATCATTTTTTGATTAAAATACATCAATATAGCAAATATTAGGTGTGTAAACAGAGCATTATTTTAACAAACCTTCATATAGATAAGATTATAGTCAAATTGCATTTATTCTCTTCAAATACAATAAAAACTAATTGAATACTCACACAATTGCTTGTATTCAGTTAAAATAACTTATTATGTCATGAATCATACTCTAAATGCTTATACTACACTTTAATTCAATATAATGCATTGAATAGCTGTAAAAACATCACCATTCAACTCAAATTCATTGATATGTCATAAATTTATCCCTAAGAGCTTATTCTCTTAAAATTGATTGATATACTGATAAAAAGATGTATAATTGTAGGTATTATATTAAAACATTATCAAATGTCTCTAATAGATTGTCAAATATCAATTTTTGATTGAAATTCATCAATATAGCAAATATTAGGTGTGTAATCAGAGTATAATGTTAAAAAACCTTCATATTATCCCGCAACCTAGGGTATTGATATATGGGCCCTCCTTGTTTGGCTCAAGTTTGGGAACTCCCAAGTTGCTGCCAGCAAGAAGTCATCGTTTGAGAACCAGATTGCCTTGGGCGAAGTCTCTGGGCTTGACCCTATGGTTAAAGTATCGTTCAATTCGACGTTTATGCTCCAATCGTTTAAGTGCGGCCAATTGTCTTTTCTGTTCTAAGAGATCCAGATCAACTAGCCGTGATTCATCGTTCTCATCCATCCAGGTTTGCAAATCCTTAGGATCAAAGTTGGTTGTTGCTTCCACTCTAAGGGAGTAATGCTCGATAGGTATGACAACATCTATTCCGAAGGCCAAGAAGAAAGGAGATTACTGGGTAACCTTGGATGGGGCAGTATTATAAGCCCAGAAAGCGCTTGACAGCTCATCTGGCCAACGGGTTTTGGCACCATCGAGGCACTTCTTCAGAATGTTCAGGATATTCTTGTTGGCAGCTTCAGCCTATAGACGATGTTTGCCCATAGGAAGCTCTCTAAATTCTGGGCAGTGGGTTGAGCCAGAGGCTTTGCTTCTATCCACTTTGTGAAGTAATCAATAGCGACCAGCAATCATTTGTAGCTTTGGATGGCCGTGGGCATTGGCCCCAGAAAGTCGAGCCCCTAGATGGCGAACGACTATGATGAGTTGATGGACCTGAGATAACCAGCAGGTTGTCTCTACATGTCAACGTAGTATTGATATTGAGGACATTTTTCAATGAATGTTTAAGCGTTCTTGTGGATGTTGAGCCAAAAAAATCCTTGGCGCAAGATTCGCATGATCAAACTTTGGCCTTGAGCATGAGTTCTACATTCTCCTTTGTGAATAGCTTTCATGACTTCTTGAGCTTCCACAGGCCTCAAGCATTTTATGAGTGGCCTGGCATAAGATCTTTTGTATAGTTCGTCACCCATGAGGACGTATTTGGCACATTCGAGCCTCAGCCTTTTGGCTTCTTATTGTTTGCCAGGCTGATCCCCATTCTTAAAATAGTTGATGATTCTATCCATACAGCAAGGTGCTTGCTCAGAATTATGGATTTCTGCGCACTCGTAGCTGGGCTTCTTGAAAAATTAGTGTTGATGAAAGTCGGGGAGCTCCCCTTTTGCGAGATAGTCTGCCACCTGATACTCCTCTCGGGGAATATATGCTAAGGAGAAATCGTTGAACTGGGAGATTAATGATTGGACCTTTACCAGATACTTCTTTAAAACCTCATCCTTTGTTTTATAGGTGTGGTTGACTTGATTGACAGCTAGCTGAAAGTCACTAAACACTTGTATGTGCTTTACTGACATCCCAAGGGCGAACTCTAGTCCTGCAATGAGAGCTTCATATTCTGCCTGATTGTTGGTAACTTTGAACTGAAGAGTTACTGCTCGATGTAGGGCGACTCCTATATGACTGTTGAGAAGAATTCTAACTCCCTAAGATTGAAGTCCAGAAGCACCATCAACGTGAAGAGACCATGGAATAACCTTGCTTTTTGTGGGCGGTGACTCTGAAGTGGAAAGCTCAGCAATAAAGTTGGCCAGCACCTGAGCTTTAATTGCTACCCAAGGGGTGTATTTGATGTCAAATTCGCCAAGCTCAATGGACCATTTGAGAAGCCTTCCGAAAACCTCAGGGCTATGTAATACCTTTAGGAGAGGCTGGTCAGTGACCACCTGGATGGTATGCGACTGGAAGTATGGATGCAACTTTCTTGCCGCCACTAAGAGAGCGAGAGCAGGCTTCTCCAGCCTAGGGTATCGGGTTTCTGTATCAAGAAGTATATAGCTGATGTAGAAGATAGGACGGTGGATTCCTTTATCATCGTTCACGAGGACAGTTGAGATCGCTGCATCCGATGCGCCTAGGTAAAGAGACAAAACCTCCCCTATTTTTGGTGCAACAAGCATTGGTGCAGTGGTAAAGTACTTTTTCAGCTCTATGAAGGCAGTTTCACATTCATCGGTCCACTGACCTTTCTCGCCTTTGTGAAGACACTAGAAGAACGACAAACACCTTTCATCAGCCTTAGAAATGAATCTTCCCAGACTGTTGACTCGGCCTGTGAGCTTCTGAATCTCCTTTAGTGATCAGGGAGAAGGTATGCTAAGGACAGCCTAGATTTTATCTGGGTTAGCCTCTATCCCCCTGACTAATACTAAGTAGTCTAAGAATTTTCCTGAGACTGTGCTGAAAGTACACTTGGTGGGATTAAGCTTGAGATTGAACTTTCGGAGAGTGTCAAAGGTCTCTTTGAGATCCACAAAATGCTCCTCCATGCTCTGACTCTTGACCAGGATGTTGTCAATGTATGCTTCTAGATTTCTCTAACTTTGCCCTTTGAACACGGCATCGATCATGCGCTGATAAGTGACATCAATATTTTTGAGACAAAAGGACATGATGTTATAGCAATATGTGCCGAAATCCGTGATGAAGGCCATTTTCTCTTTGTCTTCCTTGGCCATTCAGATTTGGTGGTACCCTGAGAAGGCATCCAAGAAACTCATTACATTGTATCTGGAGGTGCGATCTACCATTATATCAATGCGCGAAGAGGATAGGTGTCTTTGGAATAGGCCTGGTTGAGTGCTCGAAAGTTTATACACATTCTCCACTTCCCATTGGCTTTCTTTATCATGATAACATTGGTAAGCCATTGCGGGTATCAGAGTTCTTTGATGTAGCCTGCCTTCAACAGTTTGTTAAGTTCTTCTTCGACAGTGTTTTGCCTTTCTTCTGCCACGACCCTTTTCTTCTACTTTGTGGAATGGCGTTAGCTGATACATTCAAATGATGTTCACAGGTAGTCCTATCGACTCCCGAGATATCTTTGAGGGACCATGCAAAGACATTTATATACTCAGAAAGTAAAGCAGTGACACCTGCTTACTGATTTGCATTCATAGAAAAAGATATATTTACAATTTTAGAAGAATCTTCTCCTCTCACTGGTACATTGATAACTCCTTCCTATGGCCTGACAGGTTGAGACTCCATGGGTCCAAATGGTCAATAATGAGTTGAGCTGCGATTTGGAAATATCGGGTGGCTTGCGGGAGGTCTCCTTTGATGGTGACAACGCCGCTAGAGGTAGGAAACTTTGTGCAGAGATGGGGCGTAGAGATCACCATCCCCAAAGAGTTGAGCGTTGCTCTCCCGAAGATGGCATTGTAGCCTGATCTAGCTCAGATGACCACAAAGTTCACCATACTCATGGCGTGACCATTGTCATCGCAGAAAGAGACTGGCAGAAAGATGAATCCTAGCGGCTGAACCCTCTCCCGCCCAGCAAGGTAGTTCCTGCATGGAGAAGGTTTGTTTTCTTGAGGCCCATCTGGAGAAAGACGGTTTCAAATAAGATATCGGACGCGCTTTCCTGAGTCAAGGAGCACTTGCTGAACGTCGAAGTTGGCGACACAAGCAGTGACCACTATCGGGTCGTTGTGAGGGTTTCCCATGCGGGAAAGATTTTCATGACAGAAAATGAGTGGGATGAAAGAAGAGGGCTGATGAGAGATGCCACCAACCTTTATTACCTAGCGGTGGACAGCAGAAGGATCAACACTAAAGATGACATTGATAGTTCTTGCAGCAAGAGGATAGGATCGCACTGGTCGGCTAGGGTCTGGAGCTGGTGAGACCCGAGTTGGAGCACCCACGTCTGCTGGAGCCTTGCCCTTCTACACGGCATTGATTGTAGGCGCCATCAGCATGAACTCTTCAAGTTTGCCCTGATCCGCCAACTTGTTGAGCAAGGCCCTCAGTGCATAGCACTTGTGAAACTTGAGCCCGTAGTTTTCGTAGAACTCATAGTAATTCTCCGGATCCACTCCGACCAGTGGCGTTGGTTTGGGTCCTACAGAACGAACCCAATCTTGCTTCATGGCCACCACATATACTTTAGTAAGCGGCTGGGAGAAGAAATGCTTTTGCTCACGGGTCTGTTGCGGCCTCCTTATGTTCCTACCATGATTCCTTCCTCTATGAATCAGCACAGACGATGGTTCATCTCCTCGATGTTTCCTCTTCTTCTCCTTCTTGGTTCCGGAGACGTCAGGGGGAGAGGCCTCAACATCCTCTAACAGCACGAACTGGCTAGCCCTGACAACCAGCTCCGGATAGCTTCGAGGTTTAGCCAGTTGGAGGGATTTGGACAAGTCGCCGCTCTTGAGACCCCTCCGATAGTTGTGCAAAGCCACAGTAGGATCTACATCTTCTACTTCTGCTGTCGTGGTGAAGAAGCGATTAGTATAATCTCGCAAACATTCCTTCTCACCCTGTTTGATGTTGGGGAGCACCATATCAGAAACAACCATCCGTGTCTGGCCAATGAAGCGGGCAATCAACTCCTATTTCAGGTGCTCGTAGGAACAGATGTGACCCCTGGGCAGCTTTACGAACCAACTAAAAGCTGCTCCTTTTAGAGTTTTGGCCAAGAGGTGACACTTGGTGGCTTCGTCGGGTTGACGATAGCGGATAGCGGCCTCGAACCCCTGAATATGCTCTCGGGGTTCAGTAGCGCACCTGTAGGCCTTAAGTCGGGGTGACCTGAAGTCTTCTGGGACTAGCACTTGCCGGATGGCATCAGAGAAGCATTGTTATCCAATGGGCCAAAGAAAGGGTCAGGGCCATATAGGAGGACCTGAGCTCCGGCAAAGAGGGGGTTTCGTTTGATGAGGAAAGGAGGGAAAGCTGGAGGGAAAAGGGTAGGTTGTGGTAGTAGACATAGTCGAAGAGGATTTTGAGGGATCTCCTGAGGAGGAAAAGGGTGTCTGGGAGGCCGAGAAGAGCCAGATGACAGAACGAAAAGCACCGCGACCGGCGAAAAAGGAGCAGAAGTCGCCACGACTGGCAAGAGAGGTGCAGGCATCGCCGCGATTGGCGAAAGAGGATCACGGGACACTGTAGCCGATAAAAGAGGATCACGGGCCGCTGCAGCCAGCGGAAGAGGATCACGGTGTGCCGCAATCAATGAAAGAGGTGCAGGCGATAGGACGACAGCGCAGACTGGCTGAGTCTGCCTGAAGATCAGGGCCTGCTGTGCTGTAAGGCAAGTAGCCAAGTGGACGGCCGGAGAGGGAACCCTGAAGAACCTGGAGAGGCTAAAGGGGCAAAACTGGCCCCTGAAGGGTTTCCTCAGGCACGTGAAGAACGATATATCTCTGTATGCAAAGTCGCTGAGGCATGCCATCTTCAAGGAGGTTGTCCCACCCCCTGGCGCAATTTTGATGAAGAGGGCAACTCCCTGTCATCCAGCTCAGTCAGGAGGTTACTGAGGTGGAGGAGGAGCAAGTGATGGAGGTTCCGGAGCCAGTATGTGGCAGAGCCACCATCAATGTGATGTCTTCACCTGAGGATGCCGTAGATGATAGGAAGACCCTGGCCGAACTGTTTGAGGATGTGGGGAAAGGGAACCCAAGGTGATCCCTAAGAGTGATAAAGGGATCGTCATTTGGGAAGAGAAGGAAAAGAATAAGGCCGAAGGAGGCCGAAAGGAATAAGGCCGAAGGAGGCCGAAAGGAATAAGGCCGAAGGAGGCCGAAAGGAATAAGGCCGAAGGAGGCCAAAAGGAAAAAAAGGGAGGGAGGGGCTGGAAGCCCCTGCCTGGACCTGGTTATTAGTGGGGTCCCTAAGAGGAAAAGTGGTTCCTCTGAGAGTGCAAGTCCAAAGTCCCCATCTGCTGTAACGAAAAAGATACACATGACGACAAATTAAAAATATCAATTATTTTTAAAAAGTAGGGATTACAACGAGATTTAGAGAGATCTAGATCTAGTTATTATTTACTTTAATTTTCGCATCTTACACTCTATTTAGTTGAAGAAAAAAATGATTTGAAAAATTTTGTTAAATTTTTTAAATATATATAATATAAAATAAAGTAAATTAATTATATTAAAAGTTATATTAGATGTAACTTTTTTTAAAAAGAAAAAAAAAATCATTGCTAAACGGGCCCTGACTGGGCTTTACTTCATAACCTCTTCTGCTTCATGGGCCAGCTTCTCTCCAATACCCTGTAATATCCCAAACCTCCGACTCCGAGAAGGCATGAGCTCTCTCTCTTTCTCTCTCGTCTCTCTCCTCTCTCTCGTCTCTCTCGTCTCTCTCTCCCTCTCTCTGTTAAAACCCTACCTTAAACCCTATTCGCGGTTCGCATCTTCATCGAACTAACCGGTCAAAGCTGGCGCTCTCCGAGCATATCAAGATCTCCAAGTTCAATGCATCGACCACCAAGTTCCTGATCATCGCCGGGATCGGCGTTGCCAGCGTCCTGATCATTGCCGTAACCTCCCGCCGGAGAAGAAGGGGATCAAGCGAGGTTTTAACCCGCACGAAGGACTTCGGCGCGTTTATAGAGCGGCTGGAGCTGCTTCCGGCGCCACAGCCACCACCGCCAGCCGCCCGCCACCCCCTCTCGGACCTCACCTTTGCTATCGGCGACAAGTTCGTTGTTGTTCAAATTTAATCGCAGGAGTTTGTTTGTTCTTCTCCGCGTTTTGTTTATTTGATCTTTTCGCGTTTTTTTCTCTGTTGACAGTTTTGATGTGAAGAACTTGGTTTCTGGGTTTGGGAATCCGGACTGGAAGCGTACGCATGAACCAGCGGGCAAGACGGCTGTGGTAGTCTCGCTGCTTCTGAAGCACGGGGCTACCTGCGTTGGGAGAACGATTATCGATGAACTGGCTTTCGGGTCTGTTCATAGTTGTCAATTTTTTTCATATGGAACCCTGTTTTAGCAATAGTTATAGCATTATCAGTGATATTCTTCTTGAAGAGGAAAATCAGAATGCTGGTTTCTTTTTGTTAATCTTCTTTGCTGAAATTTATTTTCTCTTTGAGCATGTTGTTGGATTTTCATGTTATGTCTAGCCTTTTTTTTGTGGCAACAGTCTCATGTGTGGTCAGGAATGTCGTTATAAGAAAATCAGTTTAGCATATTGAACAACATGTTAGAAAATCTTACGCAGAAACCTGATCATAAAAATTAGGATTATAAAATTCACAATAGAAACTTGGATCTTAGAAATAATAATTTTCACAATAATCTATATAAAACATACTTGGATTCAATGAAGATGATGCCATTAATTGAGATTCGATGGAGAAACCAATAACTTCTTAATTTGGGAAACCTTGAAAGTGTTAGTGAAAGAAAATAGTTTCTCTCCCCTAACCCCTTACATGAGATGTACTTTCTGATGGAGAGAAATTAAGATATGTAGGGTAGTGAGAGGACCGGTTCCTCAATACGTAATCGTAATATGCATGTACCATTAACATGCCATAAGGGAAATATCTCTCTTTATTAACCAAATTAATAATATTTATTAAATAAATAAATAAATTATAAAATGACACATGGACCATAATATTTCTCATGTTCTTCCGCTTGGTCCATGTAACATCATTTAACTTTATGGTTTAATAATGAATATAATGCACATAATTTAAATCAAGATCCTTTCTAAAATTGGTTGAAACATAAATCATCATTAGGTAAAAAACTAATGCAAACCATAGCGGTTGTATCACAATATTAGTTCCATACTTAATATGATCTATAATGAGAGATACCATAATGGTCCAACTATAATGTCTTTGTCAGAGACAAATCTTGCTTTCAAACTTTCGTCATTAAATTATGTATATATATACACACACACCAAACAACATAATTAAAAGGATGTAATAATATGTCATTAGAAACAATAACTAAATTAGCTCAGAATGTTAGATACATAAAGAGCATAAAACATCATAATATCAATAATGGATTACATTAATGCCTATTCTTTTGACATGTTCATTAAATGTCATTGGTGGCAACCCTTTTGTTAATGGATCTGCAATCATAAGATTGGTGCTAATGTGCTCGATTGACACCCTTTGTTTCTGAACCTCTTCTTTAATGGCAAGATATTTTAAATTCATATGTTTAGCACCTTTGAAATACTTGTTGTTTTTAGAAAAGAAAACCACTGCGGCATTATCCTGGTAAATTTTCAACGGCTTGACAATGTTGTTAACAATTCCAAGTTTTGAAATAAAATTTCATAGCCATGATTCATGTATAGTGACCTTAAAGCATGCCACAAACTTAGCCTTCATAGTAGATGCGGCCATGACAAACTGCTTCACACTTTTCCATGAGATTGCTCCTCCAGCTAGAAGAAACAAATAACTAAATGTTGATTTTCTAGCATCCACAATCTAGCATAGTCCGAATCTAAATATCCTATCATGTCAAGATGATCGAATCATTTATAAGTGAGCATGTGATCCTTTGTTCCTTGCAAGTATCTCAATACTTTTTTCATAGCTTTTTGGTGATTTAATCTTGGATTATTTTGATATTTGCCCAGCATCCCAATAGCATAATTAATGTCTGTCTTGGTATAAGTCTGAGCATACATCAAACTCCCAACAACAGAGGCATAATTTCTTTACTTTCCAATTCACTCATTGGGCATTGCATAAGACTCAATTTTTCTCCTTTTTGAATTGGAACAATAGATAGAGAACATTTATCCATATTAAATTTCTCTAGAATTTTATTAATGCATGCTTTCTGAGACAATCTCAATAATCCTTCTAATATGTCATGGAATATTTCTATTCCAACCACATAGAATGCCTCATTCATATTTTTCATTTTAAAATCTTAGAGAGAAACTTCTTGGTCTCATGTAATAAGCCAAGACCATTAGTAGCCAGCAATATATTATCAATATTCAGAATCAGAAATATAAACTTGCTCTCACTAACCTTTAGATATATACAACGATCAACAGTATTTTTCTTATTAAATCCAAAGAATGTGTCATTAAACTTAAGAAACTATTGTCGGGAAGCCTGTTTAAATTCGTATATTGATTTCTTAAGTTTACACACAATGTATTCCTTTCCTTTTACTAAAAATCTCTCGGGTTGGTCCATATAGACCTCTTCCTCTAAGTTCCCATTTAGAAAAATCGTTTTCACATCCATCTGATAAAGGTCTAAGTCATAATGAACCACCATTGCCATGATAATTCTTAGAAAGTCCTTTTTAGAAATAGGAGCAAAGATCTCTTCATATTTGATATCATCTTTCTGAGTAAAACCTTTGGCAACAAGTCTAGCTTTGTATTGTTCGATATTGCCATTAGAGTCGTGCTTGGTCTTATAGACCCATTTACACCCAACTCTTTTACAACCTTCAGGCAACTCTACAATATCCTAGACTTTTTGATCCATTGATTTTAACTATTCTTTCATGGCATCTAACCATTTTACATAATTAGGACTTCCCATGGCTTGTGAAAATGAAACTGGATCTACATCAATTCGTAAGTCATATTCTGACTCTTGTAAATAAACCAAATAATCATTAGAAATTGCAAGCCTTTTTTGTCTTTCAGACCTTTTTAATCTTATTTTATTTGGTTCATCCACTGTTGGTTCATTATGGAGTGGTTGTTCATTTGTTTGTTGTTCTGGTAAGTTGTTAGACCGTACAACAACCAACCATAGGAGCAACAACTAGAAAAGAAGCTTTTGGTAAAGAAATCTCTGCCTTAACATCTTGGATTTCCACTTTATGTCGTTCTACACTACCTCTAATTTCACCATTCTCAATGAACTTAGCATTTCTAGTTTCAGTAATTCTTGTACTATGACTAGACAATAAAATCTATACTCTTTAGATTTTTCTAGATAATCAATGAAGAAATCACTGGTGGTTCTTAAATTCAATTTCTTTTCATGTGGATTATAAATTCTTACTTCTGCTGGGCAACCCCGAACATGCAGGTGCCTGAAATTGAGTTTCCTTCCAGTCCACAGTTCGAAAGGTTTCTTGGGAATTGCCTTACTTGGAATCTTGTTTAACAAATACATGATAATTTTGAGAGCATGCATCCACAATGATAAGGGCAAAGAAGAATAGCTTAATATACTCCTAGCCATATCCATCAAAGTACGATTACGCTTTTCAGCAGCACCATTTTGTTGTGGTGTACTAGGCATTGTGTATTAAGCACATATGCTATGCTTTTCTTGGAACTTAGCAAATGGACCTAGGCATTGCCTAGTTTCATCATACTTTCCATAATATTTACCACTTCTGCTAGATCTTATAATTTTCACTTTTTTGTCTAATTGCCTTTCAACCTTTTTAATAAACATTTTTAAAATGTCTACTGATTGAGACTTTTCGTGTAGCAAATAGACATAATCATAACATGAAAAATCATCAACAAATGTGATAAAATATTTTTCTCCACGAAAGAATGGAACATCAAATGATCTATATATGTACAAGTTCAAGTTGTTGTGTGCTTCTTGTGGCTGGTTTCTTAGTTGTGTGTTTTGTGTGTTTCCTTTAATACAATCCACACAAATACCATGATCAATAAAATCCAAATCATGAAGGATTTTATTCTTTACTAATCTTTGTATTCTTTCTTTGGATATGTGACCCAAACATTTATGCCACAAGCAAGTAGAAGTTTTATCTGCTAAACTACGTTTAATATCAATACTATGATGTAAGATTAATAGTCTCAGCAAAAAGATTATCAAGCTTTAATTTATATGAACCATCATAAAGCATAATGAAACCAATAAGATGATTATACTTAAACCAAATGAAACATCCATTTTCAAATTTAAAAGAGTATCCAGCTGTATCAAGTTTAGATAAAGAAATTAAATTTCTATAAATATAGGGAACATAAAGAGTTTGAAAAAGATCTAAATGATGTCCAGTGTCTAAAATCAAATGGTAAGTTTCGATGGCTTCAACTGCAGCTTTGACTCTGTTGCCCATAAACACAATCTTTTCATTTGGATTTATGGTTTGGATCATAAGAAATCGCTGCATAGTATTAGAAATATGAGTAGTATAGCTAGAATCAATCCACTAAGTATTATAAAAGAACTTCTGCCAAATTTGATTCGAAACATACAAAAGCATTAGGCTTATCTTTCTTTTCGAACTATGCCATACATTTGAGGCAATCTTTCCGAAAGTGTCTAGGGTTTTTGCAGAAATGACACTTATCATCCTTTTATTCATTCTTATGGAATTATGCAGATGATTTATTGGTCTTTAGTGGTCCTTTATTGCACTTTCCATTCTTCTTTCCCGATTTCCTTTTATCTCCTGGCTAACCCATGAGATTAACTAAGTGGATTCCTTGTTTCTTAAGCCTTGCTTTTTCTTGAATAAGCATACTTTGTAATTCTGTCACATTCCATTTATCTTTTACAGAGTTGTGATTTATTTGGAATGGACCATATTGAGGAGGCAAGTAGTTTATAATAAGCTACACAAAGAATCCTTCACTCACTTCCAAGCCCATGGATCCTAAATTTTGTTGCTAAACTTAAATACATGATACAGATTTAGATATTCGCATAAATAAACATAAATGCACATTGAAGTCTCCTTTGGGCCATCAACAATATACAGTAATAAACATAATTGATGTTTAATTTAATTTCACTTAATTGGTAATTAAATATGCCAGCTATCTTTGGATATACTAAACATGTTTAATTACGTATATTAATCAACTTTTGGGTGATCCTCAAATGTCTCATTAAATATTTCTATTTTCATGTTATATCATTCACGGCATCACATAAACATGAGTAACTGAAGATAATATTCTATAATTTGATATTCATAAATCTTTAAGTTTGACCACTTTGGTGACTGACGAACTTTCATCATTTATGAGTATCAAAATGCTTAATCATTATTTCAATATGCAAGCTAGTTATATCATCACCCATAAGATCTCACATAATATAACATAATAATAATAATATTAAATGTCACATGAATCTTACGTTTAATTTTAATTGCAAATAAACTATAATACAATTAAATCAAAATAAGGGCACTTAAACATAAAAGTGTCATCTATTTTTTTATCATAAACTTTTTTAAATCAATAAAAATCAAATACAGTTCTTTTTTTCTTTTCCTAATTATTTTCATTAAATCTTTCAATAAATGAATAGCTTCTATAGTAAATTTATCAGGCATAAACTAAACTAATTTTGTGATACCCTAATATTACAATATAATGTATGCTCAATTAACCTCTCTTATAGTTTTAATGTATGCCTTATTAACTTAATTCTTTTATAGTTAGTATAATATTATACTTTGCTTTTATTCTTATAAATAGGTACCAATGAACGCTTTTTTATTCATTTGATATCTTTTTAATCTTTAAAATCATATTAAACAACTTAGTGAACAAAAAAATTCCTCCATCTCCCATATATTTTCAAATATCTATTAGAATGCATGTAGTCTAATTGCTTTTCTACACTTTATTCTCTTTAAAGTCTTCCCAACTTCAGGTTTATTTATACGCCGGATGTAGCAGCAATTTCTATCTTCTTTTGAATGCTTAAATTAGTAAAATTAATTGTATTATTACAATTATCTTTGAAAAAGTTTTTAAAGTAGCTCATCTATCTATATTGAATATCTTCATCTTTAAAAAGTACTTTGTAATTCACATTTTTAATACATTTTATTCTAGTAAAGTCCTTAGTTTTCTTATTTCTTACTTTAACAAGCTTATATATATGTCTTTCTCCTTCTTTAGTGCTTACAATAACAGCAACAATAATCAAGTCTTAATCCCACTAGGTGGGATCTACTACATGAATTCTTTGTTTTCATTATGCTCTATCAATTAACAAATTCTTATCTAAGTTTAAGTAATTAAGATCACTATTTATAGTTTCTTGTCATGCCTTCTTTAGTCTCTCTCTTCTTCTTTGTACATGAGCAAGATCCAATAACTCGATTTTTCTAACTGGAGCTTCAGTCAGCCTACGATTTATATTTCCAAACCATCTAAGTTTATCCTCAATTGGTGTAAGTATATCCACACATCCACGTTAGCATTCTCATTTCTGTAATATTTATTTTATTTGTATGTTTTCTCTTTGCAGGCCAGCATTCAGCACCATATATCATTGCTGGTTTTACTACAGTTTTATAATCGCTCCTTTAGCCCCTGTTTATTTGGCAGTTTAAAGTTAACTTGGTTTAATTTTAAACAGGCACATTTCATCGCACATAAAATTTAATACTAAAAATTAATTTTATTTCACATCCTACACATATTACCAAAATAATAACTAACTTATATCACATCCCTCACATATCCCAACATAATAACTAACTTTATATCACATCCCTCATATATTCCAACATAATAATTAACTTTATTTCATATCATTCACAATTTTCAATAAAACAATATCTCTATCTGAGTTTAATTTTAACCTTGTTAAATTTAAACCTCACAAACAAACAGGTTTTTAGTGTCTAATTTTCTATAAAAATCATCAAAAAGCGTCTTTTCTACATTATTGACTGCTTTCTTCAATTCTTGTCGAGCAATCTTATACTTTTTTAAATTCTCTTTGCTCTTGGACTTAAACTAGTTTTTGTAATGAACTTTTTTTTAAAATTTTTCTTTTATTTTTCTTTCCACCACTAAGTTTTTTTATTGTTTGTAGCTTTTCCTTTTGATTTTCTCGGTATAGTTTTTACAACCTTGCAGATTCAGTTAGCAACTTCCAATTTCTCTCCCTTAACCCTTTGCGTGAGACGTACTTTTTGATGGAGAGAAATTACGATAAGTAGGGAACAGAGAAGGCTGGTTCCTCAATACATAATCATAATGTTCATGTACCATCAACGTGCCCTCGGGGAAATATCTCTTTTTATTAACCAATAGGAATTTGACATGTAATTATTATTAAACCAAATTAATAATATTTATTAAATAAGTAAATAACAAATTATAAAATGACACATGGACCATAATATTTTTTACACAACATAGTTGTTGCCAATGATTGAATCCCCGGTTTTGAAAATAATGTGGTAGCATGTTCAAAACAGTGTTTTTCCTGGCTAGAAAGTACATTATGCAACTTATAGTAAATCATGGAAAAGATGTTTTGCCTCTTTCTATATATATTCTACAAAACAGTCTCTTTAGTACTGAATTTTTTTGTTCTTCAGAGAAAATCTTTGGTAGATTTTGTGTCTATTTTTTATTTATGTTTGTTATTGCAGAGTCACGGGTGAGAATTTGCATTATGGTACTCCAATTAATCCACAAAAACTATCAATTCCCGGGGGATCATCAAGTGGCTCTGCTGTGGCAGTTGCTGGCGGAGTTGTTGATTTTGCCCTAGGTATGTTATGAACTATTTTTGTGCCATATTCAATGAGTTCACTTGTCCTCTTCCCTGGAATTATGAGTTCCAATTAATATGCCAATACATGTGCATAAATGTTCATGTATGCATGTATATGTGGTATGTGTATTTCTATAATCTCTCTCTTACACACACATATTTATAGAGATGGAGGGAGGGAGATTACTAGAAACACAGAAACATGCAGATGTACAGTATACAGCAGTATGCTGCCCTTTAACCCGACTTTCTTTAATTTTAGTGTCTTAACAAATCTTTTAGAAGTTTTTACTTCATTTACTTATTTGATTCCAGAAGGTCCTAATGACTCTTAATAAATGGATCTTATCATTTATTGTACCTGGGGCAACAGTACGACTTGGTGTCCATCACCTTTGGGCATAGGTGATTTGTCTGGAAAAGACATGCTTCATTACATAACTTCAGAAACCTGCATTCTTTATGGCTTATATAAATTTAGTCACTTGAGGCTGCTTCCACCAATGCAGGTTCTGACACAGTTGGATGCGTAAGAACACCAGCTGCCTTTTGTGGTATCTTTGGATATAGACCTTCTCATGGAGTTTTATCAACCATTGGAGTTTTGACTAACTCACAAAGTTTAGATACTGTTGGTATATTCTTAAGATATTTTGTGAAGTTTTTTTGTTTTCATTTATCAAATATCGTTCTTATTTATATTGTAATATTATATTCATCCTTGTATTTATATATTTTACATGATTGATTTAATTACAGGATTATTTGCCCGAGATCCACATATCTTCCATCGTGTGGGACATGTATTGTTACAAGCATCAGCAACGGGTGTTAAGCGTGAAAAACGCTTTATAGTTGCTGATGATGTCTTTCAATATTCAAGGGTTCCAAAGCAGAAATCTATGCATGTTATAAGCAAAGCCATTGAAACTCTTTCTGGGTGTAAGTTTAATCCTCGATCTTGTGCTTCAAGGATCTGTGATAGTTTTGGCATATATATGATTGTTCTGATGACTGCATATTTCTTTAGAGATGTTTTACATGGTTATGAATTATACTTTTCCGTATTTGCCTTGCAGATCAACCAACAAAGCATATGAGTATTAGCCAATACATTGCTACAAATGTACCAAGTTTGAAAGAATTTTGCAAGCCATCTACAAAGCTGCACCAGGGATCGTCTGTTCTGCAGACTCTTTCAAAACTAATGGTATCGCTGCAAAAGTATGTTATTTGGAGTGTGTGGACAATATTTGCTAATTTCCATTTATTTATTGAACAATTAAATATACTCACCGTAACACTTTAAGGACATGATGTAGATAGATTGGGTTATATATATTGGAAATAGGAAATAGGGAATAGAAATTATGGTTTCTGTATACAAAGCCACCGGGGGTTATCTGTAACAGCTTCTTCTGTATATGAGAGCTTCTCTTGAAAGTTTTGATGTTATTGATAAACTAGGGTGAAGATGTATTGGTGTCAAGTTTTGTTTGTAATGGTTTTAATAAGAATGAATGATAAGTAAGAATTCGTAAAATCAATGCCAAATAATTTTTTTAATGTAGCAGCATCCCTGTTGATAAATTCTTTCATGAATATGGAGTAAAGGCTTTGCAGCATACTGGGAATAATCATATGGTGACCGGCTGAAATGTTGGAAGAAACCGTAACAGTGAACTACCATTTTCAGAGAACCATACGGTTGTACAACTGGGGTCTCTGAGACTGTCTTTTGTGTTGCATGTATAACCTAGGTTGGGCCTGAATACATGTCCAAATGGTTATTGCTTTGGAACGCTTTATATTTGGTATTAATTCCTTAGTTTTAGAGTGATGCTTTTTTGGCTATTATATTATCTCTGCTTGCTGGATTTGATTGAACCTTTGAAAATTATGTACTATTGTAACTTGTAACAGGTACATTTAGAAAATATAGTGACTATGATATTGCCATCTTTGCAAATATTTCGAATTTTGTTTTTTTTTTATAATTTGACCAGTTGCTGGTATAGATTGTTTCTAGATCACTAAGCCCTGGTGTTTAGACAAGGTATTACAAGTGAAGAATCAGAATACTGAAAAGCAGTGAAAACTGTTGTTTTTATACTTGCATGTACATGGAACTTGTGTGGACCTCTGCATTTGCCAATGGAAAATTTTAAAGACATGCTTTTTCTTGTTTGTTTAGCTTGGGCATACTCCAATCTGTACACATATTGTAACATCTTGATGCATCATTGGCTTTTGATCCTTTTTTTTGGGGAAGAAGAATATAGCTCTCTAAAGATTCCATACTCTATGCTAAATGTGGCATAAGATGAGGAGAGCTACAAACTAAATGACTGCTGGCTTATTCCTTGTTGGTATTACAATTACGGAAAGATACTTGTCTATGAAGAATAAGTCCGATTTATCCTTACTTCTGCAGATATGAGTTCAAATTAAACCATGAAGAATGGATTAAAACAGTTAAACCAAGATTGGGGCTTGACATCTCAAAACGCGCACTAGCAGCCATAAATTCAACACTTGATGACATCAAATCTTTGTATAAAGCACGGAAAGATGTTCGAGCTGCTCTCAACAGTCTCTTAGAGGTTTCTTTGTAGTAATTTATCTTCATAATTTCTCGTCCAGTTCCTTGTCACCTTTCATTTCACTTTATTAGTACCGCCATCTTGAAGTAGAACAATATTATCATTATTAAGCTAGCACATGTTTAGCCTGAAGCCTCCATTCATAGCAAGGAATTTGTTTTTCTTTTGTATATATCAGAGATATTTATGGACTATATTTATTAATCTGAACTTTTTATGGGTATTAGTGACTTTATACATACAGTTATCAGTCACTGGAGATACTCTTTTAGTTATCTGCTTTACAGTGTAAAGTCTTATGAATTTTTTTTTTTCTTAAGGCATTTTAACTTGTTAGGTAGTTACAGCATTAGCTAATTTTGATGCCCTTCTGCCATTGTCTTTTCAATGGAATCTGCTAAAGTGACCTGACAGTAATTTTCTCATGTAACGTTAGGGTTGTTATCGTACCGATTTCGAGCGAGTCGAAGTCAACTCGAAATCGTAAATTTCGAGCTCGGCTCAACTCGAAATCGGCCCGAAATCGAAATGGGATATGATTCGAGCTGGTTCGGCTCGAAATGATTCAATTTCGAGCCGGCTCGAATCATGATTTGAATCAGCTCGTAATTGTAAAAAAATGTAGAAATATTATGATTCAAGAGGATTTGATCTCTGGACCTCGAGGAAAATAATCTTTAAATCTTCTTTACTCTACCACTAAACCACTAACTAAATTATATATAATAACATTTTATTTATATATATATTTATATTATATATCAATATTATTTATGCTATACATATAATTTCGAGCCAAAACGAATCATATTTCGAGCGAACTTGGGCCAACTGGAAATTGGCTCGAAATGAACTTCGAGTCAAAATCCTTAGCTCATGATTCGATTCAAAATTTTTGAACTGATTTCGAGTCGATTCAAAAATCGAACGAGTTTCGAGCGGGTTTTGAGTTTCATATATTTTTAACAACCCTACATGTAACCTCACAGTCGCAGTTATTTGTGATGTGTTGAAACTTTAACCTTATTCTTCAGCTATAAGGATTAAGTTAAATGGATGTTGTTCGCCATGGTGAAACTTGTAAGAAGTCCACTACACCTATTTTTCCCTAATCGGGATTGCTTTTGATGCCAATCCTGAAGATATCTTTTTTCCTGATATCATTTCCCTACATAACAGTTTCTTCTTTTGTTTTTGTTCCATTTTTGTTTCTAAAAATATATGCAGTAAACAATCATTTCATGATGTTATTTTTTTCTTTAAACTGTTGTTTGGGGATGTATAAGATAACCCCTTTTAAAAATTGACCTTATTTAATTTTAACCTAACATATCACATCACACCACACATAAAATTTAATATTAATTTTTTTTTTTTTTTACATCCTACACACATTACTAAAATAATAACTAACTTATATCATATCCCTCACATATCCCAATATAATAACTAACTTTATATCACATCCCTCACATATCCCAACATAATAATTAACTTTATTTCACATCGTTTACAACTTTCAATAAAAAATATCTTTATCCAAATTTAATTTTAACCTTGTTAAATTTAACCTTACAAACAAACAGACTGTTAATGTTAAAGATAGGTTGACTCGCATTGTTCTTTTTACGTAGAAATAAGCTGTTTAGTTTCCTATTGATCTATTTTCAGTTTATACTAATTACCATTTCATAACACATACTCTTTTAGTTTCTGACACCTTTCCTCTCTAATCTTCCCTAGGATGATGGAATTTTAGTAATTCCAACAACCCCAGATTTCCCTTTAAAAACTAGCTTGAAGAGGAAAATGTCTCCTGAGTTTGAAGACTGCTTGCATATATTGCTGAGCCTTTCTGGGTTATCGGGCTGTTGTCAGGTAATAATATGTTGATGGAACTTTTGAAGTGTAACTTTCTAAAAAGTATCTTGTACTTTCTGCAGGTTGCTATTCCATTTGGGAAGCATGATGGCTTTCCCATTTCACTTTCATTCATAGCTGCACACGGAGCGGATAAGTTTCTTCTTGATACTGTTCTAGATATGCACTCATCGCTCCAGGAACAGATTAGCATCGCATCAAATTTAACCCCTGCAGCAGATTTTGATGGGGACATGGATGCATCTGAGCTGTTGAAAGAAAAGGTGTATCTCATTATTTTTATTCTCCTAAATCTTAGCCATGCTTATGTCTTTTTGAACTTTGTAAGGCCTCTAATTGTTTCTTACTGATTTATGCTTTTATTTATTAAATGTTCAACCTTCAATTTGTTTTTAGACAAGATTACAATCTGAATGATTTGAAACTTTCATTTGTGAACTACACGGATTGCTCTAGATTTGTTCACTAATAATTCTTCATAAACCAGGCGTATTGGCTGCTTTGATGCCAAGCCATTGCAGCTAATCTTTTCTTGTATACATCAAATGGTATTCAAGTTGCTCCATTGTTCTTGCTTTATCAGTATCCCTTCCGAGCCTTGCTCTCAAGAGAGTTACTCTTTGATGAAATATTTTGTTTCCTGACATGATTTTCTTTGCAGTCACTTCCCTGTATTCCCTTTTCCTTTCCATCTATGATACTTGTGACATACTGGAAGAACAAAAAAGCTTCCCATTTGTGTAAATGGTTAAATGCTATATAAAAAAATGGTTGAATGCATAAGTTCTTTTTTATCCAAATTGTAATACTTAGTTTCCTGATCTAGCTCATTATACCTGCATTTGTAAGACACTAGTCAATACGTTTATGATGAAAGATTGCGAATTATTTGATTTATATTTTTCAAAATATGATGAAAGACTGCAACTTGTTTGAGATATATTTTTCAAAATGCTTGTCTAGTTTGTGAATAAAACATTATGCAACATTTTTGGTGTTTATGAGCAGAAAAATGTGTTAAAAATGCTTAATATTAATGGTTCTATGGTTGTTTTGGCCTCAGGAAAGGACATCCTGTCAGGCTTGGGTAAAAATTGTGTAGTTTCATTTGGTTACTCAAATGCGTACCTTTGCAGGGAAATGCTGCATTTAAAGGAAAGCAATGGAACAAGGCTGTTAATTTCTACACTGAAGCTATCAAATTGAATGATTTAAATGCAACTTATTACTGCAACAGAGCAGCTGCTTATCTTGAACTTGGGTGGTATGGTTTTTTTTGTTGGTATAATCATAGTCAATGTCCAGAGTTCTTATGATATCTAAATTCAAAATAAAAAGGACTCATGATATTTCATTACTATTTTGTCAATCCTTTGCAGCTTCCAGCAGGCTGAAGCTGATTGCAATCAAGCCATTATACGAGATAAGAAGGTGATAAGATACCATCAATATTTTCTGAAGTTTTTATGCCTAATGGCAGCAATATGCAAGTTTTGCAATAGTGTGATACTATTTGTACATTTACAAATAAATTGATTATCTATACATTAAACTAAATGGTAGCTATGTTTCTTTTTTTCTGATTATTTAAACATTTGGCAGTTCTACTTCTATAAATACTTTCATCCTTTTTAATGTCTTCTGGCTTCTGTTCTATGTCCTCCATTCTCCTATAGAGAATCTGCTTGTAGTATTATGATGTGCTTACTGCATTGTTTCTTATTTTTAAAATCAGAATGTGAAAGCATATCTAAGGAGAGGAACAGCGAGGGAGATGCTCCTATATTATAAAGAAGCTGCCCAAGGTGACAATTTTAAGTTGATATTCTGATGTAACATAATATCTTTATTCGTCCAATTAATATTTATGAAGAAGCAGCGCTAGGTGAGAATTTTATGTTTGTATTCATATGTAAATATCTTTAGGCATCTTTTTCAAAAAAAAAAAAAAAATCTTTAGGCATCCAATTAATTTTTAGTTCCATTTTTGTGTAGGATGCAAGATGCCTATAGAGGGGTGGGGGAAATTAAACAAAATATGCACAAATAACTTTGAAGAACATTTAGCAATAATAGAATAAAATGCAAATTAAAATGCAAGAAGAAGTAAATAGTAGTTATACAGACAGACGAACACATCGATGTAATGTGACTCAGAATCACATCTGCCTACATCTATCGTAGGTACATCTTGCTAAGAGATTCCTTAAAAGTTTTCATTAAACACTATCTACTTTTCATTTGGGTATTAGAGAAACCCTTTTATACTAAGTCACCACACTCCTTTGTTCATTAGGTTTCACTCATTTTCTTCACTCGAAGGCACCCTTACTAAGCCGCACGCTCCACCACTTGTAGGTTCTCTCCTTAGATTCACACACAAACACACACACACTCCTCTGTAAAGAATGACTAAGCCACACGCTCCACCACTTGTAGGTTCTCTTCTAGAATCACACAAAACACACTCTCTCTACTCTCTAAAGAATGAGAATGAAAAGCTGAGAGAGAAAGAGGAAGAAACATAAGAGTATAGTACAAGAAAAATATCACCTTGTTCTCTTAGGATTAATCAATCATAAATGTGAGAAGAAAGATGAATATTCACCCTTGTAAACTTGAGTACTAGCACCCTAAGTAGGCCAATGCATTCTGTTTAATTAGTCGGTTTAGTCATCAAACCAAAAATAAAAATTGAATTCGGTTTTAAATTTTAAAAAATTAAACTAACCAAATTAGATTATAAATCAAACTAAATGAACCAAATAAATATCGATTTTGCTTGGTTCGGTTCGATTAAAATTATATTTTTAATTTAATTTTTTATCTAAAAATTTTCTAAATCTTCTCATAATGATGTTAAATGTTGTTATACAAATATCTAGACAATAGCCTTAATACAAGAGTAATTTAACACAAAAAATAATTTAGCCAAATGAAAAATCCATCCTGACTTTAAATCATAGCCTATAAAAATCGTCTAAGCATATGAAATAATTAAATTGCATCACCATAATAGACTTAACAAAAAAAGGCAATAAGAGTTTAGTAGTAATTGTATAATCAACTTTACAACATAATTAAAATTACATAATAAAATTATATTTATATGTATGGTTATTAATAATCGGTTAATTCGGTCAGTTTAGTTTTTAAATATGTGAAACCAAACCCAAATCGATTAACCAAAATACTTAGAATATCAAATCATCACCAAACCGTTGGATTCTAAATCAAATCAAACTGCTAAATTTAAATTGTTCGGTTTAGTTTTTCGATTTAAACCTCGTTTGCACACCCTAACCTTAAGGCCATGTTTGGCTCAAGGACTAAATCAGGACCAAAATGATACTAATTTAAAAAACAACAATAATAATCATAAATAAATTTTTTTTGGTCTAAAATGTGAAATAAAGTATATATTTTTATTAAAAATTATTGAGTATGTGAAGTAAAATAATATTTTTTTATATTAGAATTTGTGCATAATGATTGAAAATTTTTATTTATTATTATTGTTGTTGTTTTTTAAATTAATATCACTTGGGTCCTGATTTGGTCCTCGTGCCAAACAGGGCCTAAGCACTCAACACTTTGAGCATCTTTTGGTCACTTCAAATAAGAGCTTGAATTATTCTTTTTACCAGTCGCATAATTAAGGCAATGAAACTCCTTTAAAGATATTCCAAATGGCTCAATAGAATAAATACAAAAAATTCTAAAAAGGCATTTAAAATGACGGGTGAAAATTAGTCAAAATAACACTTTGTCAAGCAGTAGTTTAAGGAATTTCCAAACCAAGCTCTAATGGTAAGATACTTGATCGACCACTTGATTAATTAAATACCTCTTGGTCGACTAACTGGCCCACCACCTTTAATACATCGAGACACTCCCTAGGTTTTGTTATAGGTTTATTATGCTTGGTCAACTACTCCCCTTGGTTGACCAAAGTTCAAAAACAATGTTAACTTTCAAATGTCGTGATTTCACTCATAACTAGCTTAGACTCAAACTCATTAACTTCCTAGAGTGTCCCTAGTGCTCAAGACTCTATTTATCCACTTACACTCATTAAAACTAATCTTACAATAGCTCTACTCTGAAGAAATTGAAAATACAAAATAAAAAAAATGAATACTTTGGGTTCTTTGTTGACTCATCGCCAAACTTAAACACTTTGATTCTTGCGTTTATTCTTATTAGAGCTGGTCTTTTCTCATCTTTCACTGGTTCTCTTTGCTTGTTCCATCAGATTGCTATGATTTCATTGAATCACCACCAACTTTACACTACTTAAGCCTGGAAAGCACAAGTCAATTACTAACTTAAAATCCTTGTCAAACATCAAAATAAGATTATCATTGATATCAAGAGAGGAGCTAACAATCTATCTTTTTTTGATGTTTGGTAACTAATACAAGTTAGAATATATAAAATAATATAAAGAAAACCGAAGAGTGTAGAAGAATTCGTTTATTGAAATTCATCTCAAACAAAAACTCTCCCTTGACTAGAGATATTCCCCTCCATCAAGGGAACTTCTCCTTGATCAAAGCTTCATTTATCTCCCCTCTAGAGCAAAGCTTCCTCGGCATGGTACTCCTTTCGGTGAACTTTTGGTAGTGTTCGTTATAAAAAAACAAAAAAAGAAACAAAAACAAAAACAAAACAAGAAATGCGGTATACATGGGAGCCACATGCTCCATATTATATCTACTCATATGACATTAAAAAAAAACGCAAAGATATAAACGAGCCAGGCTCTTGAAAATAACTCAACCATACTTAAAGTTCATCTAGCCTTGTATCGCCCAAACATAGATGAGTAAGGCAATAAGAATATGAATGACCTAAACCTCAAGCCTTTCCCTTTTTACCATACGTCAAAAGTAGGGAGAAGGATATAGAAATGAACTGAAATTGCATAAAAGCCAGGTAATATTGCTTGATAAATAATTTGCTTTCGGAAGGTCATAATAATAAGACACTTGAGGCATGAAGGCTATGTTGTCATGGGAAGGTTTCTGTCCCAGGTTAGGGAGAAGAGAAGTAAACTATGTTTGATGTGGAGACGATGTACCATGGTGTACGTCATGTATAGGTGTTGGGATATAATACTGGTATGATCAACAGAAACAATGGGAAGAACGCAATCCCTAACAAAAGGATGGGGAGGAACCCATTTAAGCTGTAAATGTTTGCTGAATGAGGATCTCTGACCAGATATTGATGTGCTCCTATAGAAGTGCATAAGAAAAGGCATCTTAAGAAAAAAAATGCATCCCCATGTGGTTTATACTCAGGGAAAGAATAGGTAGATCGAGTTTTGCAGGCACCAAGGAATAGGTTGAAGTGTTTGGGAGATATGATCAAATATAGGATATCATGACCTTGTGCTTGTAAGGTGAGTATTGTACATTGCTGAAAAAATAGTGCATAAGTCTACAATCATATCATACCTAGTAAGCAAATTTTCTCCAAAATGATTCAATGTTAGGAACGAGATTGCAAAAGTAGTTCAGATCATAGAATTGAACCTTTATGGGCTCATATCTATAGGATGAATAGGTGATGGCCCAAGCTTCATTTGGGAAGAGAGGAAAATCAAATCGTCAGAATGATTTCTAAAGGAGGAGAAAATAAAGTAGAGGGTTTGGAGCTTGAAGCTCAAAATCTTTGACTTTTAGAGCTAGCAGTCACAGAGAAGTATTGGTTTGAGATTGCGACCTCAGGAGGATTGACAGATGTCCATTAGAATGGATGGAGGGAGGGAGGGGAGCCGCTTGTTGCGCCTTAAATATTTTAATCTGAAACTTCGCCATAGACATATGGAACTCCATCAATTATGTCTACTTGGTCTGGAGGGAGGGAGGGGACCATTTTTTGTAACAAAGTATATTTCAATTTTAAACTCGGATCAACAGATCTCCATCAGGAGAGGAGGCGGCTGTTTGCGCCGAAAATATTTCAATTTGAAACTACATAAAACGACAGGTAGATCTCCATTGGGATGAAGGGGAGCCGCCTTTTGTGCCTTAAATATTTTAACTTGAAACTGTGCGGATCCACAGAGAGGGAAGAGGGAATTGGGCCACTTTTTGTGCCTAGATTATTTTAATTAAAACTCCACAGATTAACAGACAGATCTCCATCTATATCTGTTTGGTTTGGGAGAGTGGGTGTGGTGCACTTTTTTTCTCCTAAAATATTTCTACTTGATAGACAGATCTCCATCAATCTCTATTTAGTCTTGATTTCCTCGTTCTGTTGATTCTGGCCTTTGTTACTCTAAGTCTAGTAACCATCATTCGCACTTGAATAAATTAGCAACAAAGGATTATTATACTTCCTATCTTCTTTCGAAAATGAACCTTAATGGTTGTACATCTTTCTTCTTTGCAGATTTCAGACACGCTCTTGTTTTAGAACCACAGAACAAGGCCGCACGCGATGCCGAGAAAAGGTTGAAGAAACTGATGAGCTGACCTATTGATCCAGATTTGACTACATCTGCAAGCAGACCCACTTCCATCATTTTGGAATTATGAAGCACCAGACCTGCTTACAGATTGCTGGCAAAAGCTTCTCTCTTTCACCTTCAAAAAAAGATCTTCTTGCTCTATTTTAAAGATATAAGTTCACTTTCATTCTGTATTATATAGTTGCATTTCAAGCATCACCATAAATCTTAAAACTGCTGTTCTTTGGAAATTGAATTTTTCTTCCATAAGATCTTATTTTTGTATAGACACTCTATTACATTGTAACAATTTTCTAATTAAGATTATCAGTGCCTTGTGCTTCGGCCACAATTTTTTACCCCTCCCGGCCTTTTACACTAATTGTATGCACTTTGTGGGGGAGTATTTGATTTAATATTATATTATATTATTTAAAAAAACAATTATTTAAATGTTTTTTAGATGTTATATTGATTTTTTTTTTCTGTTAAATTTTATTTGAAGTAATTTTCTTATGAGCATAAGTTATGTTTGTGAAGATCATGCTAATGATGAAATCATTTTGGCTCTTGTCATTCTCCTTGATGGCCTGGTTTGCATTCTCTCTGGAACAGTCTGTAGAACATTTTGAATATCTATATGTCAAATACGCTTGAAAATTTCATATGATTCTATATGTGATTTTCTTTAATGATAAAATACTCCAGTTTGTGATGATCATAAACATGATCATAAGTCATATGTCAGTCATAATTATCAGACTATTTTTATCTTGTTGCTACGTCTAGAGTAGGTAAACACAGGCCCTTTTTAATTAATAAATATAACTATATACAAATTTTAATATTAAAGTTAATGATATTTTAATTTGACAAATTTTAGGGTAAATTGCATCTAGCCTTTGATTTAGAAGAGTATTGCAAATTAGTTTTAATTTTTTAAAAATCTCAATTTAAGCCCCTAAAGTTGTATAAATGCTATGGGTTTAATCCCTCTTTTAGAATTTTATTATTTTCACTGATTTTTTAACGTAAAATTTGATCATTATTTCACTAGTTTGAACCATTTATATATTTTAAAAGATCATCATATACTTTTATGCTCATCCATCTTTTGAAAATTTAACAAAAAATCTAAAATTTTATTTCTCCTGCCTTTTACTTTCTCTCCACTAAAAATTTAAAATTAAAAAAAATTATGTTAATATTTTAAAATTATATTTTTAAAAAATCAAAAAATTAACAAACAAAAATAATGTTACAACATAGTAGTAAAAAATTAACAATTGTATCGAACTAAAATTACAATGCTTTTGCAACTCTAAGAACTCAAATCAAAGTTTTTAAAAAACTGAAGCCAATTTATAATGTTCTTCTGATGTCAAAATCCTGAATGCAATTTTACCTAAATTTAAATATTAAAATTAATTTTATTTTATATCTTATATAAATTTTAAAATAAACAATTATTTTATTTCATATTCTATATACATATTAAAATAAAATCAATTTTATTTCAAGTCATTCATAATTCTTAATTATATTTCATATTATTTATATATTTTAAAATCAAATATTAACTCAATTTCATATTCTCTGTAAATATTAAAACAATAATTATATTACATTCTTTACGCATCTTAATATAATAACTAATTTTATTTTATTTTATGATATATATAATTCTTAATAAAAAATTATTTCCTTCTAAATTTAAATTTAACTTTATTAAAATTAATATTTATAAATAAATACATAATTAGTCAGATTAAAGTCAGACAATTTATTCATTTTTTTAGAAATAAAAAATGTATTCAATTATTTTATGACGAACTACCAAACTTATTTTTTCAAGTAAATATGCATTATACGTGTTACAAATAATATTATAAGTTATTTTTATATGAATTATATTTACTTTTAAAATTTTTTTGATGGTATCTATTCTTTTAAGTTAATCTTTTCAATATTTACATTTATATATTATAAGTATACAAATTAAAAGATAACAAAAAGCACTTTGGTTTTTTTAGTTTTCAAATGCCCTCAAATCTTTTCCATCAAATAAAATAACCTCTTTCTTATCCAAAATAATAATAAAAATAAAATAACCTTTTGAGAATCAAACAAACAAAAAAGCCCTCAATCTGATCCCATCGTTTTAAGAATTATTAATATTTATGTCCTTTGAAAAATATTAAAACTTAAATTGATAGTGGATTGATTGAACACCCAAATTTTAGAACTTTTTTTTTATCATTGCACTTTTATTGAGAATCACAATTATTTAAAAAAAAATACGCTATAATGATCAATAGAGATAAAACAGTCAAAAGAAAAAAAAAATCAGGATATTTGACCAATCATCTAATGAACAGCTGTGATAATTTTCAGTAAGACTTAGCTGCTAAATATCCAACAAATGAAGGAACTAGATTGCCAAAGGAGCTCATCGAAGATCTTAAGCTTTTGGATGTAAAAAAAACTTAGCGACAAAAAGTTCTACTTTATCCAACAAAACATCAAACCGTTTATATTATACCCACAGACAAACTTTATGGTAGGAACATTTTTTTAAAAGTGTGAGGTAGGAACACTTAAAAGCCAAAGTTCCCCCGAGACACGAGCACAGGCGGATTGTGCGCCCAGTCGCAAGAGATCCATGCAGCCACATGTCCCGTGTGCGCCGATGTGATGCAAGCTAGCTTGTGGTTCGTGTAGCTGCTCGCGCAATTACTCAATTGTTCGCATGGCTATGCATAGCCAGCACAATTGCGCAATATTACTTAACAATAGCGTCGCATGTCAAGGGGTATGGAAAAAAATTTAATAGTTGTGTAGGGGTAGTTTTGTAAAAAATGTCTTTTTAACAATTTTATTATCATTGGACCTAATTGCTGCCTAACATTCAATTAGAGGGACCTAGGTGAGACCCTTTAAAAGTTAGGACTAGTTTGCAAGTACTCCTCTACCTCAGTGGCCCAGATGCAATTTGCCCTTCTCAATTTCTCGGGCGATTCAAGCTAACTCGATTAAAGTTCAAGCAAGCACAAAACTGAATGCTACTTGAGTCCGATTGGCTCAAATTGATCTATAAATAACGAGCCGAGCTTGAGTCGTGCCTAGCTCAACTTGAATTCAGATCGTTCTCATCCCCATTTGTTACTCTCTCAAAGCTAGGCCCTCGATATGTTAAAGTATTAAAGAATTATTTTGTTCCTTAAGTTGGTCATTGGCTCAAGATATTTAGGATTTTTGTCATTATTGTCATCACTTACTGGCCCTACCTCTAGATTTGCCTGTTGATTGTACAGTTTCTCTGCATTAAATTCTTCTCCCTTAAAAACTTCCACCATCCGTTTGGTACCACCAACATTAGTTTGAGTTCCCATTTCATTCAACCCATCAATCTTAAGCAGCAACTAACTCTCTTTTTCATTCAAATGAAGGTATTTGTGTTTGAAAAGCCCCCCAAAATTCTAAGACCTTTGAGTATTAATTTTAGCCAATAGTTTTTTTGTTTTGATTGTAATTTTAGCTAATAGTTGAAGGGATGGTATGATGTATTATCCCTTAATTAGTAGATAAAGCTATTACTTAAAGATCCTAGAACCTTTAGAAGCTAGTTATGAGAGCCCGCATTTCGTTCAAGACATTACGTTGTAGTTTTTTCTAATATATGCTTACAATGAACCTAAAGGGAAGGATGAAGCATCTAAAGTGCCAGTGTGAATTACAATCTGAGAGAAAATCACAAAGCTGAGGTGGTGGAGATGACCAGGATATCTCTTCTCTGCACCTTCGCTGAAGATCCATTCGGAGAAGGGCTTCCATAGAGTTGGGAACAATGGAAGCAGCTTGCGGTTGTAAGGAGGCAAGAGCTGCAGAGAATGCAGCTAAGAATCCAATGGAAACGTCGGAAGGGCGATGATTAAATAGCTCAAGGCACAAGAGGAATTCCGTTCTCCTTGCATTAGTATTACAGATTTATGTTCGACATGCACTGCTTCGTAAACCTCTTGACAAGAAAATGTTAATTGCATCGTAATAAATAGCCTTGTTCACAAGTTAATCGTGATCAGCTGTACACATCCATCTTGATTTATTATTCCAAACAGACATCACTTCGAGTGCAATGATGCGGGAGGAATTGGCGATGCTGAAGCATAGCTGAATACAAGGTACAACTATTTATTACACGATTACTTGTCTTAGACTTCCTCCACTAATTGGAAATACAACAAATCACAGTTTTGAATGAAATCACAAGCTATTACCATATACTAAAACTTTGCAACTCAAGTTGTGATAACCTGTGGCTAAAGAAGGTGAGGAGTGATCACTAGTTAATGTCCTAAGAAAAGGGAGTCACTAGAGTAAAATGTTATTTCTAGTAGGCTTCTAAGCTAGATGATGAGTGGCGAGAGGGGTCACTATATAAATAAATAATGTGATCTCAATTGTTGGGACATGGGATGTTACACAAGTGGTATCTCTAATCATTCCAACAACAATGGAAAACAGTTCACTACTCCCTAGTTTGCCTTGATATCAATATAAGAAGTAATTTTCACAATAAAAAGTTGAAAAACAGCCAAAGATTCTTTCATGTGATAAAGCTAGCTATCCTTTTTTTTTTTTTTTGATAAAATAAAGCTAGCTATCTTATTGCAATGCCATGTGCTAACAAGCAAAAAGAGGCAAACATGAGGAAACATTTAACCAACATAGAAAGTAAAATCTATCTGTAATATGCATAATAAGTAGACCCAGTAGCAGTAACAGTATTGAAGAAAAACTCCATATACTTTATGTGCAGGGCACCGTGGAACCTGTTAGGATGCAGGAGGCCATAAGGCTGCCGACTGAAGATCGAACCTTCCCATTCACCGTCCTCCTCCCATGCCCCCAATTTCCTCCATCAACCCATCAAAAAATCCATCATCCAAACTCGGCCCAGCCTGTCCCCCTCTGCTCTCATCCACTTCAGCGACCATGATCCCTTTCCCCTTCTCCTCCTTCGCCAACACCGCCGGCTCATGGCCTTCAAGCTGCGTCACATGCCCAAACAGCTTATCCTTCCTGGAGAAGCTCGTGCCACACGAGCACCGCCACCGCCTCATCCCGCAGCTCTTCCGGTGGCTATTGAGGTCTGCAACGACCGAAAAGCTCTTGCTGTTGCAAAGATCACAGTTATACTTCTTCGGACAGTGGCTTCGTCGGAAATGGTTCCGAACGCACACCGCCGTCTTTAGAGGCCGGAAACTGGAGTGGTTCTGGTTCCGGCGGCAGCCAGGAAAGGGGCAGGAGAACAGGACCGGCCTTCCCGAACGTGACCCCCCCGAAGTGACCCGACCGCTCGGCTTGCTAAGAGATTCTAGGGTTTTGAATCGGTCTCCATGGGCACGCATGTGCATCCTGAGGTTGGCATCCCGCCTGAAGCCTTTTCCACAGATCTCGCAGAAGTGGACGCGCTCCGTCATCAACTCCACCGCATCAATCTCCAAGATGTCAGCCTCAGCTTCATCTGCAACCGGATCTGGAAGATGTTGTACCAGATCGGAATCATCTGATCGCATGCAGGCGCTCCCAGTCGGAAGGCGTGAGATTTTAAAGCCAACCGCAGCCGGGGAGCAGGCTATGAGGGCGGAGCCGTTCACGATAACCTGGTGAACGGTAGACGCTATCTCGGCGGATATGAGCTGGAGCTGCTCGCCGCCGATGGAGGCACGGCGATCGATGGAGTCGGACAGAAACCGGCGGATGGATTCCATTTTCTGGTCGAGAAAGGATAGCTTGACTAGAGGTATGAGGGGTTCCGAAGGCAAAGGGGCTCCATCGGTGTAATCGGTGACGGAGACACCGATGGAAGTAAAGGAGTCGGGAGATTCACTTATGGCGGCGGCGCCGCCAGTAAGCCGGCTACCGGGGCTGATCATCGACGGCGAAAAACAGTGGATAAGAATCGAAGGCTCGAAGCGAAGTCAGAGACGACATAATAATGCAGGGTAGATTACTGTCAGATTCCTGCGTCTTAAGGGACATTTCTGATTGGTTCTTTTTTTGGGTCATTTAATATAAGGTACTGAACTCATCCTAAATTTTCATGTAGATCCTTCTTCTTTATTTTTTTAAAATTCAATTTCAAAACAGAGATTTGAAGAGATCCGGACAGGTGGTCACGGATTTGTCACCGGCACTGCAGCAGGCGGCTGCGTTCGGCGTTCTTCCATTGATCGAGCCGAGCAAGTGGTTGTGGCTTCGTTTCAGCGACGATTCAGCTTCATTTAAGGCTACGAGATCAGAGGCTGGAGGTTCCTTAGTTTGCTTACAGTGTTTCTTACTCTTTTCGAGTCCTGTTATGAGCTTTCCCTGTTTTCCCTTCATGGTGATGTTAAATGAAATTCTCTAATCAGCAATTCCGTTAACTCCCACTTGTTTCTATGTTCACAAACAGACTTAATTTTCTGCAGTGCTATGAACGTGTCATTTCCCTCCAAAGCAAGTCATAGTTGATGATAAATTTTTTGTGCTTGGTATTTGGAATCAAATTTCCTGTTTTGAACCAATATTAATTTCTGTTCAAAACTAATTCATATCATTCATGTTTGGTGAAACTTTTAGAAATATAATATACAATTAACCTTTCTTCATACAAATAACTCAAAAGAGTTGCATTCCAAGTGAAAATCATAGGTGGTATTTATAAGTGAAGCAATAATATTTCCTTAGGAGACAACCGATCAGCGAGCCATGATAGAATGAGATACCTAATGTCGCAATTAGGCTAGGACATTTGTGTATAATCTTGATATAATGTAGAAACATCTGTGTAAACATAAATCACAGTTTAGCCTTGCAAAAGATGTTTAGAAAAAAGGCCGAGTCAACTAATGAGCAGAGGAGCAAAAATGAATAAAAAATAAACAAAATGAATGAGAGACAAAGCTTTAAAGTAGTTTAGAGAGATCTTTCTACATCCATCAATCAAATTAAGCCCTAGAAAAGTTTCATTAGCTCAAAGTATGATTGCAAAGGGGAATTATAATAGGATTACTAGAGAGGACACAATGTGGGACTTAGAAATTTTCACTTAATTCAATAGAGATAGGATCCTTTTGATTTATGAGACTTGAGAATTCTTGAATCATTTAATTTGCTCTTCTTAGCGGAATTGAACCCTATTTATAGCAAAGGAAGATAGCTTAAGTGATTGATAATTTCGGCTATCTTTAGTAACTTCGTCCAAACGTAAGTGAGGATGTAGAATATATTGCCATGTGTTTTATTCATCTATTGAGTTGTTAGGTAATTAAAATATCCAATACCCAGATTAGGTAAGGACGAGTATCCAAATTATTGATAGAACATTTGAATTTTAAGGAGAAAATTATTTTGGTGATAGTAAGTTCAAATTTCAAGGAGAAGAATTTTTAAAGGCAAGTGAAATTGAATAAATTTGAATTATAGTGTGTTCCACTCGATTATTTGTATACTTCTTTAATGAAAATATCTGAGAGATGAAAACCCCTAATGGGAAGAGGGTTTAGTGGAATTAAAATAGTTAGCCAGACAAACTCATTTGTAACTAGGTTTGGTAAGATCCAAGTAGCTAAACACTTTTGAGAATTATATTTAATGAAATTGATACAGAGTTACAGATGAATCCCGTTAGGAGTATAATTTGATTAAATCTAGATAGGTAAACTGCTTTAAGAATAGGACTGATGTTGAAGTGAAATCTCGGCAATACACATCACTTGGTACTCTAATATAAGTGTTAATATGTGGTTCCAGCTCTACATCTCTGCCGTACATGTGGCGCCGAGCTGGCATTTGGCCTTTATTTATTTACTAATTCATTTATCTGTTCACAGGTTTCAGACCTCAGTCAAACTTCGGCCACGATGGTTCAATCAAGCCTCGTCCACGACGAGCCAGGACCATCCCTGATAACATCGATGACGATGTTACAAAATAGTGCCTGTCACAATTAGCTTGGCCCGACCGCATCGTTCCCCGTACAAGACCTTTTTTCAGAGACACGCAAATCAAGGATCCGCATGCTCCAGCTATCATGGATCCCCAGAAACAGTACCGATATTAAAAGTTAGCATCCTCCTTTTGCTGCTTTTGGTCCTCCCGGTAGCCGACAAGCGGCGCGAGCTCAGAGCTTGCTTACTTCCTTTTCTCCGGAAAATCAGGACAAAGCTGTATAGTCCATCGCCTACAAATACCCTTGAACAGTTTTCAAGAGGACAAATCCAAGAAGAGAGAATCAACAGGAGCGACCAGAGTGCAAGCAACCTCCCGGATTCTCTCATTCTCATTGTATTAGAGCCTCAACTGAGGACCTCTCTTTCTCTCTCTCTTTCCCTTTCATATTAGTATACGAGCCCTTACGGCTATCTTTTTCTTTTAGTGAAAACCCTTCGTCGGTCAATCGGTGGATGTAGGGGACTTCCTCCCCGAACCACCTTAAACTTCTGTGTACTGCTCTGAGTGTTTTTCTCTGACAGGCTTATCCTCTCAGTACTTCTCTTTTTTTGGTATTTCTTGGAATCCCCAACATTCTACGTCAATAATAAGAAAATTCTTGTAGGTAACAAACGATGATTTGGCTCGACTTGGCGAGCTCTCCAATCCGGTTCAACTCAACCCCATTCGTAGTAGTGTGTACGTCTGAACCACTGAGTAAAACCAAATTTATGTTTATAAACAAATATTTAATATTTAATTTAAATCCAAAGTTATTTTTTGTCGTATCTTTTTTTTTGGTCTTTAACTTCGGTCGTACTCTGGTGATTCGATGACGGGCTTCCCCTCCATTCCCGTAGATCCCGGAGCTTGGAAGGGCTCCGAATTCACCAATCCCTATGAATAAATGCCATCCCTCCGATCTCCTCTCCGTTTCGTCCTCCCGCATCCATCCCCGGCAATGGTTCCGTCGCCGTCGCCGCCGCCGCCGCCCTGTCTGAGCTTCACCGCCTACCGCGACTGGTGCTACAGCCGCTCCTTCCTCTCTGCCGGCCTGCGCCCATCCGTCGTCGATCTCGACGGCGGCCGCACCACCATCCGTTGCTGGTCCCCGCTCTCGCCAGATCCGGAATCCCGTCCCTCGTTACTCCTCATCCACGGATTCGGCGCCAATGCTATGTGGCAATGGGCCTCCTACGTCCGCTCCCTTCTCCGCGCCGGCTTCGATCTCTACATACCTGACCTCCTCTTCTTCGGCGGATCCGTCACGACCCGATTCGAGCGCAACGAAGTCTTCCAGGCCGAGTGCGTCATGGCGGCCATCAAGGCGATGGGAGTCCAGCGGCTGCGGGCGGTCGTCGGCGTCAGTTACGGTGGATTCGTCGGGCACAGGATCGCGGCGATGTATCCAGCGGCGGTGGAGCGCGTGGTGCTAATCTGCGCCGGGGTGTGCCTCGAGGAGAAGGATTTGGGCGAGGGGATGTTTGTGGTGAATGATCTGGCGGAGGCCGCGAGTATTCTGGTGCCGCAGACGCCGGAGAGGCTCCGTCAGCTCGTCCGCCTGTCGCACTGTCGGCCGCCTCCGTTGCTTCCGACGTGCTTCCTCGCCGATTACATCCACGTAAGTGGTGCGGAACCCTATCACACTTTCTGGAATGCGATTACGTGGCGCTTTTTGGTGGGATAGGTGTTCTGTCGTTTTATTTTATCTGGAAATTCTCCGAAGATGAGAACTCGTCCTTCTCTGAGAAGAGGCCTTGTACTCTCTCTACTTACTGAACCTCCTAAACAAATAAAAACAAAAATTGTATTTTCGGCAGGCAATGTGCACAGATTATGTGGATGAGAAGACAGAGTTGATCTTTGCTCTAATCAGGGACAGAAAGCTTTCAGATCTTCCCAAGATTTCTCAGGCAAGTTTCTATCCAGTAGTAGTTAATGTACCTTAGCCTGTTCTATAGCTGTCTCATGCAATCTAACTGATTTACTAAGGTAATTCGTGCAGCCAACTCTAATTATTTGGGGAGAACAGGATCGAATTTTTCCTCTGGAGTTGGGACGAAGATTGAAGAGGTGACTTGACTATGTGTTATTCTTTCGTATATTCTTTATGTTGATTATGTAATGTTTGGATATAGTTTCTTTCAATATCGATGCACAGGACTGAATCTAGTTCCAAACCGTTTGCTATCTGGCATTGTATCAAATACGCTGATTCAATTACAGGTAAAAGCCGAATAGCAAACCAGATTGGCTCAGTGTGGTTTGGTTTCAAAGTGAATTTGGTTTAAATTGCTTTTTTCATCTTGGATAGGTTGAGTCTACAAAACCACAACATTTTATAGGATTTCAATGTTGAAAGAGAAATATGGAGGGATCCCAATTGAATGTAATAACCTAATACAAGTTTAAAACGCCAATTTCTAGCCTAGAGTATGTTAGCTCGATTTGGTTGCAAATAACAGCACACTATAGTTGTTCCTATGAAGGGGGCAAATATATGAGAACCAATCAAGCAGAAGAAACAAAACCAGCCAATATATCAAAAATCTCTCACTTGAAAGCAAATCAAAGCATCAGTTTAATTATGAAGTTCCCTATTACAATTAAATTATATCAAGATTTAGTTTTAAATCCATATCTCAGTCAATTGCCTCAAGTGCCATACAAGTCTTTGGAGTTCGATACTTCCCATGAATAGTAGTCCTCCTTAGACTATCTACTGGACACTGTTGTGGCAAAATCAATTAGGAGGATCCTCATCGTGCAACCCATAGTCACACTGACCTCCAGTCACTTTTGACGATTGTTGCCTCCCATGATAGTCGAAAACTACCACTAGATATCGTCGCATCATCAAAAGCCCATGAGAAATTTTGATTTAATTTTAGTGTTCATTGTCAACCTTAAAACATGAATGCAGTTTTCGTTTTTCCATACCTTTGTCATCTCGTATGTATAGCTTACCTTGGCCTTTCCTTCACAAGCCTCATTGACTTGCCTTATTCATTTTCGACATCAATCTCAATCACGAGTAAACATCACCATTATGTTACTGATTCAACAAAATCATTAAAACTCAACTCAGTTTAATGTGAAAACCAAAAGATCAATATTTGAAAATAGCCAGAAAGAACAAACCATTCGTTTTGCTCAAGCTGAACTGTCTGCTTTCCACAGCTGTCTAATTTGGCCAAATTGACTAAACAGATGGACCAGTTCGATTCTGCAGCTGATTTTCAGTTGCTTTGCTACTTTGATTCCCGAACCAATTATCTCATTCATTGTTCACATCTCTGTACATGCATAGCTTATACAAAAGCACAATTTCGTAGCTAAACATAGAATAGACTACATATTGATGTAACCAAGATCAAAATAACAAAAAAGATTCAAGTCATATCAAGACTCAAAGCTTTGTTAACCTGTATGAATAAATCATGGTTTCAGCATTTAAAATTGCATTTCAGTGAGTATTATCAATATAGCATCATCTAACTTAGCTTGTAATCATAAAACAAATGCAGGTTTTCACAATGCAACAAAATGTCCAAGTGCTACTGTGCTAAGATTTTAAAACACAACTTATAGCATGGATTTACATCTATTTAGTTTGAAAGAATGATTTTAGCATATTTGAATAAAGTTAGCCGTATACCAAAGCAATTTTTAATCCAAATTGATTAAAAACAATAGATATACTAAAGAAACAATCACGCTTTCATGTTCAACCCATCTCATATATCTTATTAAGAATGGTACTTAAGCTGGTTAAAATAAGGCTTTCCAATTTTGCCCTTTACATTTTCTTTAATTATAGGTGTAGTGGCCAGCTACTGGCTAATTAGCTATTAATTGGAGGAAGAATTAGTGAGAGGAGAGAGAAAAGAGTGCCATGTGGCTCATGTCTATCCACCACCGATAGGAAATTATAATTTAATCCCTCTACCTCTCTTTATCTTACATTTTAATCCTTTTTCATTTATTTCAGATTTTTTAATTTCATTTCAACCCAACTTATTTTCAAATCAAAATATATTATAATTAAGTTAACTGCAAGCTAATTAAAATACAAAGTACTATTAAATGAGTTTAGTTAGCAACAAATATAATTATTTTAGTAATTTAGAATCATGGCATTGCTGCCCTCCCCTCCTTATAGAAATCGTCTCCATAAATTGCATTAAGTAGAGTAGATGATATATCAAAAATATATATAAATTAAAGTGTAAAATTATAATACAAATAAATATATTATTTTAAAAACATAAAATAGAGAGAAATACCTCACAACAAAGGTAAGAATAGAAGTTCTAGAGATTGTATACAAGATCTGTCATCACTAGATCACATTTTGCACAAAAAGCATCAACGATTTCTTACCTTTGTTCCAGCTCCCGCCGCTCGGCCCGCCGGTGCCGCGCCCTGGCGCCCGCCGCGCGTCGTCGCTGTACGGATATCGCCTGCTCGTCGCCCGCCGCTCCGCCGCCGGCGCCCGCCCGCAGTGCTGCCAGGCAGCTCGCACTGCGCCCGAGCGCCGGACACCGTTGCCCGCAGGCCCGACCGCGCGCCAGCCCGCGCGCACGCCTGCCCTCTCTTCTTTTTAGTCCACTTTCCACACTCACATTCATCTCAAACCGAAGGCTTACTATAAAAAAGAAACCCAAGGCAATTAGGCATTAAGTAGATATTTGTTGGAAAAAATCTCTATCACTGGATCTCAAGTCAATCCAATAGCCAAGAATAAAAAGTAGAGGACCACACTGTAGCACAAGCTATTGAATTGGGAATTTGGATTCAACAATTTCAGCCGAAATGGGCCCAAAATCATCTCATGCATCAACATTCAGTTTCATGTAAAAGCTTCTATCCTCATCAATTACCTCAAAAGCATCATATACTATAATCTTTTCCAAATTGGTTCAGTTCATTTTTTGTTTCCCAGAACTCCAAATGTAAAGTTGTAAAACCTGAAACCAAAAATTAATTTGAAATAAAACAAATTTAATCTTTCTTTTGGTTAATTCGATTCAATTTCTTGTTTTTGCTGGCTTTCTGTGAAGTTGCAAAACTTTTCAGGCACTTAGAAGGAAACTCCCAGATTGCAGTCATCAAGAACGCAGGACATGCTGTTAATCTGGAGAAATCGAAGGAGCTGTGCAAACATTTGAAAGCATTTGTTGTTGATCCCTCCGGGCAAGAATTTCACAAGCACAAGGTATTAAATTAAAGGGACAGTTGCAAGCTTACATATTAAACACCAAAATTCTACTATTTAAATACATAAATACGAACAAATTTTAAACACCACAAAAATTGCATGGGTATAAATTTCTATTAAAAGATGCAGAGAATATTCCATTGTATCTATTCTTCATCAAGTTAATTATCCTATATTTTTGTAATTGTAAGCGACATATTATTCTGAAATATAAAAATTGATAGAATTTAACAATACAAAAGAACCTATAGCTCAAATGGAATATCCTTTTGATCTTTAATGGAGGCTGACATAAATGAAAGAATATGCTAATGATTTTCCATTTTTTTCTCAATTCTGAGCTAGTGATAAATCAAAGAAAATGAAAAAACAAATTATGTGCTACAGGTCAAACTTTAAAAAGATTGTAGAGTTTTGAGACATCTGCATTACAATAGTCCAGTGTAAAGTTAGGCTAGCATTCATTTTCTCTGTGAAGCCATACAACAATACATATATATATATATATATATATATATATATATATATATATATATTTCTATATATAGGTTTGTAAAAAGTGATATAATTGTAGATTATTTGTGGTGTAAATATAGGCAACAAGGTGGTATTCTGCAACTAAATGTGCTGGTGAGGTTCTGAAGAAATTTGCTTCTCATCTTCATTTACCATCTGGACAGCGAGAAAAATCATCCAGAGATGAGCTGTTGATTCCGTGATTTGATTCTTTTGGTACTGGTTTTATTTAATGATCAGTTGCTGTTGTAGCAGAATAAATAACAAAAAAAAAAAAAAAGATAAACAATTGTAATTTAAAAAAAGTCACATATGTATTTTTTAATTTAACTTCCTCCTTTTTTTTGAACATGTGAAAGTTGGTACCTCGTAAGGCCCTGACAGCAGCCCTGTTCACCAATTATTAGTGAACATATTCAAAAACAAAATAATACACAACCTAAAAGATTTTCATATTTGAAAAAAAAGTACATATATTATCCTCAAATTTATTGTTATTCATTTGGATGAAAGCCCAAAAGTTACATTATCATTCTTTGAAAGATGTTCTACTTAAATTACTGTCTTCTTTATCAAAAATAAAGTACCTTTATAAAAAGATATAAATAATTAATTTTAGTGACTAAATAAATAAATAATAAGGAAATTTTGGAATGATAAATGTTAATCCTCAAACTATAACTAACAAAAAATGTAGTGGTAAATGAACCCAAATCTTTAGCTGAATCGCACTAAAAACTTGGTTGATTGTCATGAAAATTACAATCTTATTTTCAAATATTTGCATAATAAAAACACAAAATTATATTAAAAATTTTATAAAATTAACATTTTAAAAATAATATAAAATATAAGATAAAATTAATTTTTTAATAATAAAATTATATAAAGTGTGATAAAAATAATTTAATATTATTTTTTTAGTTTTTATAATAGATAAATTATTTTACTCTTTAACCTGACTACAAATATTCTTAGATAAAGGCAAGCACTATAATTACGATTAGGGCTTGTTTGACTAAACCTTAAAAATAGGCAGAATTATATTTTAATAATATTTTAAATTTATTATAAATTTTAATAATTATATTTTACCTTCAAGCAAATTTTAATTTTAAAAATCAATTTTATTTCACATCCAACACAAATTTTAGTCTTAAAATTAATTTTATTTTATCAATATTAAAATAAATTTATTTCTCATTAATTCTATAAAATAAAATATTTTTTCTTTTCTTACTTAAATTTAACACCCAACTAAATAAGATATAAAGATTTGCTAACAAGAAACACTGAATGGAGCATTAACTAAAGAACGATTAACGATAACAAATACGAGCATAACCACAAAAGATTAATCAAAGAACGACTAATAATATCAACACCTAAAATTAAAAATAAGACCATAAAGAATGACCAAAAAAAGGCAAACGATCAGCATGAAAACCATCCATTCCTAGGAGAAATGAAAAGACAAAAAGCTTCACAAACCAAAATCCCTGAATATGAAGAAATAGATCTCACATTATGCTCGACGGCCCAGTGAACTTCGCCTTGCATGCAGGGCAGATATAGCCGAGCGATTCTTGCTGTGGCTCTTCAGCCTGGCCAAGTTCAAGCTCGTGACTGAACTCCGCGTTACACCACACACACACAGATGTGATGCAGCTTTTACTGTCTATGTTGCTCGAAGATATGTCCCAACCAAGCTGAAGAGAAGACGAGAAATGCCGATCTTCAAGCTCGGAATCATAACCCAATGTCATGGTTGGCTCAACCACAGTTCTCGATTCGAGCCCAGTAAAGAGGGCAAAGTCAGCTGGCTCCATAGTGCCAAGTCTCAGATCGTCAAACTGGTGGAAGTTCTCATTCTTTTGGCTGATTTCCTCCAGTTCATCACCACACTGCCACGTATTCAGGATAAAAAAAAAATCATTAAAGCTCAAAATCATCACCATATATAAAAGAAACATTCAGAAATGGCAACTATATAATCTTTCGGAAAAAAATGGCAACTATATACCTGTGTTCCAGTATATTGAAATATAAAATTATTTTTGAGCTATAATTTAGAAGCTTAAATTTTTAGGTCACTTAACAACCAAAGACTTGACATGATATTGAGATCTTAAAAACGTTTGAATTCTGATAAACCCCATTATCTATAATGTAAGGTTTAAAAAAAAAATACCGAAGTTGAAGTCTATGTTTTTTTGAAATGAAATGAAGTTGAAGTCTATGTGAGGCCATGTTAGAATATAAAATTATTCTTGAGCTATAATGTACTAATTTAAGCTTTTAGGTCATTTGAAAACTTTACACTAAAGGTTTAGCACTACCTTTCACATAGGTCCATGCTCATTAAATCATGTCATGCACAATCATTTCCTAATTTATTTCAATGAAATCTAACACTTTAGGGAGAGTAATTGATCAAGATACCCCACTCCCTCTCTCTCAGTGCTCATTAAACTTGATGGGTAAAATGGGTATTTCAATTTAAATGAACAGAAATATTATCACAAGATTGAAAGTACTATTTCAACAACAAGGGTTGAGGGGTAATCCTAGGATGAGCGCAAGCATATCTAATGCTAATTGAGTTAAAAGACATTTATTTATTAGACAAATTCATGCAATTCCAAAAAATCAGCATAGGACTCATTGATCAACCTCTTAGCATTTTAGATTGAATAAAGGTATTAATCTTTCTTAATTTAATTTAGTCCAGAATCTAGAAACCATTTTACCTGATCTGGCAACATATTAAGAACAGGAGGAACCTCTGTCGCTTGCATCCAAGATGAATCAGCCAAAGCAACTTGCACAGCTTCACTTGGAGCATTATTTGAAATCATCTCATCTGCAGTATTCCCTTCTTGCACCAAATTACTGCCATGGAAAAACATTTCCAGCTCATTGATAGGTCTATTGATTTCTTGAAGGAATGATCTGTTCATATCCGTATGAAGCAGAAGATCTGTTCTCGCCATCGTATCCTGGGTTTGTTCTATATGTAAAGATTCTGTAGGATAACTAGACTGAAGTGTATCCTGCAGGCTGCTCAATAAAAAGGTATTTTTATCAGAAAGAGAAAGATGAAGTCCACTATCATCTTCTCCAATATCACATGTAGGCTCCTTAGTAAGCTTTTCCACATCATCCGTGAAAATGTGTTTAGTGTACAAATTGAGGTCACTGCCTTGTTCATTACCAAAAAGCGTCATCAAGTGATTTTGACACTCCACTACATTCTTATCATTATGTACTTCATTATGCTCATCATCATTCTTGGCATCCACACCCACAAGAGACACAGACGAGACGTAGCATGAAGTAGTAGCTGCATCAATGAAGTTGCTTGTAGAGTAAAAATTTTGAGATGCATCATTGATGGAATCACCAACAATTTTCTCTTTTCCATCAGATATGATTAGAGGGCTGCCGCTTTCACATGCTCTATTGTCCACATCAGCAGAAGACAAAGGTAAGTCACCAGTTGATTTACTCATGGAAGGTGACAAAGCAACCTTGTCGGCATAAGACGTTGCATCATCCAAAGTTGCTGGATATGTTGTAGCTGCATCATTCGATTTGCTGGTAGAGAATGGGTTATGTATCTCCTTGTTCAGTTTGTAACTCAGAGACATGTCAGCAGTCTCGCATATGGAGGGAGATAAGATGATACTATCAGGTGCTATAGGTTTATTCTCATTTACATCAGTGGATAATAAAAGAGCACCATTTGAGGATACATTTCGCTTCAGTTCTCGAATGCTATCATCATCATTGTTATTCGTAGTAAAGCCATCATCTTTAACCTCATTGTGAGCAAGTTTGCTTGATTCCTCAGTAGTCAAGGGGGAACGATCCAGTTCAGTATGGCTCAAACACCTATCATGAATTCCTGCACCATTTCTGTCCTTAATTATTTCTTCAGTACTACCACCAACAACAGATTTAGGAATAGTGGTTTCTTCATGGGTTTCCAATTTGTTGATCCCTCGATTATGACCAGTCTCAACGTTCTCAGTAGCACAAAATATCTTTACAGCAGACTGGTTAGAAAGACGTTCATCATTTTTCACAGCAGAAATATTATTATATGGAACCACTGCCCAAGAAGTTTGATCTTTGCTCTTACTAGCGCTAAAATTCTTTGGAACTGCCTCTGCAGCAATACCTTGATATTGTACATGAGCACTAACATGACCATTATAACGATGTCTCTCCTTAAAAGTTTTCTGACAAAATTGGCACTTGTATTTTTCATCTTTAAGAATCACACCATCTTGCATTGCATTACCAAGTTTGCGTTTCTTGGCACTCCTTTGGTTGGAAGAAAATGGTTGCTGCTTGTCGCTTTCAGAAGAAATGCAAGATATCGGTACAGCATTATAACAACTACTGCTTATTGGTGTCCCATTGTTATTAGAAGCATGTGAGACAGATGAAGCGGAAGAGATTTTACGGCTTCCAGATGACATGCCACAATGATATATTTGACCTACATTCTATGGCATATTTCATAAACTGAAAGAAGATGAAGTGCCCTGTATCTTCAAAATAGAGTATATAACCCAAGAGACTTACAGATCCAATAGTCAATTTGTCAGGCCCAGAGAAGTTGTTAACAACTTGATCACCAACAGGATGCATTGTACTTTGTTGAGAGAGTATATATTGCGACACCTCTTGGCAGGATATGAATTGTTTTCCATTTGGGCTATAAAATTCATAATTCAAAAACAACATAAATCATGAGAAAAGATGAACTGCTACATAATATGTTTCAATAGCAGAAACAAATATATCAAATTTCTCAATCAAAGATCATCACAAAAAAGTTCTAAATGATATGCGGCCACACGCACGCAAACAAAAATTGCTTTATTTATATGTATGTATGTGTATACTTCTACAAGTAATTTAATGATAAAATTGCAAAAATTTGAAAAAAGAAATTAGTATAGCAGGTAAATGACAAACACAAAGCAAAATAAAGTAGTGCATGACAAGTGAAGCTTTTATTAGCCTCGTGGGCAGAGAGCTTACTTGGAACCATGGGATTTTGGATTTGAATCCATACCACTATAATTTCCAATTAGGGTTGGAGAAAATTATGATGTTTGGGGCAAGAAAATAAAAAAAAAAATTGAAAAATAAATAAATAAAATAGTGCACGACGTTAGATCTCAACATCAATAATCAATAAATTTTTTAGTCTAGTACAATCACCCCTCCCTACAAACTTTACAACAAAGCAATCAAGTTTAAATTTGATGTAAAGATGACTTTAAAGGTTTGTTTGGTTAAGTGTTAAATTTTGGTAAGGAAAGAGAAAATATTTTATTCTATGCCATTTAGAATAGTTCAAAGTGGGTTTGCATCAAATAGACTTGGCTAGTTTCGATTAAAGGAATTGGCGAGACTAGTTCCAATAAATGGGATCTAAGATCCAGTCCAGGATAGGTCCTGTCTGGTTCAACCAGATCAAACTAGTTCTGAACTGAAACCAATCCAATTAAAAAAATGCCAAGGACCCCTCCCACTACCACCACCTTTGCACAGAGAACAAGGCCCACACATAAAGCACTGAAGTACACAAGCACACATGTGTAGAGCCCAAATTTATTATTATGTTTTAACAAAAAAGTTAATTGACTATTGCAATTGATTATTTAGGCTATTTTTGGTCTTATTTCTTGTCCTCCGTAAAAGGGAGATTCCATATTCAGCTCATAACAAATACTTCTAAATTCTTGTTGAAACGCTCTCATTAAAATTTTCATTGTACAAATGGCAAGCCAATGTCATCAAACCAATGCTTCCTCCTCTAGCCAACATACTTCAAATTACGTTCTGGAAATCGATCGCCTCCCTATTCTACGTGAGTCATTTGAAGACTCCTCCAAGTTATATATGAAGCTTTTGGAAGGACATGATGTTGGTATTGGAGGAATAGATTAAGAGACTAGCACCACCATAAGCCCATCCACCCAATCATCCGGTATACTTGATAAAAGTCATGTTAAATGTAATAAACTATATGACCAATTTTGATTTGCAAATTAAACCTATCAGCACTGCACATAAACTCAAATAAGTTGTTATTTACAAATTATATAAAATCAGTATTTATATCAAACAGGTGGCACAAGTTGTGGGACTGATACGTTTAAAAAGTAGCTTGTTAAATTTCACAAATTTGATGAAAAATGTGCCAACCAATTGCTATTAGTAGTCAAACCCAACTAAATCCACAAAGTGGGTCTATGGTCTGACGTAGAGGATTAGAATTTTTTTGTTGTGAAAATCGAACAGCCTTTCGCAATATGTCAACCAAAAGGTTATTTATAATGTCTTCGGTGCTTACAACCATCATATTAACATGTTTCTAAACACACAATTACAAAAAAATGCTTAGCAACATAGGTAGGTATAAGGAACACTGAAAAATTTTTTATTAAAAATCTTATGAATATTTAATGTAAAGTTAGCTTAGCACATGACATTTTACATTTAGCATGGTGATTATTTACCATTACTTGGCCGTTTATGTATTCCAAGGTCTCACGGTCCAGGGAATAGAATAAACTCTTATGAGATAGGATAATGTGAATCAAACAGACAGAGACCTCCCACACATGACCAGTCCTACTACGCACAAAGAAGCTTACATACTCACTGAAGAAGAAAATGAATCTCTCAAAGAGTACTCTTGAGAAAATGCTTAGCTTTCATAGCACATGAAAAATCCCATCCCTATTTGTATTTATATAGGAAATAAGGGTATAATTGAATGGTCTTTTGAATTCCAAAAATATACCTAGCTCTAGCATGGGCGATTATGTTCCCTTGCATGTTCTCCAACAGCTCACACAGGATGTTAGAGATTCCTCCCACACAACCACTAAAGCCTAGTTGGAGTCAAAGAATGTAATTGAAGAACGGCATAACAGAAAGCAACAAAGGCATACTCATAATTAAGCCTCTGTCTAGAAGGCTGTGGTGAACCGAACAAGTTTGTCCATCTTCCATGGTTGTCAACTTCAACTGATTGTCTAGCAAGAATGACTCGAGTTAAACAAACTACCTTTACTCTTTGGGACAATGTGTCAAACAATAAGAGCTAACTGTAGAAGAAACTGTTGTAAAGCTAGAATAAAATTCAAGTGACATCCAACATCACTAGTCAGTAAGAGTTCAGAGAGAGTTGAATTGCAAATTTAGAGTACTTTCAGTATTTCCATCAACAAAAAGTATTCTAGGAACTAGATTTATAATATTTTAAAAAGAAGGATATGAATAGTGTCATCGCATTAGGCAAGACGATAATTTGCAGATAAACCTTGCCGCCATAGTTGTATTTCCTAGATAAGTTTACCATTATGGCATTATAAAAGACAATTATTTTCAGATAAAACTTGTCGCTACAAGCTGCTTTCCATACAGAAGCAATCACTTCTAAGAAAAAAAAAACACTTCACGTGTCATAACTCATAAATGGAGAAATCTGTAGCTTTTATGACCTAGAATTTGAATTTCAGTAGAACACAAACCAAAGCCCAAGAACTAAAATTGAAGTCAACAAGAAAAATCAACAAACCTGACATATCTTCGGCAATTCAACCACGCAACTCCCTCCTTCCTTTTGAGCCCGAGCAGGACCTTCCACCCTCTTGGTAGCACATCTCCAAACAAGGAAGCATCCACAATCTTCCTCCTCTTTCTCCTGCTTCCCCATTGCCCCTCCAACTGGGAAAGAAAACCAAGCAATTGCTCCTCCGTCCTCAGGCCCTCTGTCCTCCTTAGCAGTTCCTTTCCGAACGGGTCCTCCAAGTGGCCCAGCGCGACCAAATCAACAACCTCTCCCCTCGAGTTCAATGCCTCCCTATCCCTTTGATCAAAGAGAACCAAAGCCTTTGGCGCCTCCTCGGCGGCGGCAACAACGTTCCTCCGGACCTCATTTTCCTCTTTCATAAGGATGGAGGAAGCGGCACTGTCTACAGCTAGGGTTTTCGAGGAGGGATCCTCGCGTGCGAAAAGCTTGCGAAGGAAGGAAGCGATGAGAAGATTCTCTCGGCGGTCAGGATCGTTTGGAGTGGCGTATGAGGCAGTGTTTGCGTCATTAACAGCGGTGGTGGCGGCGGCCGGCATGGGAATGGAGCGAGGTCTGCCGCGGCGGCGAGGAAGGGACGGGGAAGGAGATTGCGAGTCGGATTTAGGAGGGGCGAGGTTGAGGCGGGAGTAGGTCTGCTTGCGGCTGCCGGCGCTCTCGTTGAAGACGGATCGATCGATCTTAGGAACGACGACATCCTCGCATCGGCCGAGGTCAAATGCGCTGGGGGACGACAGCGCTAGCGTGGAGAGCTCCGACTGGGAGAGAACCCGCAGATCAACAACCGGGATCAGCTCCGTTGCCATAGCGGCGAATCTCTAACGGGGGAGCGGTAGTGGAAAGGACGAGCGGCGCAGGAGGATTTCGATGACGGTAAAGAAAGACCGAAATCAGAGAAGGGAAGAGAACGACCTGAGTTCTTGCCGAGCCGTACACGGCTGAACGCCGACCAACTAACAAAAGAAAATTTAAATAATTTTATTAAATTAATAAATATTTTTTTAAAATGAGATAATTAACTAATTTTATTTATGTCTTATCCATCCATTCTTAATTAATTACACTATGCACACAAAAAATATTACAAAATCTTTTAGCACATAGTTACTACATATAAACAATTCACCCTAAATTACTATCATTTAGTAGATTCAATTAATTTAATTAACCTAACCAAAATTAAAGGCCAAATTCATTCAATCCAATCAAATAAAATTCTGCAAATTAATTCGATTCTATTAAAACTACATTTTCCTCTTTATTTAATTATTTATCTCAAAAAATTTTAAAAATTCTAAAACAATTTTACAGTAATATGAATAATATTTTACAACCACAAAAACTAAAAACATAAATAAAAAAAGATTGGGAAATGAAATAACTTTGATAAAAATAAATAAATAATTCAATTCAAAGAGGCATGAGTATGTGTAAGAAAATTAAACATATTAATATAGAATAAATTACACTAGAAAACGCATTTATCTCAATAAACAAAATACCAAATAGGTTGCACGGACTATAGAACTAAATCCAAATCATACAATCAAATAGGTTTAATTATTAAATTATTGAGAAAAGTGAGAGATTTTAAACTTAATCAAGCTAATTGAATTTAATCAAAGAAAAATTTAATCAGTTTTCTTTGATTTGTAGGTTTCAACTGTTTAATGCAAGATCTATTTATCAAAATAGTAATAATAATAATAATAATAATAATAATCATAATAATAATAATAATAATAATAATAATAATAATAATAACTGATTAATACAAGGTCCTAAATGACATGCGTAACATTCATAATGGGCTTAAATGGCCGATTTCTTATGAATGATATAGCATAGTCCAGCCCATCATGCTTATTGGGCCTACACAAAAAGAAAGGCCCAATTTTAGTGGGCCTAGCTCTAAAATTTGTCAATCCCTTGTTTTTAAATTGCAGAAAGCTCATTGATGATTGGATGAAATGAAGACCCTGCTTCTGCTAGTTGGAATATGTTTTTAGAAAATTTTAATTTTTTAAAAAATAAAAAAATTATTTAAACATTATAATATGAAATAAAGTTATTTTATAAAGTTATTTTGCTGTTACGAGTTGTGTTAGATGTAAAAAATAAAATTATTTTTTTTAAAGTATTTATAGAATGTGAAATGAAAATTTCAATGTTAAAATTTATGTAAAATAAAAAATAATACTGAATTTTAATATTGAAATATGTGTCTAACTAACATGTAATAAATATAAAATATGAATAAAAACTCTCACTAGTAAGGGTGGCAGAGAGTGTAATTTGAGGTTTGACCTCGGCCTAAATCTACTTGGAATCGAACAACTTTGGTTTCAAATGCATTTGAAATGATCGGTTGATTTAATTTTGCATTCGAGTTAGATTGGATAATCTCAGCAGAAATCTGCTTTGCTCATCCTAATTTTACCTTGGATTAATATTAATTTTATATGTCATGTTACATATAAATTTTAATATTAAAGTAATAAAATTTTAAAATTGGGATTAATTTTAATATTAAATTAGTTTTATTTGTAGTGTTTTTCTAATCCAATGAAATAGGAGTTTGCTCAAATCCCAAGAGAGTCTCAATTTCAAATTACATTATTATTATAATTTTTAAATTAGGTGGAAAAAATTGTGATGTTAAAGTATTAAAAAAGTCAACTTTACTTTAGACGTAACACAAATTTTATAAAAAAAATAACTTTATTTTATATTTTATTTATTTTTCTCTTAAAATGTAATTAATAGCATGCTCGTTACACTGCATTTCAAATTCATTTGGTAGGAGTATGTTTTTGAATTAGTTTAGTTTTTTTTTTGGAATTGGGAGAGAGAAAATTATGTTGATGTATTGTGATAAAAAAATAAAATTATTTTGATATTAAAGCTTGTATTGTAGTTATAATATAAAATTAAAATTTTTATTGAGAAATGTATTAGGTGTGAAACAACATTAATTTTTAATTTTGAATGTATTAGATATGAAAATGCCAAGTTTAAGTTAAAACAACTAAAATTTTAGCTCAAAATAATTTAATAAATATTTATAATTTTAATTTTGAATTTGCAAAATTTAAATAATTTATTAAAAAATTAAAATTATTGATATATATTGAAATATATCAAAATCGAGTTTTAAAAAACTTGGTTGAAACTTATCTGTTATAATTCATTGAAAAATTAAAATTCTGCTTTGTTACAACTCATTGAAAGCGTAAGCGTGTGAACGGCCTTACACGTGGCGAGGAACTTGAGGCCAGCTAAGACGTCCGTTGACTGGGTAATGCTGAGCTGGCCTTGGACGACGTTGGTCGTGATGCCAGGCTGTCCGGTCTCCGGTCCAAAAGTAAGCTGGGGCCCACCGTGTTTAATTTTGGCAGGTCCCCTTTTTCGGTCTGCAACGTGGTGCCACAACAGACGTAGAGAGCTAGAGAGGAGGCAAGACGCACGTGTGGCACAGGTAACGTCAGAGATCCTGCGTTATCGGGTTGGAGTTTTCCTGAGACACGTTTGGTTCGACACGTGTGGACGTAGTTTTTTTTTAGTCTCCAAATTAAATAAAAATAAAAATGTATAAAGCCTTAAACGAGTCCAGTGCCAGCAAGTTCTCTAATTCAAACTCATTTTTTAATTTAATTTAACTTTAACTTAACTCAAACCTGTTAGAACTCAAAGCCACTCGAAATAAACCTAAGTATATTTCTATTTTTAAAAATAATTATATAATTAATTAATATATAAGATATAAAAAAATATGTATAAATATATAATTATTTATTTGCTTATTTATTTCAAGTTTATATCGAGCGTGCCAACTCTAGCTTAAACGTGAGTCGAAATGAAACTCGAGTTGGAGTGGTAGCTTGTAGCTCAATTGGATTTAATTTGAGTCTCGCCCAAATTCGAGTACCAAATTAATTTTATAGCCCTAATCCCTATTTTTGAATTCAAAAATTATGAATTTATCAGAATATTAATTTATAGCAGTATTAAAGCTCATGTTAAAAAATTTAAGAGCAGATGGCTCTCCCATTATTTATGTCATATTATCTAGTGAAATAATTATTTAGTTAGATGATACGCGTAAATAATTTTTTAAAAAATTATGAAATTAACACTCAAAAAAGATATTTAGGATATTTAAACCAAACCAAAATGTTTTAAAAAAAACTATGAACTTATTTGAAAGCAGGACATAAAATTAAGAACTTGAAAATAATTTTTTTCTCCTGATTTTCAGCCTGAGGCGACCTCCTTAAGTCATCTCCCCTGATTTTTGTATCTTGCGTGGTTGTCAATGTGATTTGTCTAAGTCAGTGATGACCCGTGATTTGCTAATTGACCTAAAACTACATCCCCAATTAATTAATTAATTTATTCATTATAATATTTCAAAGGAAAAACCTAAATAAAATATAAGAAAATATATTTGTATTTATAAATGATATAAAATAATATTTTTCAATGTTATAATTTAGCCAATTTATGAAATAAAATTTAACTATTTGTGTAAATTTTATTTAAATTTTTAAATTTATATCATAATATTGTACAATTTTATGATTTTAAATTTTTAATATAGAAATCGCTAACATTTAACATAACTATCGACTAAAATTTTTTTATTACTTTTTATTATTAAATTATCTAAAATTATAATTCTATGGTATCTCCGGGCAAGCATAGGAAGGGGGGTGGCGGGATGGGGAACCTAAACCTCTCGCCAGTAACGCCCTCTCTCTCTCTCCCCCCGCAATCTAAGGTTTTGAAAACTAAATCATTTTAAAACTAAGATTCAATCAACGTCTAATCATAATATTTAATAATTCAATAAATATTTATAAAATATAATTTTATAATAATAATTATAATACATCATAAAATTTATGGAGAGATTAAAAAACAAAAATTTGACTGCATTAAAATTCTTTTTATATATTATGGAATAATAAAACTTTTGCAGTTATTCTTATAAATAATAAAAATTAGATTGAATTAAAAAATAATAATATTTTATGTATTTTTTATAAATAATGAATGATGTGGTTAGTTTTATAAAAATTAATTTAATGAAGTCAAAATAAAAAAAAATTCACTACCTCTTCCATGATGCATTGTAGAATTTAGTCTCAATAATCCACATTATTGAGGGAGGCATAAATTTCCTCAAAAGAAACTTGTTGAATGGCCTGTTTTCAGTTTGATCTCGATTTTAGTCGGTTCAATCCTGGTTCAATATAGAGTTAATTTTCAGACTTAACTAGATTGATTAGGCTACCGGTTCATAGTTCAACTAGTTTAAACGATCAGTTCAGTCTAATTTTAAATATTGCTCTCTCTTACAATAGGAGCCAACTCCCTTGCAAGCGGGAGATAAAGAGAGAGCGGCCTATCGATCACACCACTCTCTCCACCAAACGAGAGAGAAAGAAAGAGAGAAGAGGGGAACAATGGCCTTCTTCCCACCATGCCAACCTATGATAGAGAAGAGTGACAGAAATCAAGGGATAGAGAGGAGAGAAAAGTAAAATGATTATTTAAATATTTTTAAAAATAAATATTTAATAATTATATCACAAGGTAAAAATTTAAAAATTATAAAATTATGAAAATATTATATCTTAAATTTTGAAACTTGAACGTAATTTACTTTTATTTCTTAATAAAATTTTCATAAAAAGTAATATAAATTAAACTTTAATATTATAATTGGTGCAAAAGAAGTGTAAATTTAATTTTTTTTTTATACAACTATATATTTCGAAATGTGAAATAAGTTTTAAAAATTAAAAGCATATTAATTTTGAGACGAAAAACCAAACATGATAAAAAAAAATCTCCCATATTTAATGATTGAAATATAAACAATATTTTAACTTTAATGATTGAATTATAGTGTTGATTTGACCGGCATCTTCTCCAAATAAATATCTTGAAGTATATAACATATTAAACTCTGGAAAATTCACAATTTATAGCCTAAAAATAATCTACTAATTTAGCTAAATAAGTTAAATATTGCTTTTTTTGTTAATTCAGAGAATTATGATAATATAAGCAAACTAAAAATATTCTCATTAAACATTATAAATAGATTGAAATTACTGAGTAATGTAAGACTGGTATTTTTTTTTTAAACTAATATTTAATATGATCTGTTTTACTGTAATATAATTAGATATAAACTATTAAGGGAGTTTTAATTTTTCATGTCAAATAAATTCTTATACAAAATATGACCGAAATGAGTTTTAATTTTTCATAGCGCGTCTACAGCCTCTTTTATAAGCGTGACTAAATTGGCAGTGCTATTTTTCAGATCCAAATTTCCTTCTATTAACAGTAAGTAATCGAAGTGAGTCGATGATGTATAGATAAACGGATTAAAGTATTCATTATTTGACTAGTCTCCTTGATGCACACATTATCTAAATGTATGACTTAAATTAATCACTGACTCTAGAGGTAACATAAGAAATAGTTTGGAACTCCTTGCTTCAGCGAAATTGATCCGAGGCCTCTTCGGCGCCTCCTTTCAAACAGAAGGCCTCCTGGGAGCCCCTTGTCCCTCTTGAGGTACGCGCCTGGCAAGCGGAATCTCATCGTCAGTATCTTCAGACAGGCGATATACAGACATCTTCACTCTACCAGCAGAAAGAAAGCTGGACAAGCTCTAGCCTGCGGGTGATTTATAAAGAACCTCGTCACGCACGTGGTAGTCACAGAAAATGCCACGTGCATCAATGCACGTCACACCAAGACTAACAAAGAGGTATGTTGTATTTGGATCCGCGCTAGCGCATCTAGTGCGTACACGTGGATGTCTATGTGGCAAACACAAAGGAGGTTCAGTAGCTATTACATGACGAAAAGCCTACTCTGAAGAATTCAAGTTGAACTCTCCAAGCTAAACCGCCTACACAGTCAAGCACAAAGTAAAAGATTTCATGTTATTTTTAAGAGGTATATTCAACCTAAAAGGGCCGTGCAATCCGTACGAGCAAGGCTTCCACGCATTGAGCGCATTGCCATCATTAGAGTCATGTCAGAGACGAAAGTCATTTCTCTGAAGTGACTGCTCTAAGATAAGTTTAGGCTATAAAAATCTCTTTGTAACCGAGATTGTCTAACTCTTACTCCCTATTGCCCAAAAAACCTCAGTAAAATTTGCTCTCTAGTGAAAATCTTTAAAACCGCTGATAGATTGGCGTCGTAGTTTTTCTGTTTAAGCGGTTTCTACGAAAAAAATTCTTTCTCTAATCCTCTCTTAGTTTAGAAAATTTTTGCTGCTTGTAAAAATTATTACAAAATTAGTACATATAGGTTGTGTCTATTGAATTAACATTGTGAACACTTATGACAAAATCGAATTTTGCTGATATTTTAACTTTGCGAATTTGGAAAAGAATACCGAGTATAATTGTTTCGAAAAAAATTCTAATTAAATTGCATTAGAATATAAATCAAATAGATATGGAAAATTAGAAATAATTAACTGTATTTGATCTTATTATATATCATTCAATTATTGAAATATAACAAACGTCAATTAAGTTAAACCATTTTAGTTATATCATATTCTTAGAATAAAGTAGTGAAAAAATTAGTGCATCAATAATTGGTGAAGATAGACATGAGAAATAAATTAATAAGATAAAGCATGGGGAAGTTCAATCTCCCATCAATCTATGTCCTACTAAATAAACACATGCATGCATGCATTGCATGCATGCATGCATTGCATGCATGCATGCCTGAAAGGCATATATACACATAAAACAGAGCTCTACCTCATGCTTTTGCATTACATAAATGACATCTCTATCCTCATCAATGATGACATGACATCCACATCCATGCCATCCATGCACGCATTAATTCATCCATGGTGACGTGACTTCATAAAGACATCAAAACCGCAGCCATTGCCGACATAGGAGATTTATTTTTAGGATAATTTCACATGAGTACCTGAGGTTTAAAACAATTTTCGAATTTGTTGCTGTTTTTTGAATCATTTCATGACATAGAATTTTCCAATCATTTTGCCGATTTATATAAGTTCCTGAGTTTTCAATTTTATTCATGTAGTTCATCTAAATATATAGTTTTTTTATCTATTATTACTAATTTTATTTAGTCATATAATATTTTAGCTAGCATAATCATCAGATATCCTTCCTTGTTATGTGCATATTGTCATCCCCTAATTCTCTCACCCTATTATCACCGTCTCTCTCTTCGAAGAGAAGGAGGAGAATGCTCGCGTAAGAGAAAATAGAGAAATTGATTCAGAAATCTACAAACACAAATGAATAGCTGTTCACACTTCTAAAAAATTGTTGAGTGCGAGTCCACTGATCAAACTGTTAGGGGGATAGCTTGATGAAAATAATGGACATATGAGAAAATACGAAAAATATGAAAGAAAAATATAAAAGTGAAAGAGATTAAGGAAAATGCATAACATAATTTTACATGAAAAGCTCCTCAAATTAAGTAAAATCATGACACTCATAAGAGGGTTCAAGAAATTTAATATAAGTTACTTGGTTAATTAAAGTAGGGTTAAATGAGATTATTAACTTGGGTCACATGTGATTATGATCTTTATTAATAATATTCCTCCCTTCTTTATAGAACTTGCATTCATAATTGATGTGCTGCACGTTTTCCACCCGCTAGGGTTTTGAAGTCTTGCCTTAGTTTAAGATACAATTAATAAGGATGATTCTACTAGGGGTGGTAAAATGGGTTAGCGGATTTTAGTTCCCGAATCTGACCCAAACTCGAATCTGATCCTATTTGAATAACTCAATTTAAACAAAATCCGATTATTAAATATGTCATGATTAATGATTCGAACCAGATCAGATTAATAAATTGGTTGGGTCAACTCACCAAATTAATCAACCTATTTATAGAATAATTATTTTATAAATTTATAACACGAACCCGACTCAATTATGTGCAACCCAAACCTAACTAATTTAATAAACAGATTAAAATTCATGACTTCAAGTCGGGTTCGAGTTGAGGTCACGACTCAATCATATATTGCCACCTTTAGATTATACCAATCAAAATTAAGATAAGTGTTTAATACCCCAAATATTGATCTTTTATCTAACTTTTGAGATAATAAGGCAAAGTCACCTTTGGGGATTGTTTTTTCTAAATGGGATCCTTAAGTGCCTTCTATTGTTGTCTTTATACATACTCAGTGTTTCTTTATAAAATCATTTTCTTGTTCATTGTTGTTTTAGGGCCTGTTAACACGTGGTTCCTGCGTTGCATCCTGACCGTACACATGGCGCCTGGCTGGCCTCCATTTGATTAATTGATTTGTTGACTTATCTCTGACTTTGCAGGACTTTTGACCAGGTCAAACCTCGGCCGCGAGGGTTCAACCTAACCTCGTTCCCGATATCTCAATACCGCCCCTGATAACATCGGGCACTAGGTTACAGAGCAGCACTTGTCACAATCAACTCCACCTAACCGCGCTGCTCCCTGTACAAGACACCTTTTTCTAGACCCGCAAATCAAGGATCCACATGCTCCAGCCATCACGGATCCCCAAAAGAAGTACTAATATTAAAAGATATCATCCTCCTTGCACAGCTACAGGCCTCTCCGGTGGCAGACAAACGGCGCGAACCCAGAGCCTGTCCATCACATTTTCTCCAGAAAGCCAGGGTAAAGCTACGCACTCTAACAGCTACAAATACCACTGAACAGTTCACCACCAAAAAGAGAGAGACACTCACAAAAAAGAAAGCAGAGATTGGCTAACTTTCATTGTAGAAAGACCCCCAACTGAGGAGCTCTCCCTCTCCCTCTTCCTCTCCTTTTTTTCTAAAACAATACTGTACAAGCCTTCAAGGCTACCTTTTTTTCTACATTAGTGAAAACTTCTTTGCTGACTGACCGGTGGACGTAGGGGATTTTCTCCCTGAACCACCTTAAATCTCTGCGTGTTTCTCTCAATCCTCTAAACTGATTTTCTCCTTAAGCTTTCATTAACAGGCTGCCCCCTTTGCGCGCCGCCGTCTCCCGGAACTCTCTTTCTTTCTGGTGTTTCCTAGGATCTCTACATTCTAGGCCAAACATAATAGATAAATTGTCTACATTCATGCTTTGCAATAGGAGTCCAAAGGCCCTTTGAGGCATGCTTTAGTTGCATGTTTAACTTTTGCTAATTGTAGAAGGTCATCAGCAAATATTAGGTAATTATGAGCTTGTTCTGTTGCCAGTAATACCAAAGGGCTTCCCATCTTCGTTTTTCTCGCAGATCATCGAGGAGAGAGTTTCAAGCTAAATATAAAGAGATAGGATGATAGAGAGCACCCTTGCTTTAGTGCTCTTCTTGCAATAATCTAAGAAAATTTTATGTTATTAATTAGCAATATATTTAGAGCTCTAGATACATTCTTTTTCAATGCCTTCATCTTTCAGTAATCACCCTATCATAGATTTGCTCCATATTATCTTTAATTATCATATATCTATTTGTTATTTGCGTGATATAGAATTCATAAATAATTTCTTAGATCAATGTGCAGCTATTAGCTATTAGTATTCCTAACACAAAAGTTCTATGCTGTAAGGTTAACAAGTGGAGCTTAGCTATGATTTTGTAAACTTAATTGCAAAAAATACAACTTTTGTTAGAATATACACTCATATTTTCTCTTGCAATTTTATAAATATTATTTAAAAAAAATATAACCCCTGACATTTAGGCTCTGTTTGATAATAGGAAAAAAAAGAGAATTTGATTGAAATTTTTAGCCATTTTTGAAAAATGTGTATGATGTGAAATAAAATAAGTTGATTATATTAAAAATTGTGTATGATGTGAAATAAAGTTGATTGATTTATTAAAAATTGTGTTAAATGTGAAATAAAATGATTGTTTAATGTTAGAATTTATGTGAGATGAAATATAAAATAATTTTTTAAGTTTTTTTAAAATAAATTTAAGATTTTGATCATGGGTAATTTTAGCCGTGATTTTTAGCCCATTGCCAAACAGAGCCTTAATGATCTTATAAAAGCAAATTAATTTATTTGTCAATTAACCATTGGATAGCATAAATATTATACAATTCATAATTTAGTATTACCTTCAAGCAAAATCCATGCCACTTTTTTAAACATAATCCTATTCCACTCACAAAAAAAAAAAAAAAAAAAATCCTAGAAAAATATACAGTATATCCACCGCTCTATGCTTACAACAGGCAATTATGCGGGAACTAGAGGAACGTATCTATACGAGCGTGGCGCACTGCGAGGTCTTTGGGTCCCACATCGCCGGCAGGAGGTACTTCCTCCCGTTGACCCCCAGAGCGTTATAGCTGGCCCCCGTCGTGGGGTCTACCAGTACCTTCCCCGGGAAGCCCGGGTAGGCGCCACTCCCGAATATTCCGGCACACGCCGTTACCGCCTCGAGAGGCGCCGCTGCGGGGCCCTGGAAGTATCCGCCGCCGTCGGGGTTCGTCACGGTTCCGGCGAGAAGCGTCGCCAGGTTGATCACCATGCCGTCGGCGCCGACCTCCCCGCTCGGCGCCGTCAACGGCGGGGACTGGGGGCCGTACGGCGGCTGGTGGAAGGGCCAGGCGCAGAATCCCGGGCACTGCGCCGACGAGTCGCCGACCCAGAGGTAGGCGGCGCCGCCGGGGAGCCTGCCGTGGGTCCCGCAGCGAGCAGAGCAGAATCCGTCGACTGCGACGTCGGCGGCTGTGAGGACGACGGCGACGTCAGTAGCGGAGGGGACGACGCGGCCGGCGAGGGCGTGGTCGGCGAGGGCGAGGAGGGCGGAGGAGGGGAGGGAGCGGCCGAGGGGGTAATTGGGGAGGAGGATCTGCGGGCCGAGAAAGAGGGAGGCGGAGGCGGAGGCGGCGGCGGAGTAGGCGTGGTACCACCTGACGGTGGACCACCAGGAGGCGACGGAAGGGGGGGAAGGAGGAGGGGGAGAAGGATGGGACAGGGAGAGGGAAAGGAGGAAGTCGGATACGGCAGCGCGGTAGGGGGCGGAGAAGCCGCCGTACCAAAGGAGGTGGAGGGTGATGTTGCCGGAGAGAAGGCGGCCGTGATGGTATTGGAGCACGACGGGGGGAGTGGAGACAAGGGCGGCGTTTGCCAAAGGAAGAAGGAAGAAGAAGAGAGAAGCGGCGGCAGCGGCGGCCATTGTGGGAGACAGTGGTGAGGAACGAGGGGAGGCGGAAAAAGGGAAATAAATAGGTGGTGGAAAGGCTGAATGCTCCGGCATCAATGTCAGTCTTTGGGCTTTCAAAAAAAAAAAAAAAAAAAGAATTACATAAATACCCCTTAAATCATCTTGAATTACATATTAAACTCCGAATTTTTTAATTTTATAACTTAACCCCCTAGAACATCCAAAAATAGCATATTTAGGTCTTTCTTAAGATTTTTAAAGAATATTTTTTGCTGATTTATAATTATTTGAATGTTTATTATCAATTATATGTATATACAAATATTATAAATATATTTGCAAATACATGTATTCTACTAGTTTTTATTTTTGGATGATTTAGGGATTAAGTTGTAAAATTAAAAAATAAGGGGTTTAATATGTAATTTAAGATGATTTAAGAGGTATGTATGTAAATGTCCCAAAAAATGTTGGTCTAAATGGGTGAGCTGTTGAACAAATTAATTAAGGTAAATTGAGGACAAGTCCCTATAATTAATTAAACTTAAAATATTGAACCAAGTTTTTCAAAATCCTTACAAGGTCCTTATAATAGTGTTCATTAAAATTAATAATTGTAGATTCTCACATTTCTAATTAGGGATGTAAATGAAATAGTTCGATGTTCAGTTTGATGAGGGCTCATTCATATTCAATTCGTCAATTTTAATAAGCAAGCTTAAAAATAATTTTAAACGTTCTATTGGTGAATGAACTAATTTCAACACGCTAGTATTGACTCGTTAATATTTGTGAACTTTTCATATGAAATTCGTGAAATATTTATATAAGTTTCATGAATATATTTAATTATTAGACTCAATATAATGCACTTTCAGAGATTATGTATATTTTTTATTAATAAAAAATTTCATGAATCATAATAATAAGCGTGTTCGTAAACTCAAATATATCAAAAGCTCGTTCGTGAACTCATTAGTGAGTTTGTTCGCGAACCATATAAACCAATCTCAAACATATCTTTATGTTCGCAAACCAAAGTTGAAATAAGCTTTATCACGGTTTTAGTAAATAGACATAAACTTAAATAGAACACTACTCAGCTTAGTTCAATTCATTTACAACTCTATCTCTCATAGGTGCATTGTAGGGTTTTAGTTCAAAAATAATTGTTCTATCCACTAAAAAGGATTAGTTATTAAAAAAAAAGATTTTTTTGATTCTTATGTTGGAATTTTGTACTTACACTATCTTCATTTTTTTGACTCTTATGTTCGAATTATTTAAATATATTAAAAGTCTTATAACATCCGTATGTAAACCAATTAATTTTGCTTTAACAAATTTATATATGTGAATTTTACTACAAAAATATTAATATTCTTAAATGAAGCAATTTCATAAAAAAATATTTAAATCACACTTTGAAGTCTAACTATATATGAACATTTAGAAAATCTACATGTAATATTAGATTTTGGTTTAAATACTTAGTTCATATAAATTTAAGTAATTTTTGTATAATTGTTCATTAAATTAATAAAAATATAAAATTCTAATTAACATGAAATCAAATATTACTTACTCATATAGTCTTAATTAAGTTGGGAGTATAGTAAAATCAAATAAAATATTTGATTCGGAATTTGTTCAAACTCAACTTAGTGTTGGCACTATTTATGCGTAACTTTCAAATGTTGAGCAAGCATATGAACTTATAAAATGCACATAGATTACTTTAAAAAAAAATATTTATACTAAAAGTTTATTCCTTTCATGCCAAACATGGAGGAAGCTATGTATAAATTAGAATGAAGATAATCACAACAGAAGATGCATTGAAAGGAGTTTGTTTTCTTTCTCTAAAATCTATTCTAATTATTAATTATTCATCGAATAACATATTAAATAAATATTAAATTATATTTACAATTTTAAGTTATCGATTATGAAAATAACTTGATTCCATGCTAATTTTGTCACGCCCCGACCCGCAAATAGATGGATTAAGCAGCGGATTAACTAACTGAGTTGGGGGTGATCTTGATACATCTTTAATGCTAAATACATAATTCAATATCCAAAATATTATATTAATAACATTAACAAAATAACTAATTTTATTATTCCATCAAAATTATCTTTTAAGCTGGTCGCTCTAAGACTCATTCTGAGTATAGTTTGAAATGTATCTTAAAAATAAATAGGGGATAAGTTCTTGCGAACTCAGTTTTTATCAACTTCATATGAAATCAAGCAACATACAACATGCAGTTTAATACAACTAAGTAAAAATGTGTACATTTTCATATCATAATATTTATCATATGCATAATAAGAATATTATAATACATCATATAGCACATAAAATATAATAATCAATTATCATTTTGTATTCTGATGTGAAACTATCATTTTCATACCCTTTTATCTACAAGCCTGATAGAAGTTTCTGATACTCTGTCATTCTAAAAACCTGCTAAGAGCCGCTCCTTACACCAGTGATTCTCCTTTCTTGGGACATCACACGGCAAACACTCTCACCCTCATCAGTTCTAGGTATACAACCTCAGTCGTATGTATTATCTCATAAAACAATAGTTCATTTTCATAGTGATTATTTATATCAAAATCAGTAATAAATATTACTTATGTCAATTCAATATATCATCCATTAATTCACTTTATTAATAAATAAATAGCAATAATATGACAAATCAGTTTATTTGACAGATAATAATATATCAATTATAGAATAACAAAAATAAAAATATGAGCACATTAATATAAATAGACAATAAAATTTATTTCTAGTATTCAACAAATAAATTATAGAAAATTTATTCCAAGCTGATATAATCTCATCGTATAAAAACCAACAAGTTCTTTAAATCTCTTCTTCCTTTTCTTCTCTTTATTTTCTTCATTTCTATTTTTCTCTATTTCTCTGCTTTTACCTCTCTGGCCGGAGAAATTTTTGCGTGCACAAGCCAATTAGCGCACGACACATCAGCACGCATGACCCACTTTCATCCACGTGTCGTATAATATCGCATATACTTATCCTTTGTATGCTTGCGGCCTAAGCAAAACTAGCTCAACCTAATCCATTTGCTGTTTGAGTCAGCTCCTAAAATATTCTTTTTATGACTTTTTATTAAAAGAATTATCTTAAATTTAATAATTAAATTACTATTTTAAAATATTAATTATTTTACGTTTTGTTTTATACCAAATTTAATTTTGTTTTCTCTCTACTAAACCCATTCTTCATATGATCTATAATTGCTGAGCATCACAAAAAATTAGTAGATGGTCTGAGATTTTGCTTTGGCTCCTCTCATTGAGTTTTACGATTTTATTCTTTTAAAAATATTCTGACATTTAAAAATCATGATTTTATGCATTTTGATTAGGAACATTTCACTTTTTAGAGGACTAGAGTCAAGCTCAACAGGGTCTTCTTTTCCCGCAGATTCTGCCAGGCCCATTCCCTTGGTTGTGGTTCGTATTCAAGAAGCCCACCATTCTCTTTAGGACAATTCATTCAGGTTGTATCATTATAAGGGTCTATTGTTTATAAAATTTAATTTTAATAAAGTTAAAATTAAATTTGAATGAAAATATTTTCTTAATAAAAATTATGAATGATTTGAAATAAAGTTAGTTAATATGTTCGAATATATGCAGGATGTGATATAAATTAATTATTATTTTAGTATGTTTGTAGGATGTGAAATATAGTTAATTTTTAATATTAAATTTTATGTACGTGTGATATAAAAGCTACTTTTTGTCCTACTAATTTATTTTTCAGAAAAAAAAAGAAATTAAGTATTATGAATATCTATAATGCATCATAATCAAAAAAATAAATTAAAAAAAAATGGACACCTTGAATGCTAAGCTTAAATCATATGGTAGATTGACTCATGATTAAATAATGCTATGAACATTTTTTATTGTTTAATATCATTATGAGTCTCTTTGTTTGCAAGGTTTAAATTAAATTTAGATAGAGATATTTTTTTATTAAAAATCGTGAATAATGTGAAGTAAAGTTAATTATTATGTTGGGCTGTATGAGGGATGTGATATAAAGTTAGTTATTATGTTGTGATATGTGAAGGATATGATATAAATCAGTTATTATTTTAGTAATATATATAAAATATAAAATAAAGTTAATTTTTAATATTAAATTTTATGAATGATGTAATATAACTTATTAAAATTAAACTAAGTTAATTTTAAATAGTCAAATAAACGGGGCCTATGACATAAATAATTAAGTGAATTAAATTGACTCATGATTTAATGGTATTTTGACATTTTCTATTGTCCTACTAATTTGATGTTGATCACCAGAGAGAGCAGCTCAGGTCATTTTCATTCACCCTACGAGGATCAATGATTGACCACTTGTTTTAGTGCCCGGTCTCATCCTAGCCGTTCAATTAAATGATCTAAATTTCGAGACTGCTAACAAGTTAAATTATGTCTTTTTGAAGATAGGTCACTTTTTTATTTACTGGTTAGGAAATTAGTTATTTTGAATAAAAATTTTAAGGTTACACGTATAGTTGAAATAATTTCAAATAGTCTGCGATTTTCAAAAAATAACGATTGCTCGTCATGAGATTCTTTTATCTTAAACTTTTGGCATGTATTTATTTTAAATTTTTTCGTCAAATTTTTACTTAATTTCTTCTGAATAAAAAAAACAATTTTTTAGTATTTTTATTTTTAAAATTATGAAATTATGTATAACCTATCTCTACTTTCTCTCTTTTCTGTGTAGACAAATAACTGAGGACGCTGCATGTATGCATAGTGTGCCGCTATTTGATTTAATTCTCGCGCCAAATAGGGCCTAAAATGATTTTTTTTATGTATACTTAAACGGATTGATCTATTTGATATTACTATTCAACCTCAATGACTTAAAATATTTTTTTAAAACTATTTGATATTAACTTTTAACTTTAGAACTTGTATGACATTTAACTAAATTTTAAATTACCATCCTTTTTGTTAAGTGGCGGTGCCAATAAAGATATATGACAAGTTTTTGATCTTTTTTGTGATTTTCAAGGTATATGTCGAGTTTTAGTTTAACTAAAAATTTACCCCACCTAAAATTTTTCAGCCTGACAAAATTATTTGATCCACATTCGGCAACTTAAATACTTGAACCTACCCTAGGCCGCGGCCTCGGTTCAGGTCAACTTTAACTCAAGTTTTTAAAAAATTTATACGCCTTTCGAACATTTCTCATCGTGAAAAAAAAATGTTGAAACTAAGGGTACCATTTTGAGATTTCCGAGTATCATTCTGGATACCTCTCAAAATCAAAATTAAAAGCATAGTCCAGAAGTTTTTTAACCCAACAAATTATCGTTTCTCCCACTTAATTTGAAATAAATTAAGTTGATGGTGAAATAAAAATTATTTTTTCTGTTGGAGTTTGTCGATACACAAATAAACGTAGTTTTTGTTATCAAGTTTTTTTTTTTCATAGTGTTGTCAAGAATGTTTGTATTGAATTTAAAAGATTTGTGATATTTTTTTTTAATCACAGCTAATTTAGCCATCCATCAAATGAAATTAACATGCATCAAAGATAACTTAGATAGTTCTATAATTGATGCATAGAATCATTTTTAATAAAATAGAAGAGACCTCTTTAATAAGAATAAAAAATAATCAATTATTTCATATTCTTCGTGCATAAATTGATTAAAGAAAAGTCTAGCTCCTCAGCTCTAAAGCTTTGACTACAACAATCGAGTCTTCTTCAATAGTGATTTTCCTCTTCTTCTTCTTTGCGAACTTTATAGTCATTTCTCTTGCAAAGATTTTGATATAATATAGATTTACTATATCATTCTTTTTTGTTGCTAGCAAACTCGCCACTTATCTATTATGTCTTTTAGCTTCTAGTCAAATGATAGTTTAATGCCCATGCAATTATGGATTACTTCTATTACTGTATCATATTCTTTTGTATTTTGTAGTACTTTATTCATCTTTTATATGGGAGCTGCTAATACTCCCCTCTGACACCCACCCCCCTCCTATTTTAAAATAGAAATGATTCTTTTTTTTTTACAATAATTTTTCATTTGTGGCAGAAGCGATTATATATATAACTTGCAAACAAATATATTTTCAGAACAAACACAATATTATTTTAGTCATATTTAGGGAAGAGTACATGTAATAATATTTAAAAAAAGATACACCAAAATATATGAAAATACAAATTCTAATTAATATTTTCTCCAATTTCTGCACCCGGACCGTTAGGTCCTGTACCCGTTATTTCATACCATAAATTAACACGTGTCATATAATGAGCTGCCCATCCTTTAGCTTCGTCAGAAAAAAAATATATTAAAAATTAATTAATTAATTAAATTTAATAAATAAAAAAATATATTAAATAAATTAAATAAAAAAAGTAATTACTTAAAAAGGATAAGGGCAAAACTGTAATTTTAGTCTTTCAGAGGAGAGGGGGGTGGGCCCGAGGGTGCTGTCGGGGGCATTAGCAATTTGCCTTTTATATTGGCTTCTTCAAATTCTTCAATACATATTTGTGCATATAAAAATAGTGAACTATATCATGTACTTTGCTTTTTTTGATAAATATAGAGTTCCTTGAATTCCAGATGGACCATATGTATTTAAATGATAAAAATTCATTCAAAATTTTATTAGACTTAAGACCAAAAATCTTCAAGATTGCTGATTCATGGTTTGGATTTGAATATCATAATTTTTTTTCATTCTGTTTAAAAATTTCAATGACAAGATTTAGATTGCAAATTAAAATATTGCTTATAAAGAACTAGTATTGGTGGCATCATTTGAATGCCAATAAGAAAACTTGAAATATTTGTGTTGATCAGTTCATTAACTTTTTTTGTTTGATTTTTTGAGTTTATTAACTTATGATCCATGCTACATATCATCAATAATTGACTCATAATTATTAATTCATTTGATAATTCAGCAGATTAAAAATATTAAATCATGATAAATTCAGTTATTTGAGCTACATGGCATTTTTCTTAACTTATTATTGAACTTGAGCTGATTTAAATTTTTTACTCAATAATTAAAAATTTGAGTCTAATTAATTTTTACTCTATTTGACTGTGTTTTTTTTTTTTTTGAGGACAACTTGAGAGCATTTGATTTAATATTATATATATAATTTTTAAATATTATTTTTTAGTAATAATTAAATAACTTTTTACAAAATTATTTATATGTATCATCAAATAATATAAGTGTTTTTTCAAGTTGTGCACAAAACTAAATGCTTCTAAGTCAATTGGAAGAGATTTCATAAAAATTCTAATTTAGAACTATAATTATTAGTCTTGAATTTTTTTTATGAGAATATAATAATTTCAAAGTGAATTACTAATAATATCAAAATAAAAAAAATCATGTTCATTAGAGAATAATATCATGTAAATTTAAAATTTTGAAAAATTCTTTTATCTATCTCTTGAATTTTAAAATTATTGTTAATTAAGTCTCTATAATTATATTGTTGAATACAAAATGACCAAGAAGCCCTCAGTGTTAACACGTAGATAAATGAGAATAAGTCAAGTTAATTTAATGAGATATTTATTGAAAATTAATTTAAATACATTGATCTAAGTAAAATTAAAAGCCAATTTCTACCTGATATTTACCGTAGATATTTTGACTTTACAGAAATGAATAAATGAATTTATTATTTCAATAATTTATTTTTGTAGTTATGTAATCATCTGTTAATTTCAATACAAATATGAGAAATACAAAGGGGAAAACAAGTGGGATGAACTGGACCAAGTAAGAAGTTCAATGATATTGTTAATGAGCAACGATTGTGACAAATTACTTTTCCGATACGATTGGTTTCGTCACATTTGGAAAAAAAATTTGTGAATGATGCTGCACTCGTACCGTACATGTGTTTTTTTAAGCAGTTTGTATATGTGCTCAAGTATAATATAAACAAATAAAATATATATATGTTGCCGTTCTTAAATCCAGCTTTTATCATTTTGAAAGTTCTAATACTCTATTTCATTATTTGTCTTTAAATACGCTATATATTAACGTCATTACGCAAACTGAATTAACTGGAATGCGACTAAATCACATATTGAGTACGTCATATTTATTATATGCTTATTTTAATTTATAGTCTCAAGATATTAGTGATACATGGCAAATTTTATTGACATGGCAAATTTATTTACATGGCAAATTTATTGATTTAGAATTTTTTGTCCATTCTAGTTGATGTAAAGTTTGGAGTCCCTTCTAATTAGTGATACATGGCAAATTTATATATATATTGAGTTGATAATTAGTTGAATCGATTTTATTTTGAGTAAGCAAACTTTGAGCCCTAATAAAACTAATTCGATTTCAAATTAAAAAAAATACAAGCAAATTTTGATCACGCTTAAATTTTTGCATAAAATTACCGCCTTATTCTCCCTCTTTTTTAGGAAAGCTTTTGTACGGCGATTAAAAACCGCCTTCGAATATCAACACAACCGCCGTGTATTTAAACGCCGTAATAGCTAACAGGGTTTTTACTGCGGTTTGGACCGTCGTGAAAGATAACTATAGACGGCGGTTCTCTTTGGAGAATCGCCGTTTATAGTATGATTATAGAAGACAGTTCTCTTTGGCGAACCGCTGTCTATAGTATTACTATAGACGGCGGTTGTCCAACGAGAACCGCCGACTATAGCCTTTTTTTTATTAAATATTTGATTTTAAAAAAAAATTATGAAAAATTAATACATCCATACACAGCAGTAATATACATCCAAAAGTCATTTCAATCATTGAATTCAATAAGAAAACAACAACAACATCGATCACATACAACATAACTTCAATTATATGAATTTTTAATATTACATAAAACAAATATAGATACAAAACAAGAAATAAAACCACATTATTTTGAATCCAACTTCATGAAAGAAATCTACTCCATAAGCTCCATGGCCTCAATTGTACTTATGCTGAATGACTGTAGAAAGAAAAAATATATAATTATCATATTGCATGCAAAAGTAGCTTTAATAAATAAAAATGAATAGTTGTAAAAAAGGTTATACTAAAAAAAGAGAAATGAGGACACTTTATTTCAAAATTTTAATATGTAATAAATCCAATATGTTCAGAAATAATTAACTACAAGCGTAAATTATAAGTATAAGACTAACATATGGTTTATATGAACTTTTGTATATAAATAAAAGCATACCTTCGTAGTTCTTTTTTTAAGCTCCACGATGTACACCTGTAAATTAAATTAGTAATTAAGATTTTATAATTATCATATAAATAATGAAGATAAGAGATTAGTTTAAATGTTATACCATCTCATAGTTTTCATTCATCTCATATATATGTTGCCAAATGGCTCACGAATATCATTGTCAAATTCGTCATTACTAAATTCGCTCTTATTTTTCAACAACTACAAAATAAAAATTTGTTAATAACATATAGAATTAAAAATTAAAATAAATATTCTAGACCACGTACAATAGAATGTATTTCTGATAAGCCCACAAGTACAATGTGACATATATACATGAGTATGTAATATCCACACTTAATATCATCGTCTTGTATCGACACTAATTAGGCACAAAAATAAAAATATTATAATATATTCATCAAAATTCACTCAATTGAAAAATATAATCTAGTTACAATACCTTTACAGTCTTTACTTTAACTGTAAACTTTTTATTTTGATCAAGAATATTCTCATCCTTAAAAAGAATATTTTTTTAAAATAATTATAAAATTAAAGCATAAGTATTACAACTCTAAATATAAATACTTAAAAAAAATAAACTAAGATTATTATAAAAGTGAAATAAATTAATTTTCATGGAATATATTATTTGGGTATTAAATTTTTAAATTTTTTGAGTTACATCGAGTCAGATATGAGGTGAGTTGGGTATGGTTGACCCATACTCAAACCCGCCCTATTTTATAACGGTGTGGGGCGGGTTACGGGTCACGAGTGAAATTTGAGTAACCATATATATTAATATTAAAATCGCTTTATATCACACATAATAGTAAAATATTTTTATGTTACTTTTCATCTCCTGATCGACAATTAAAACATTTTCAAAAATGCTATTATACCAAACAAGTTCCACGAGAGCCAATCTCTGAACCGCTCAAGGATGTAATTGATTTGTCCCTTTTGGGTTCCTTTCATTAATTTCTTTAGGAGAATTACTTCAAAATAAGATTATTTATATATTTAATTTTAAAATTAAATATTTACATATATTCCTGACGTATTCGATATTTTTCATGAAATTCAAAAATAAATATATGGCCTTTATTTTAAGTGGGTTCAAAATTGGGATGAGAGTTTACTTAATAGGCCCATCAGAAGGAAATTTAAACTCATTAACATACATAAAATAAGTATTCAATTTCAGATATTTGTTGAAAATTAATTTAAATACAATGATCTAAGTAAAATTAGAAGCCAATTGTTCTACGTGATATTTACCGTAGATATTTTGACTTTAAAGAAATGAATAAATGAATTTATTATTTGATCAATAATTTATTTTTGTAGTTATGTAGTCATCCGTTAATTTCAATACAAATATGAGAAAAACAAAGGGGAAAACAAGTGGGATGAAATGGGCCAATTAAGAAGTTCAACGATATTGTTAATGAGCAGCGATTGTGACAAATTACTTTTCCGATAGGATTGGTTTCGTCACATTTGGAAGATATTATTGTGAATGACACTGCACACGTATCGTACATGTGTTTTTTTAAGTAGTTTGTATATGTGCTCGAGTATAATACAAACATATAAAATTTATATATGTTGTCGTACTTAAATCCAGCTTTTATCATTTTGAAAGTTTAATACCCCTATTTAATTATTTGTCTTTAAATACGCTATATATTAACGTCATTACGCAAACTGAATTAACTGGAATGCGACTAAATCATATATTGAATACGTCATATTTATTATTTGCTCATTTTAATTTATATAATCAGGAAATATGTTATTTTAAATTTTATTAATTGGGAGGTTTGAAAGTTTAGGCCATAATGAGTGATGCTATGCATGATCTCTAAAAGTAGCAGATATCAAATTTTAAAGGAATGTAGAATTTATTTGTGGCACTATTGCCAATAATAAAAATAAATAGAATTTTTTGTCAATTCTAGTTGAATATAAAGTTTGGAGTCCCATAGTTAGACGCATAGCTAAGTTGTAATCATGATAAGTATTTTACTACTTTTTTTTATTCACTTCCTATTTTATATTCTATTTCATCCAAGTAAATAAATAAATTATCATTATATTTTTTTTAGAATGACAATTTCATTTTCATAGAATGGCAATTCTATCTCAACTTTATTCTTTTTTATTTAAATAAATTTATCAAAAAAGTTAGTTATATGAGCTCGATATAACTTTAAAATTTTAAAAAATTAAGATCAATTGATCTATCTCTAGTATTTACCGTTCTAGATTGTTAATTTGTTGCCAACTATGAATGGGATGTACAAGATGGATTGTGTTTGGGCTCTAGTGATCCATGAGATCAAGTAAACCTACTAATTAAAAATGGAGTTGTGCACGAGGTGAAAATCATATTTGTTTGACTTATTCTCTCTTTCATTTTAAATATTAAATTTTTTCAAAATAAAAAACAAATTAATAAATTACTTTATTAAAGTATTATCAACAAAATTAAATAAGTTGAATTTTAATTTAACTCTAATTAATATATATATATATATAATGAGTAGCAGTATTAATTATAATATATAAATATAAAATTTATTTTACAAATTATTTCAAAAATAGGGGATGTTATACAAACATTTTTTACTACTACTTCAATCAACTTATAATTTATATGTTTAAATCATATAAGCCTATTTTTTTAAGTTTATCCTCAATTAGTGTTATTTCAATTTTTTAGCAAATATACTCTTTTTATTCTATACTTTTGTGTGCACCCACTTTTTAATTTTAGTAACCTTATTTCTATAATAATAATTTTATTTATATATTTTATCTTTAAAAACTAGCATTCAGCATCATACATTATTGCTTATCTTACTACTACTTTTCTATAAAATTTACTTTATTTTAATTTATTTGCCTACGCCATATTGAAAATAAACTCATTAATTTTAATCAGGCATGTATAAAATTTAATATCAAAAGTTAATTTTCGAATTGTGGAGGCTAGCTATCGCTTAATTTGTAGTGAAATGAGCAAAGAGGTTCTCACTTTTTTTTAATCAGATCTGAGTTCTAACTCTATTTTTAAGACGTTCGTGAGATCGTTTCATTTTCCCAATCTTGCTTTGATGGGGCAATAAGCAATGATTATTCTCAGGTAAATACTATACGTGCTAATAAGTAATTAAAATATTGCATGACTAACATATATAAACTAGCCATTTTTCAGCCAACTTCCAACCATTTAGGGTCGACAGAGCTAGAGTTTGATCTAGATCTATCTCATTACTATCAGGCAACACACTTAAATAATTAATTCTAAATTTTAATTAATTTAAAAATGATTTAAATAACTTATAGGAAATCTAAAGTGTTTAAACTTATTTCTAATCTATCCTGGCATCTCAAATCAATCTTACAATAGATTCACTAACAAATTAAATTAAACTAAACAAATACACTGATACATGTAGATCACAATTAGATAAATTTGCTGCACTTAATCTTTATTTTGCTAGCTCCCTTCACACCAATTTAATTTGACCTCAATTCAAATTGATTTAATAAGTACAAATACAACTTTGATGTTATCAAAGTTAATCAGCAGCAAAATATATATTTAGTAATCATCTAATTAAAAATATTAAATAATTTTATTAGGATATAATTATTAACTTAAATATGTTGCTAAAACATCAAAATTTCAATATTACAATAAAAAAGGAACCAACATTTTTATTTTAGATCCAATAGAATATTAATATTAAAATTGCATTATATCACACATAATATTAAAATATTTTTATGTTACTTTTCATTTTCTGATCGACAATTAAAATATTTTCAAAAATATTATCATACCAAACAAGTTCCACGAGAGCTAATATCTGAACTGCTTAAGGATACATATGATTTGCCCCCTTTTGGTTCCTTTCATTAATTTTTTTGGGAGAATTACTTCAAAATAAGATTATTTATACATTTAATTTTAAAATTAAATATTTACATATATTCAAATGTTTGCAATATTTTTCATGAAACTCAAAGATAAATATTTGATCTTTATTTTATGTGGGTTGTAAATTTAGATGAGAGTTTACTTAATTGGGCCACCAGAAAGAAATTTAAATTCAATAACATACATAAAATATGTATTCAATCACAGATATTTATAAAAAATAAATACGTGGATCTAAGTAAAATTGGAGGTCAAGTCCTACGTGAAATTTACCTTTGATATTTTGATCTTAAGAAAATCAATAAATGAATTTATTATTACAATAATTTGTTTTGGTATTTATGTAGTCATCCGTTAGTTTCAATACGAATATGAGAAATACAAAGGGAAAAACAAGTGGGATGAAATGGACCTAGTAAGAAGTTCAGTGGTATTGTTAATGAGCAACGATTGTGACAAATTACTTTTCCGATAGGATTGGTTTCGTCACATTTGGAAGATATATATTTTTTTGAATGACGCTGCACTCGTACAGTACATGTATTTTTTTAAGCAATTTGTATATGTGCTCGAGTATAATACAAACATATAAAATATATATATGTTGCCGTACATAAATCCAACTTTTATCATTTTGAAAGTTTAATACCCCTATTTCATTATTTGTCTTTAAATAAGCTATATATTAGCGTCATTACGCAAACTAAATTAACTGGAATGCGACTAAATCGTATATTGAGTACGTCATATTTATTATATGCTCATTTTAATTTATATAATAAAGATATTTAATATTTTGAAAATCATTAATTGGGAGGTTTGAAAGTTTAGACCATGATGAGTGATGCTATGCATGATCTCTAAAAGCAGACGTCAAATTTTAAATGAATGTAGAATTTTTTATGGCAATATTGCCAATAATAAAGATAAATAGAATTTTTTGTCAATTCTAGTTGAATGTAAAGTTTGGAGTTCCTTTTAACTAGTGACATGGCAAATTTGTAAAAATAACTCAAAACTCGCTCAACTTGAGCTCTACTTGAGCGATTTTGAGTCGAGCTTTGAGCAAAAATTCGAGCACCAATGTCATTTTGATTAGGAGACCAAAGATTCAAAAAGGTCATTGTGTTCTTTTGTAGAAGAATGAGCGAAGTGGTTATTTTTGTTTTTTTAATAAGTTTACTCTTGAGCTGGTTTCAAGTCGATTTTGAGCGAGCCTTGCTAAATTAGAAATTAAAATTTTTGTTTTCAAGTCAAATTTGATTCAAGCATACTAAAAGTATTTCGATTTTGAGTAGATTTTTGCGTTAAATCATGCCTAATTATAAGTTACATTTTTCTATAAAAATATATTAAATTTAATATTATAAATTTGCTTATAAATTCTATGCATATATTTTTAAAATTATCTATTTTATATAAAATATTATGACAAATTTATATATTGAAATGCCTCAATCATACTTAAAAATTCTACATATATGAATTTATACATATATTGAGTTAATTACGAAATGAATTATTTTTATTTTGAGTAGGCAAACTTTGAGCCCTAATAAAACTAAATCGATTTCAAATTAAATAAAATACAAGTAAATTTTAATCAAGTTTAAATTTTTGCTTAAAATTGTCGCCCTATTCTCAGTTTCTTTTGGGTTATATAAATTTTTCAGAGAAATGACAACAAAGAGGGTTTCAATCTGATTTATGAATACTCATACCTGCTGTCTCATATTTGTTATCCACCTCAACTAGCCCCGTTTCTAGTTTGCACAAAATTGTGCTAGCCATATCCCGCCCCTCCCCGTTTTCTCTTTATAGGGATGGTTCCACCCCGACTTGAACCACCAAAACGTTCCCCCACCCAACCCGATCCTCCTCAGTTTTGTGATTTAATTATGAGTTTGTCCATCTAAGGCAATAAAGGCTATTCAATATCAAAAAATAATATCATGTATGTAAATTAAAATACTATAAACTTTACATATTAATTTCTTAAATAACTAAGTGAAAATAAAATATTAATTGCATAATAAATTCAGAATTTATATACAAATCTAATTATTTTTTAATTCTGAATATCAACAAGTAATTTTTCTCATTCTTAAATAGAACAAATTTTTTTTAAATAATTATAAAATTAAAGCATAATTATTACAACTCTAAATATAAATACTTAAAAAAATAAACTAAGATTATTATAAAAGTGAAATAAATTAATTTTTATGGAATATATTATTTGGATATTAAATTTTTAAATTTTTTTGAGTAACACCGAATCAGATATGAGGTGAGGTGGGTATGGTTGACCCATACTCAAACCCACCCTATTATATAACGGTGTGGGGGCGGGTTACGGGTCACGAGTGAAATTTGAGTAACCATATTAATATTAAAATCACTTTATGTCACACATAATATTAAAATACTTTTATATTACTTTTCATCTCGACAATTAAAATATTTTCAAAAATGCTATCATACCGAACAAGTTTCACGAGAGCCAATCTCTGAACCGCTCAAGGATGTAATTGATTTGTCCCTTTTGGGTTCCTTTCATTAATTTCTTTAGGAGAATTACTTCAAAATAAGATTATTTATATATTTAATTTTAAAATTAAATATTTACATATATTCATGGCGTATTCAGTATTTTTCATGAAATTCAAAGATAAATATTTGGCCATTATTTTATGTGGGTTCAAAATTGGGATGAGAGTTTACTTAATAGGCTCATCAGAAGGAAATTTAAACTCATTAACATACATAAAATAAATATTCAATCTCAGATATTTATTAAAAATTAATTTAAATACATTGATCTAAGTAAAATTAAAAGCCAAGTTCTACCTGATATTTACCGTAGATATTTTGACTTTAAAGAAATGAATAAATGAATTTAATAATTTGTTTTTAATAAATATTTAATTTAAAAAAAATTATGAAAAATTAATACATCTATACACAGCAGTAATATACATCCAAAAGTCATTTCAATCATTGAATTCAATAAGAAAACAACAACAACATCAATCACATAAAACATAACTTCAATTATATGAATTTTTAATATTACATAAAACAAATGCAGATACAAAACAAGAAATAAAATCACATTATTTTGAATCTAAATTCACGAAAGAAATATGCTCCATAAGCTCCATGGCCTCAATTGTACTTATGCTGAATGACTGTAGAAAAAAAATATATATAATTATCATATTGCATGCAAAAGTAGCTTTAATAAATAAAAATGAATAGTTAATTGTAACAAAGGTTATACTACAAAAAGAGAAATGAGGACACTTTATTTCAAATTTTTAATATGTAATAAATTCAATATGTTCAGAAATAATTAACAACAAGCGTAAATTATAAGTATGAGACTAACATATAGTTTATATAAACTTTTGTATATAAATAAAATCATACTTTCGTAGTTTTTTTTTAAGCTCCACGATGTACACCTTTAAATTAAATTAGTAATTAAGATTTTATAATTATCATATAAATAATGAAGATAAGAGATTAGTTTAAATGTTATATCATCCCATAGTTTCCATTCATCACATATATATGCTGCCAATGGCTCACGAATATCATTGTCAAATTCATAATTACTAAATTCGCTCTTATTTTTCAACAACTATAAAATAAAAATTAGTTAATAACATATAGAATTAAAAATTAAAATAAATATTCTAGACCACATATAATAGAAGGTATTTCTGATAAGCCCGCAAGTACAATGTAGCGTATATACATGAGTATGTAATATCCACACTTAATATCATCGTCTTGTATCGACACTAATTAGGCACAAAAATGAGTATATTATAATATGATCATCAAAATTCACTCAATTGAAAAATATAATCTAGTTACAATACCTTTACAGCCTTTACTTTAACTGTAAATTTTTTTTCTTTTGAAGACGCGTCATACAAAAATTATCATCGAACTGTCACAATTTAGAAAGTATTTATGCACAATAAATCAATAATCATTTATTAAAAATATAAATAGAAATATATTTACTTACCGATCGACGATATATTTAAGTTGCTGCCGATAAGGCTGACCGACAGGATCCATCCAATATATGCATAATCTGTACGGATTCAATGCAGCTAACATCCAATGGTCTCTATTAAAAGATTAAATGTTAATCATAAACTTTAATATACTTGAAAAATTAAATTTTAGTATTTTAAAAAAATTTGTTGAAATTTACCCACTATTATAAGGAATAATAATCAATGAATTTTGTCTGGCTTCCATTATTCTATTTCCCAATGATGTGGCACATTGGTTCTTATCATTTATTAAAGCTGCGATACTTTGTGGATCCACAAAGCAATATTTACCTCTTAAATTGTTATCTACTCTTATTTGATTATATAAAGACATGTATGAATATAACAATATAAAATTAGAATTTTATATTGAAAAAATTAAATGCATCTACAAAATGTGTAAATATATACTTACCCAATGTAAGCACTTATCATCGACTCGGCGATTTTTTTGAATGCGCCAAACTCTAAAGTTTCTCTTTTATCAAATAATAGTTGCTTGTCATACCCATAAACATCAGCAAAAATAAGAATATATATCAACACCTCATCAGTCAATATATGAATTGCATGTTCTAACATCTTATTTTAAAAATGCTAGAAGAATATGATCTTTTTTCTGTTTGTAATATACTTATATTAGAATTATAATTTACAAATGTATGTAAATATATCCCAATGATAATAAATAATATTATTTACCTGAATTTTGTTGCTTTGAGTTGTTGGAGATTTTACCACACAGTGATTTAGAAAAAATGCTAAATACTTCAACGACTTATCGATATTAGTACTTTCTATTCCACATAATAATGTAGATATACGACAGCCAAACCATTCAATGAAATCTTTGATGTGCTTATTCTGAATCCATATCTCATTTCATGCATTCAAAGGATTTTCACTTCATAATTGTTCTTTGTGCTCTTCAATATATGAATTCACAACCACTGAATTACGCAAAATATACAAATATGCCTGCCTTAACAAGTTAATATCTACAACATGAGATTTCCCTGATGTAATGCCTCATCCATACTTGTCAACTGCAGTATGATCAATAGGAACTCCAATTGGGTTAATATTATGTAAGTATTTATTACAAAATTCTACGACCTCTTCAGCGACATAGTTCTCAATCATGCAAGCTTCTGGTCTGTAACGATTACGAACATATCCTTTGAGTATTTTCATATATCGCTCGAAAGGATATATCCACCGCAAAAAAACAAGTCCACAGAGTTGTAACTCTCTTACTAAATGAACTGTTAAGTATACCATGATATCAAAAAATGAAGGTGGAAAGAATATCTCTAACTCACAAATTATTTCAATAATAGAAACTTGAAGTGCATCTAACTTGAGAGGATCTACAGTTTTAGCACATAAAGAGTTGAAGAAGAAACATAGCCTCGTTATTGCACTCCGAAGTTTATCATCTAAACTGCCTCTGATAGCTACAGGTAACAATTGTTGCATTAACACGTGACAATCATGCGATTTCAAATTAATTAATTTCAATTCTTTGAGATTTACGTGACTTCTCAGGTTTGAAGAATAACCATCTGACACCTTTAACTCATACAAAATCTTACAGAATCGCTTCTTCTCCTCTTTCGTGAATGTATAACATGCATGTGAAAGACATGTTCGACTGTCAAAGAACTTAGGAGCAAGTTGCTGTCGAATACCCATACTAACTATATCTAATTGTGCATTTATACTATCTTTATTTTTTCCAACGACATTTAATAGTGTACCAATAAAACTATCACAAATATTTTTTTTTATATGCATGGCATCTAAATTGTGAAGTACATGCAAATATTTCTAATATTCAAGGTCAAAAAATATTGATCTTCTTTTCCAATATTTTTTTTTTTTGGAGGATCTTGACTTATGGTGCTCAAAACTTATATCAACTCTTTCCCATTAAGTGAGCGTGGAGCTTTCTCAAATTCAGCATTACCATCGAAAGCTCTCTTTTTTTTTGCGAAACACGTGATCTCGAGGCAACCACTTTCTGTGACACTTGTAACATAATTTTTTTCCATGTTTTAAATACTGTGCATTAGTCTTATCACCAAAAATAACACATGCATAGTAACCTTTAACACTGCATCCCGCCAAATTATCATAGACTGGATAGTCATTCACAGTCCATATAAGTGCTGCCCTTAATGTAAATAGCTCATGCCGATAAGCATCATATGTTTGCACTCTTTCTTTCCATAACTTTTTAAGATCATCTATAAGTGGAGCTAGATAAACATCTATTTTATTTTCAGGTTGCTTCGGTCCAGATATCAATAAAGTCAATATGATAACTTTACATTTCATGCATAAATTAGGAAGTAAATTATAAATAATCAAGAAAGCAGGCCAACAACTGTGCTGACCACTTTGAACACTGTGAGGATTAAACCCATCAGTGCACAACCCAAGTCTTAAATTCCTCGGATCTTCAGCAAAATTTAGAAATCTAATATCGAAAGATTTCCATTGTAATGAATTAGCAGAGTGTCGCATCATTCTATCAAATACACGTCCTTCACCATCAGCATGCCAAGTAAAATTTTTAGCATATTTTTTATTTTGAAATAGTCTTACAAAGCGCGGTATCGGAGACAAATACCACAAAACTTTTTCTAAAATACCATATTTTTCTTTAACGCCATCTGCACACAGCTTCCACCTTGATTTTCCACATTCTGGACATTGTTCTAATTTACTAAACTCATTCCGATGTAAAATACAATCATTAGGGCATGCATTGATCTTCTCATAATGCATTTCTAACTTACAAAGTATTTTTTTTGCTTCGTAAGTTGAATTCAGGAGTTGATTGGGAGCTGGTAACATATCTTTTATAAGAATAAGCAACTCTGTAAAGCACTTGTTGCTTAAACTATTTGCTGCCTTTAAGTTAAACAAAAGCATTAGTGCGGAAAGTTTAGTAAAACTTTTACAGTTAGGATATAATGAACTCTTAGCCTCTTCAAGCAACTCTTCAAATTGTTCTGGAGCTTCTGATAAATTATTTTCAATATCCCAAACTAGATCTTCCATTCTATCTTTCTCGACTGTATTGCTAATGTTAACATTAGCATTTGCACATATAGATGATGTACTTCTCCCAATATTATTTATTTCATTTCTTAATGAATCACCGTGTCAAATTCATCTTTCATAAGTCTCATCAAATCAATGAAAAAATAAATGATCTTTCACAATATTGGCTTCAAATAATTTCATATTTTCACATCTTAAGCACGGACATCTTATTCTGCCATTAACTAAACATTCATTTTTCAGTGCGAAATCTATAAAGGAATTTACTCCATTATCATATTAAAATGATCGTTTATCCATTTTAATCCAAGATCAATCCATATATAACTACATATATGATAAGGCATAATATAATTAATGTGTAGGATAAATTCAGCTTAGATATTAAAAAAATTCTACTTATACATGAGAATAAATATATAAATAAACTGAAAAAAAAAACAGAATAACTCTTATTTACCATATGTGAAATTAAGCAGAAATGGTAGCTGAAATTTTTGAATACTAATATTTTGCAATCACCTGAAAAAATAATAATAAAATAAAAAAATAAAGAAGTAGATTTACCTTAAGAAATAAATTTTTGAATCCAAATATTTTGGCCAAAAATAAAAAATGAAGAAGAAGAAGAAGAAAGTGGTGGAAGAAGATAATGTTTGTTATATCCGACTTCGGCGGGGGTGTAGAGCCGAGAATGCGGCTAGATCCGGCGTCGGGTAGGGTGTAGGGCCGCGATGAGGATAGATCTGATTTCGGCGAAGGTGTAGGGCCGGGAATGCGACTAGATCCTGCGTCGGCCGGCGTCAGCGAGGGAGTAGGGCCGCGAATGCGGCTAGATTCAGCGTCGGGTAGGGTGTAGGCCCACGACGAGGATAGATCCGGCGTTGGTGAGGGTGTAGGCAGCGAATGTGCCTAGATCTAGCGTCCGCCGGCGTCGGTGAGGGAGTAGGGTCGCGAATGCAGCTAGATCCGGCGTCAGCGAAGGTATGGGGGAAAAGCAGCAAAATAAGAGGAAGATGGAAGAGGAGATCGACGCACACAGCTTGATCCGGCTAGGTGAAGTCCACTGGCGACGAGCAACCCTCGCGTCGCGACGTTCAAAAATGCAAGCTTAGAGAGATCTAGGGTTTTTCGTTTGAAAGAAATGAGCCAAATGAGCTAATCTGTGTATATATGGAGTACTATAGACGGCGGTTGACTCAGCCAACCGCCGTCTAAAGCTACCACTTTAGACGGTGGTTGACTGCGAAAACCACCATCTAAAGTGGATTTTCAAGGTCGATCTGAGGTCGACCCGAGGTTGACCTTCAGCAGCGACACTCAACAGAAACTTTGATCATATTGGGGGATTTTTCCAGGTCGACCTCAGGTCGACCTGAACTGTACATGGCGGTTGAGCGAGTTAATCGTCGTCAAAAGAACTATCTTTAGTCGGCGGCTGATAGTGTCAACCGCCGTCGAGACTTTAGATGGTGGTTTGCGGAGTCAACCGCCGTCTAAACCTAGCACTTTAGATGGCGGTTGACTCGCTCAACCGCGGTCTAAAGTATGTCTTCGAGGGATTTTCAGGGTCGACCTTCCGCAACGATTCTCAACAGAAACTTTGGTTATCTAGATGAATTTTTTTAGGCCGACCTGAGGTCGACCTTATGTATACAAGGCGGTTGAAGCTTCCAACTGCCCTCTAAAGTTTTTACTTTAGACGGTGGTTGCTTAACGGAACCGCCGTCTAAAAGAATCTACAGTGGTTCCCATTGTCAACCGCTGTGTAATGTTTTGTCGGAAAGTTTTTTGCAGCGGTTTCTCTTTTTTAACCGTTGTCATAAATGTGCCATAAAATACATATATTGTACGAGTGTCTGCTATGTATTATTCATTATCAATACCCATCTCATGTTTGTTACCCACCTCAACCAGCCCCGATTCTAGTTTGCACAAAATTGTGCCAGCCCTATCCTGCCCCTCCCCGTTTTCTCTTTATGGGGATGGTTCCACCCCAACTTGACCTAACGGAACCTTCCCCCACCCAACACGACCCTCTTCAGTTTTGTGATTTAACTATGAGTTTGTTCATGTAAGGCAACAAAGGCTATTTAATATCAAAAATTTTTTCATGTAGGTAAATTAAAATACTAAAAAAATTCACATATTAATTTCTTAAATAACTAAATTAAAATAAAATCTTAACTGCATAATAAATTCATTTTTTTTACAAATCTAATTATTTTTTAATTCTGAATATCAACAAGTAATTTTTCTCATCTTTAAAAAAAACAATTTTTTTTAAATAATTTTAAATTTAAAGAACAACTATTACAACTCTAAACATAAATACTTAAAAAAAGTAAACTAAGATTATTATAAAAGTGAAATAAATTAATTTTCATGGAATATATTATTTGGGTATTAAATTTTTGAAATTTTTGAGTTTCATCGAGTCAAGTACGAGGTGGGGTGGGTATGATTGACCCATACTCGAACCTACCCAATTTCATAATGGGGTGGGGTGGGTTACGGTTCACGAGTGAAATTTGAGTACCCATACCCGTACGTACCACCCTTAATCTTTTATTTTGCCGCTCATGCGTTGCAATAAATAATATATTAACTTTGCAAACAAACAGTTCATATGTTTGCTAAAAAGTAAAATATTACATGATTAACATAAATTAGCCATCTTCTAGCCAACTTCCAACCATTTAGAGCTAATAGAGCCTGAGGCCTGGCCAATACACTTAAGTAGATTTTAACTTTTAATCAATTTTAAAACAATTTAACCAACACGTATGAAATATAAAGTGTTCAAACTTATTTCTAATCTACCTGAGCAACAACCCCACAATAAATTTACTCTTAAATAAGAATAAAAGATACAGTGATATATATCACAATTAAAAAGATTTGCTGCACTTGATCTTCATTGCTTGGTTCCGTTACACCGACTTTATTTAATCTCAATTCTGGCTTGATTTAAGATGTAGAAATACAACTTCCTTATTGTTAAGGTTGATCAGCAATAATATATATTTAGTAACCCTATAATCAAAGACATTAAATAATATTATTAGTATATAATTATTAATTTAAATATGTTGCTAAAATATCAAAATCTCAATATTAACATAAGAGTGGAACCAACATTTTATTTCACTTCGATTACAAATATTAATGTTAAAGTATTAACCTTATATTATAACATAATATTAAAGTAATTTTATATCATTTTTTATATCTTAAATAATTAAAATATTTTTGAAGACGTCATACCAAACAAGCTCAACGTGAGCTCTCTTTGAACTTACTCATCTTGTACTAAAAAAAAAAATACTAGAATCTTTGGGCCTTTATTTTATGCGGGCTCTGAATCTATATCTATATGAGAGTCCACTTAATACAAACCTGAATTAAAATACTATGTACCTCAGGGGCCGCTAGAAAGAAAGTCAAATTAATTTGTTGACACGCATAAAAAAAATGTTCAATCTCAAATATCTATTAAAAATTAATTCAAATTTGTGGATCTAAGTAAAAATGGAGCCCGAGGCTTAGATGATATTTAACTTAGATATTATGATCTTAATGAAATAAATAAATGAAATGATTGTTTCAATAATCTGTTTTTGAAAGTTATATATGTAGTCATCCATTAATTTCAATACGAAGACAACAATATGAAAAAACCAAATACAAAGGGATTGGGGTGATTGGATTCTCTCAGTGGAAAACACGTCGGATGAAATTGGCCAAGTAAGAAGTTGAATGGTAATGTTCGTAAGTATTAATTTTGTCACGGTTAAAAGATATTTTTTGTGAATGTCCCGCACTCATACTATACATGTGTTTCTTAAAGCAGTCTACATATGTTGATTTGATCCTAGCTGCTACGCAAAAATTTACGTAAGTTAGGGAAGAAGATAAGCAAAATTAATAGCGGAAGAAAACTAAATAGATCAAATACAACCACAAAAGTTTGTATTACTACAACTTAGAATAGAAATAAATATTTAAAGCAAATAAAGTAGAACCCCTAATTAAAGTCTCAACCAAATATTTAAGCAAATAATAACTCTGTAAGAAATAAAAAAAAATAAGTTAATTCTTTTCATGACTAGCATTCTCTTCATGTCTATACATAATCAAAAGCTCTAGTGCCTGCCACATTTGTAACAGAAGTCTATTTCAACAGACTTTTAAATTGTATACTAGCAAAGTATTTAAATAAAAATATTAAATAATATGTTTGCTCAAATTATCATCTTATCTCTTCGAATGTGACGATAAGTTCGTACACTTGCCGTCCCCGTGGGTGCCCTAGTCGAGAATTAAACAAATTTATGTTTATAATTAAATAGTCACACAATATATATATATATATATATATATATATATAATATATATATATATATATATATGCTGGTTTGAACGAGAGGACTACATACCAAACATTTTGATCCAATCCTTATTGGAATGTAAAATAGTAAAATAAACAAGGTTATCCAAACCAAGTTCAGGGGTGAGAAACTCTATTTATTTTCCTAAATCACAATGTAGGGGTAGTTTGGTCAATTTTCTTCTTGTCTTAATTTAAGAAAATAGTTATAAGAATTAATGAGTAATTAAATTCATTAGATTAAAATTTTTAAATAATTAAATTTAATTAAATTAAATATTAATTTCAGCCATTTTAATTTTAAATAATTAATTCTATATGAATAAAATTAATTCCATCGTAATAAAATAAACAAATTAAAAATCTAAATTAAATTTTATCAGAATATTATACATGTGCTCGAGTATAATACATACATATAACATATATATGTTGTCGTACTTGTATCTAGCTTTTATCATTTTGAAGACCCTAATATACCGTATTTTATTATTTATCTCGTTATGCTCTATCCATTAGCGTCATTATGCAAACTGAATTAACTGGAATGCAATAAAATCAAGAAATTTGTTAATTTTAATTTTATTAATTGGGAGATTTGAAAGTTTAATTCCTCGAAGTAATAGATGCAAAACAATGAATTTTATGTACGCATTTTTTTTAATAAGGAATTCCAGTTATTTTGTATTTCGTTTGATCAATTATATATTGGCGTCAATTGTAGCAGGATGCGTGTAATTAGCTTAGATCGATACTAGGCCTTGATGAGTAATGCTATGCATGATCTCTAAAAGCAGACCTCAAATTTTGAAGGACTTAACGTAGATTTTTTTGTGTGGCACAATTGCCAATAATAATGATAAATTCAACATTTAATTTGTCAATTCTAGTTGAATTTAAAACTGAAAGTTTCCTTCTAATTAGTAATGCATAGCTAAGCTCTAAAAATAAAGTAAAACTTGCTTGATCAATTTAGGTTGGATCCGAGCTCGACACGAATGATTTGAGCCACAATTAGAGCTCCAGTGTCATTTTGAGCTAAATTTACACTAGTGTTGGCTCACCTGATATAAATTTAAATTAGTTCGGAACAAATTGTGTAACAAATATTATGGCTCTATTACTTACCTCACTCAATTTTACTTAATCTACATAAATTTAGAGAAAAATAATTTAAAAAAGGCATTTTAATCATTTTGATATTATAAAAATTATATGGCGATTATTCTTAAAGATTAATAAACTAAATACAGCTAATATTTATGAATATTGTTTACTATTTAAAATATATTTGTGTATTTATATATGAGTAAATATTACAATATATTTATATTAATTAGTTATATATTTAATATAAATAATAATATATATTTAACCATTTAATATATTGAAATACTAATATATATTAAAAATTTTAATTATTAATTTATATTTTATAGATTATATATCATTATATTTAAATTATTTAATGTTTATAAATATTTATTAGAAATTGAAAAGTAATTATTAATAGAGTTATTATTATGGCTTTTAGTGTTTCTTTTAACACATGGCTAGAGCTCACCGGTGCGCACGGGCTGGATGGCTGGCTCGACAGGCAGCTTGTACAGTGATGGGCACTGGGCTCATTGAGCGTGGCGCTGCGATTCGGTGACAAGTAATCGCCAAGTGATATCCTCGGTTAAAAAAATTATTAAAGTAAAGTGTAACTCTCGCTGTTTTCTAAGCCGAATAATAAATAATTTAAGGCTTTTGTATTTAAAGGATCCTCTATTTCTCTCTTAATTCTCCTTTCTCCTTCACTAAATTCCTATATCATAAATCTCCCCTCTTAATAAATTACTAGCATCGTACTCGTGCAGAAACTGCATGAAATTATTCTCATAAAATTTTTTAAAAAAAAATAAAAAATTAAATATTTTACATTAAAAATAAAAATATTAAATATATATTATTTTTCATAATTTTTAGTATTTAATATATTTTTTAGAAAAAATAATTTTAATTCAAAATGCAAGTAAATTGATGTAAAATTCAAAAATTTAAACTTAAAATTTGATTTTAAATTTTGAAAGTTTAAATTAAAAATAAATAAAATTTAAAAATTTAAATTGTAGCATTATTTTTTTAATTTTGAAAATTAACTGCCGCTATGAATTCTATATATAGTTAAAAACATATTATTATTAAATTAAAAACTTAATAAAATGTAAATTATTTAATTTATTTATTACGGTATTTGAATTTTAATATATTATTTTTTTAATTTTGAAAATTAACTGCTGCGAAGAATTCTATTATTAAAAACATATTATTATTAAATTAAAAACCTAATAAAATGCAAATTATTTAATTTATTTATTACGGTATTTGAATTTTAATATATGCATAATATATATATAAATCATCTAATAAATAATTAAAAATAATAATATAATTAAACTTTAAAATTAATTTTAAATTAAAAAATATTTATTTGAATTAATTAAATTTGTCTTGTAATTAAAAATTTAATTTAAAATTAATAAATTTAATTAACTTTCAAAATTTTAATTTTTAAATTAAAATTATATAATTTTAGATTGTATTTGAGAAAATAGTAAAATTAAAATTAAGTTTTTAAAAATTATAATTAAAGATATTATTATAGAGAGAGATAGAGAGAGGAGAGAGAGGAAGGTTGGGGAAGGAGGAGAGAGAGAGAAGAGGCGGTGGAGAGAAAGAGAGGAGAGAGAGCGGGCGGCGGGATGGAGAAAGAGAGAGAGGAAGAGAGAAAATAATTTTTTGAGCCTGTATTTTTTTCTATAGAAGTCATTAAGTCAAATAATTATTTTCTTTAGATGACATAACATAACATTAAGATAATATCGAACCAAATGCCCCCTAAATAAAAATTAAAGAGTTATATGAAATAACACTAAATTAGAGCGAAGTGGAATTCCTTTGAGCCCGTAAGATTTGACTATAATTGCCAATATATATATATATCTAGGAGAGTAACAGCAATGGCAACTTGATCTTTCATTTGACTTGTACAATAATATTGTCGTTGAATTTGAAGAACACAATCATAAGAAACAATTACCAATATATGGACATTGCAAAATGTTTTAAGAACAAATATTATAAAATTATATTTTATTGAAGATCTAAAAATTCTAATAATACGAAGATCAGAACTTACATAACGTACAACATTAAGCCCACAAATATGTGGAGTACTGAAGACTGAAATAATACACACAGAAAGATCACAAATATGTAGACAACGTACTCTGGAGATATATATATATATATATATATATATCCTTGTATGTTTGTATGTATATATTGACGCCTCCATATAGATCGATACATCAATTATTTTTCGGGTGGAAACACATCGACTTCTTTGAAATATATGACTCCGGTGATTTTGGGTTCATGGAATCCAGGTTCAAAAGTTAATAAAGTCGACACTGCCATGACCAAGTATGCAAGAACTTTCTTTGGCGGAGACAGACCCCTCCGGTTTAGCGCAAAAAATTGGATATGAAATATGAATTCATTGGTCTCACTCACAAATGTCTCAGTAAAATATTGTACCAGACCGTGGAACTCGAGACGATTTTGCCTGTCCGCAGGCCGCCCAACCCGCCCAACCCGCCCAACGTTGTACACAGTTGCTGCAACTATGGCAAATATTTGGTTCCGTACAGTGTTGGCGTTCATAGTTCCGTCTGCCTCTTGGTCTGATGCCGTGGTTGTCATTGCCGCAGTGCATAGCAGGATTATGAGTAAGTTACGGCTGGCGGAAGCCATATATATATATCAGGAATACAGATTATACTTCTAAGATTGAAGAGGGATCGAGTTAAGGAGGAGAAGGCAAGCGAGAGGCCTTAAATACATATTGGAGCTTAATTTGGAAATGTTGCTTCGTTGCCTAATTGCCAGCTATGTATGATAATGGCATTATTGTCGCTATTTGGATACCTGCAAACTCTAAAATCTCCACCCTATCCAGTTTGAAAAGTAATTATCCCACTTGGTAATGGTGGGAAGAGAAGAAAAATATGATAATTAGAAAAATGAGAATGTGGGGGTCAAAAGAGGATGAGCGCAAAATAGCAGGAGTAAAATGATAAAATGCTTTTATCAAAAAAAATTTGATAAAATGTCATGATTTTAAAAAAAATAAATCAAAAGCCTTGTGAGTAAATTGAGTGCATTTATTTGGATGGAAAGACTATTTTATTGTACTCTTATAAAATAACTATTATGTTTATTTTACTAGAATAGTTATTCCATTGAAATTTTTATTCTGCATTTTATGAAGTAGTTATTCTTCCCGCTCACTCAAGGAATAACTATTTCTTGTGGGCTAAAAATATTATTTTAAAATTATTTTTATTTACATGCATATACACGCACACAAATATATGTACACATTCTTATATATATAATACGACCTCATTTGATTTAAGTTTTTAATTTTGAATAAGAGAAAAAATATTTTATTTTTTGAGTTTAATAAGAAAAATATTATTTTAATATTTAGAAGTGGCGTAAGATATGAAATAAAGTCTAATATTCGTATTTATGTTAGATGTGAAATATATAAAGTTGATTTTAATTTACGGTTAAAATTTATTTTTGGCTAAAAAAAATAAGGCCGTGCATGTATATATATATATATATATATATATATATATATATATATA
>KZ452018.1:802583-861265 GCA_002786265.1 Apostasia shenzhenica
CAGTAAATTATCAACATCTGATCATTTTTTTAAAAAAAATGGACAAATTTTAGCATCTATAAAATCTGTCTTGCCAACAAAAAAAATTATAGCATTCATTCAATAAGAAATAAATGGTGGCTAATACTATATAATATCACATTAATTTCTTTGATAATTAAGGGCGGCTCAAAATTATAATTTCAATTACATTTGAACATATATATATATATATAGTATTATATAATTATAATATATATATTATATAATATATATATAATATATATATATTAATTTCTGTTCCACTCTCTCTCTATAATATATGTGGCATATATATATATATATATATGCGGGTGTGGGTATAACTATTTTTTATTGAGTTAACTTTTGAAATGTATTCTATAGGCTAACATTTAATTTAACATTTAATTTTAATTTTTGATGTTAAATGGGAAAATATCGGTCTTTTTACCTTTATTTTAAATAAAAGAGATCTATCTCTTAGGATGATCAATACGAGTATGTAAACACACATTGATTCAAATTAGAGGTATTAATCTGATTTAGCTTTTGAAAATATACATAGCTAGGGTCTTCCCGAGAGGTCACTTCATTCACAGTACTAACTTCAGCCCAAGGCACGCTTAATTATAAATTTATTTTTATTGATAATCTTATGATGTTCTCCCAAATGCGCCTCTACTACTTAGAATCACGATAATATTTAATAAGTTCGAGAATTCTCGCTCTATGGTCTCTTGACGTAGATAATTTATTTCTGTATTTCTCTCACTATTATTTATCAGCATATATGCCTGCTAAAAAGAGTTAGACTTTGCCCCAGTGATTCTTTTCTCATGAAAACATCACTCGGTGATACTCATAGTTTATATTTTAAAATATGAAATGTATATATATATAAAATACATAATTTCAAGTGTTAAATAAATTAAAAATTATTTATTTTGAGTGACTATGATAATTCTTCTGCACAAATACCTATCAAATATGTTAAACCAAACGTAGTAAGGTTGTCATTAATTTTTGCATGTAAACTAAGAAAATTTCTACGCTTATTACCAATGAAATGAGATGTGAAGATAAAAAGAAACTCTTCATACGTTCGCCATACATTAAGAACGGAACGATTCCAATCTAAAAAAAAATGTTCCACTTACTTCTATATTTGTTCCTCATCTCTACGATGTTTTATCGAAAAACTTCATTGAAAATTAACGGATGAATGCGTCATATTTTAAAAATATAGTATTAATATATTTATAGTATTTAATTAATTGAAGAAAATTGATAGCCATTAACGATCAGGACTAGTATACGTACAATACTTTGTATAATTACTTGTTGTCTCTCAACTTTCAAATTTTTATAAATTATCATTTGATTTATCATTCTTGTTTATGTTTAATTTTACTTATTTTACAGTTTTATTTTTATTTTATGAGGAATTATTAAGTGAATTTTAAGGGCATATAAACTCTATTTCGATCATAATTTAAAGTTTTTCGTTTTCTAGTTAGTGGCTTAATATTCAAAGTTTATACATATACTTGTGTATTGTTCATTATTATATTTCAAATTGAATGTTGCTGTGTCCTTACTTTGCTGGGATTTTTTTTTTCCTAAATCGCCGCCGAACCATAGTGTTACATCTAAGACTCAACAATATAAAATGAATATAAAGAGGTAATTGACATTCTTTAAGTTTGTCATAAAATTTAATCAAAAGTCATAACTTTTTCCTATATGCACACAAAAAAATCACATATATGTATTATATTTTAGTATTGATGTATATGTTGCAATTATACTTACAAAAATAAAAAAGAATTATAATACGATCATGCATCCTATATATATTACTTAACTTTTACTACCTATTTCATACAAATTTAGTTTAATTCAAATTTACTTGTGTAAGCCATATTGGAAATAAACTTCATTAAACTTTAACAAGGCAAAATCCATATCACCATACATGATTAATCAATCAATAAGTTCAATATCGTAATCTATTGTGATGTTATGCATGTATAAATTTAAAATAAAAATTTAATTTATTTAGCAATATTTACTCTCTACAGTCAGCCATACAATCCAACTAAATATACAGTAGAGATCTCACATTCTAATATAACTTAATCTAACTTTAACTCTATACACTCTACCATCATTTTACCAATTTTAATAATTTTTTATATTTTTATACGATATCTGCGGACATAATAAATCTATAAGTTATTGAAGTTCTGCAGTAAAAAAAAATTGTATAAACATCCTATATTTTTGAAATAATTTGTAAAATAATTTTATATTTATTAATATTAAAATTAATACTACTAACTCATTATATATCATATATATAATTATACTATATATATATATTAATTAGAGTTAAATTAAAATTCATCTTATTCACATTTTGTTGATAATACTTTAATAAAGTAATTAATTTATTCATTTGTTTTTTATTTTTTGAAAAAATTAATATTTAAAATAAATAAGAGTAATAAGTCAAACAATATGATTTTGCACTCATGCACAACTCCATCTTTAATTAGCAGATTTACTTGATCTCATGATCACTAGAGCCCAAACACAGTCCATCTTGTACATTCAATTTACAGTTGATAATAAATTAACAATAGAAGCGTAAATACTAGAGATAGAATTGACCTTAATTTTTTAAAATTTTTAAAATTATATCCAGCTAGCTCATATAGCTTTTTTGCTATATTTTATTTAAAATAAAAAAGAATAAAATTGAGATAGAATTGTCATTCTATGAAAATAAAATTGTCATTTTAAAAAGAATGTAAAACTATTATTCATTTATTTACTTGGATTAAGATGGAATATAAGTAGGACGTGAATGAAAAAAGAAGTAATTAATCATACTCATGAATATAACTTAATAAAATTTTCTGTTATTTGTTATTATTAAATATTTTTCATTACAAATAATTAGATGAATGCACGTTATATAAGATACAAACCATTCAATGAACTCTTTGATGTGCTTATTCTGAATCCATATCTCATTTCGTGCATTTAAAGAATTTTCACTTCGTAATTGTTCTTTGTGCTCTTCAATATATGAATCCACAACCACTGAATTACGCAAAATATACAAATGTGCCTGCCTTAACATGTTAATATCTACAACATTTGACTTCCCTGATGTAATTCCTCTTCCGTACTTGTCAACTGTGGTATGATCAATAGGAACTCCAATTGGGTTAATATTATGTAAGTATTCATTACAAAATTCTACGGCCTCTTCAGCGACATAGTTCTCAATCATGCAAGCTTCTGGCCTGTAACGATTACGAACATATCCTTTGAGTATTTTCATATATCGCTCGAAAGAATACATCCACCGCAAAAAAGTAGGTCCACAGAGTTGTACCTCTCTTACTAAATAAACTGTTAAGTGTACCATGATATCAAAAAATAAAAGTGGAAAGAATATCTCTAACTCATAAATTATTTCAATAATAGAAACTTGAAGTACATCTAACTTGAGAGGATCTACTGTTTTAGCACATAAAGAGTTGAAGAAGAAACATAGCCTCGTTATTGCACTCCGAAGTTTATCATCCAAACTGCCTCTGATAGCTACAGGTAACAATTGTTGCATTAACACGTGACAATCATGCGATTTTAAATTAATTAATTTCAATTCTTTGAGATTTACGTGACTTCTCAGGTTTGAAGAATAACCATCTGACACCTTTAACTCATACAAAATCTTACAGAATCGCTTCTTCTCCTCTTTCGTGAATGTATAACATGCATGTGAAAGACATGTTCGACTGTCAAAGACCTTAGGAGCAAGTTGCTGTCGAATACCCATACTAACTATATCTAATTGTGCATTTATACTATCTTTATTTTTTCCAACGACATTTAATAGTGTACCAATAAAACTATCATAAATATTTTTTTCTATATACATGACATCTAAATTGTGACGTACATGCAAATATTCCCAATATTCAAGGTCAAAAAATATTGATCTTCTTTTCCAATAATTTATTTTTGGAGGATCTTGACTTATGGTGCTCAAAACTTATATCAACTCTTTCCCATTAAGTGAGCGTGGAGCCTTCTCAAACTCAGCATTACCATCGAAAGCTCTCTTTTTTTTTGCGAAACACGTGATCTCGAGGCAACCACTTTCTGTGACACTTGTAACATAATTTTTTTCCATGTTTTAAATACTGTGCATTAGTCTTATCACCAAAAATAACACATGCATAGTAACCTTTAACACTGCATCCCGCCAAATTATCATAGACTGGATAGTCATTCACAGTTCATATAAGTGCTGCCCTTAATGTAAATAGCTCATGCCGATAAGCATCATATGTTTGCACTCTTTCTTTCCATAACTTTTTAAGATCATCTATAAGTGGAGCTAGATAAACATCTATTTTATTTTCAGGTTGCTTCGGTCCAGATATCAATAAAGTCAATATGATAAATTTACATTTCATGCATAAATTAGGAGGTAAATTATAAATAACCAAGAAAGCAGGCCAACAACTGTGCTGACTACTTTGAACACTGTGAGGATTAAACCCATCAGTGCACAACCCAAGTCTTAAATTCCTCGGATCTTCAGCAAAATTTAGAAATCTAATATCGAAAGATTTCCATTGTAATGAATCAGCAGAGTGTCGCATCATTCTATCAAATACACGTCCTTCACCATCAGCATGCCAAGTAAAATTTTTAGCATATTTTTTATTTTGAAATAGTCTTACAAAGCGCGGTATCGGAGACAAATACCACAAAACTTTTTTCTAAAATACCATATTTTTCTTTAACGCCATCTGCACACAGCTTCCACCTTAATTTTCCACATTCTGGACATTGTTCTAATTTACTAAACTCATTCCGATGTAAAATACAATCATTAGGGCATGCATTGATCTTCTCATAATGCATTTCTAACTTTCAAAGTATTTTTTTTGCTTCGTAAGTTGAATTCAGGAGTTGATTGGGAGCTGGTAACATATCTTTTATAAGAATAAGCAACTCTGTAAAGCACTTGTTGCTTAAACTATTTGCTGCCTTTAAGTTAAACAAAAGCATTAGTGCGGAAAGTTTAGTAAAACTTTTACAGTTAGGATATAATGAACTCTTAGCCTCTTCAAGCAACTCTTCAAATTGTTCTGGAGCTTCTGATAAATTATTTTCAATATCCCAAACTAGATCTTTCATTCTATCTTTCTCGACTGTATTGCTAATGTTAACATTAGCATCTGCACATGTAGATGATGTACTTCTCCCAATATTATTCATTTCATTTCTTACTGAGTCACCGTGTCAAATCCATCTTTCATAAGTCTCATCAAATCCATGAAAAAATAAATGATCTTTCACAATATTGGCTTTAAATAATTTCATATTTCTACATCTCAAGCACGGATATATTATTTTGCCATTAACTAAACATTCATTTTTCAGTGCGAAATCTATAAAGGAATTTACTCCATTATCATATTCAAATGATCGTCTATCCATTTTAATCCATGATCGATCCATATATAACTACCTATATGATAAGACATAATATAATTAATGTGTAGGATAAATTCAGCTTAGATATTAAAAAAATTCTACTTATATATCAGAATAAATATATAAATAAACTGAAAAAAAAACAGAATAACTCTTATTTACCATATGTGAAATTAAGCAGAAACGATAGCTGAAATTTCTGAATGCTAATATTTTGCAATCAACCTGAAAAGATAATAATAAAATTAAAAAAATAAAGAAGTAGATTTACATTAAGAAATAAATTTTTGAATCCAAATATTTTGGCCAAAAATAAAAAATGAAGAACAAGAAGAAGAAGAAAGTGGTGGAAGAAGGTGTTTGCTATATCCAACTTCGGCGGGGGTGTAGAGCCGGGAATGCGGCTAGATCCGGCGTCGGGTAGGTGTAAGGCTGGGAATGCGACTAGATCCTGCGTCGGCCGGCGTCGGCGAGGGAGTAGGGCCGCGAATGCGGCTAGATCCGGCGTCGGATAGGGTGTAGGCCCACGACGAGGATAGATCTAGGGCTGCTTATTGGACTAGTTCGACTCGGAACCGGACCGAAACCGGTCCAGTAAGAAACAGTTCGGTCCAGAACCGGTTGAACCGGACCGGTTCTAACCGGTTCCGGGCCGCAGAATCGGTCCGGACTGGTTCTGTGTAAGCAGAACCGGTTAACCGGTTCATTGAAAAAAAAAAAATAATAGGGGGCAGCGCCTGCGCGTGCGCTGCCCCCGCCCCCATGTAAGCTACAGCTGGCAGCAATTATTGCTGCCAGCTGCAGATAATATTTTAAAAAAAATATTAAAATTAAAATTGAAATTGAACAGTCAAATCAATTTGCAAACGGTCAAATGACCGTTTTAAATTAAATTATGACCTTTTTAATTACGACGAATAAATTTTTTATGTAAAATATTTGTAAATATTTTCGTTAATGTTAATAAAATTTATTAGAATTTTTTTTATATCAATTTTATCAGAAATATTACAAAATATATAATTTTTTTATAAAATATATAAATAAATATATTTTTTAATTAATTTAACCCGATTAACCCGACCTGACCCAATTATCTGGATCCGGACCGGATTCAGACCGGATCCAAGGCCACCTAACCGGTTCCGGACCGGATCCGGAACTGGTTGGAACCGGACCGGACCGGTTCCAGGTCCAACCGGACCTGGAACCGGTGGAACCGGACCGGAACCGGTCCGGTAACCAGCCCTAGATAGATCCGGCGTTGGTGAGGGTGTAGGCAGCGAATGTGTGGCTAGACTAGCGTCAGCCAACGTCGGTGAGGGAGTAGGGTCGCGAATGCAGCTAGATCCGGCATCGACAAAGGTATGGGGGAAATGCAGCAAAATAAGAGGAAGATGGAAGAGGAAATCGACGCGCACAGCTTGATCCGGCTAGGTGAAGTCCACCGGCGACGAGCAACCCTCGCATCGCGACGTTCAAAAATGCAAGCTTAGAGAAATCTAGGGTTTTTCGTTTGAAAGAAATGAGCAAAATGAGCCAATTTGTGTATATATGGAGTACTATAGACGGCGGTTGGCTGAGTCAACCGCCGTCTAAAGCTACCACTTTAGACGGTGGTTGACTGCGAAAACCGCCATCTAAAGTGGATTTTCAAGGTCAATCTGAGGTCGACCTTGAGCAGCGACCTTCAACAGAAACTTTTGTCATCTTGGGGGATTTTTCCAGGTCGACCTGAACTGTACATGGCGGTTGAGCGAGTCAATTGCCATCAAAAGAACTATCTTTAGTCGGCGGCTGATAGTGTCAACCGATGTCGAGACTTTAGACGGGGGTTTGCGGAGTCAACCGCCGTCTAAACCTAGCACTTTAGATGGCGGTTGACTCGCTCAACCGCGGTCTAAAATATGTCTTCGAGGGATTTTCAGGGTCGACCTGAGGTCGAATTTCCGCAGCGACCCTCAAGAGAAACTTTGGTCATCTAGATGAATTTTTTCAGGTCAACCTGAGGTCGACTCGATGTATACAGGGCGGTTGAAACTTCCAACCGCCCTCTAAAGTACTGACTTTAGACGGCAGTTGCTTAACGGAACCGCCATCTAAAAGTATCTACAGTGGTTCCCATTGTCAACCGCCGTGTAATGTTTTGTCAGAAAGTTTTTTGCAGCGGTTTTTCTTTTTAACCGCTGTTATAAATGTGTCGTAAAATGCATATATTGTACGAGTGTCTGCTATGTATTATTCATTATCAATACTCATCTCATGTTTGTTACCCACCTCAACCAGCCCCGATTCTAGTTTGCACAAAACTGTGCCAGCCCTATCCCGCCCCTCCCTGTTTTCTCTTTATGGGGATGGTTCCACCCCAACTTGACCCACTGAAACATTCGCCCACCCAACCCGACCCTCCTCAGTTTTGTGATTTAACTATGAGTTTGTTCATGTAAGACAATAAATGCTATTTAATATCAAAAAAATATCATGTAGGTACATTAAAATACTAAAAAAATTCACATATTAATTTCTTAAATAACCAAGTTAAAATAAAATCTTAAGTGCATAATAAATTGATTTTTTTTTTACAAATTTAATTATTGTTTAATTCTGAATATCAACAAGTAATTTTTCTCATCCTTAAAAAGAACAATTTTTTTTAATAAAATAATAATTTTTAATTTTTATTTTATGTATGTTAATGAGTTTAAATTTCCTTCTGATGAGCCTATTAAGTAAACTCTCATCCCAATTTTGAACCCACATAAAATAAAGGCCAAATATTTATCTTTGAATTTCATGAAAAATATTGAATATGTCAGGAATATATGTAAATATTTAAATTTAAAATTAAATATATAAATAATCTTATTTTGTAGTAATTCTCCTAAAGAAATTAATGAAAGGAACCCAAAAGGGACAAATCAATTACATCCTTGAGCGGTTCAGAAATTGGCTCTCGTGGAACTTGTTTGGTATGATAGCATTTTTGAAAATATTTTAATTGTCGAGATGAAAAGTAATAATTACATCCTAATAAAATTATTTAATATTTTTAATTAGATGATTACTAAATATATGTTGGTGCTGATTAACTTTGATAACATCAAAGTTGTATTTGTACTTATTAAATCAACTTGAATTGAAGTCATATTAAATTGGTGTGAAGGGAGCTAGCAAAATAAAGATTAAGTGCAGATTTATCTAATTGTGATCTATATATATCATTGTATTTGTTTAATTTAATTTGTTAGTGAATCTATTGTAATATTGATTTGAGATGCCAGGATAGTTTAGAAATAAGTTTGAACACTTTAGATTTCCTATATGTTATTTAAATCATTTTAAAATTAATTATTTAAGTGTGTTGCCTGATAGTTGTGAGATAGATCTAGATCAAACTCTAGCTCTGTCGGCACTAGATGGTTGAAAGTTGGCTGAAAGATGGCTAGTTTATATATGTTAGTCATGCAATATTTTAATTACTTATTAGCACGTATAGTATTTACCTTAGAATAATCATTGCTTATTGTCCCATCAAAGCAAGATTGGGAAAATCAAACGATCTCATGAACGTCTTAAAAAGAGAGTTAGAACTGAGATCTTATTAAAAAAAAAGTGAGAACCTCTTTGCTCATTTCACTACAAATTAGCGATAGCTAGCCTCCACAATTCGAAAATTAACTTTTGATATTAAATTTTATACATGCCTGATTAAAATTAATGAGTTTATTTTCAACATGGCGTAGGCATATAAATTAAAATAAAATAAATTTTATAGAAAAGTAGTAGTAAGATAAGCAATAATGTATGATGCTGAATGCTAGCCTTTAAAGATAAAATATATAAATAAAATTATTATTATAGAAATAAGGTTACTAAAATAAAAAAGTGGGTGTACACAAAAGGATTGAATAAAAAGAGTATATTTGCTAACAAATTAAAATAAAGGATAAACTTAAAATAAACAGGCTTATATGATTTAAACATATAAATTATAAGTTGATTGAAGTAGTAGTAAAAAATGCTTGTATAACATCCCCTATTTTTGAAATATTTTGTAAAATAAATTTTATATTTATATATTATAATTAATACTGCAACTCATTATATATATATATATATATATATATATATGCATATATATATATTAATTAGAGTTAAATTAAAATTCAACTTATTTAATTTTGTTGATAATACTTTAATAAAGTAATTTATTAATTTGTTTTTTATTTTGAAAAAATTTAATATTTAAAATGAAAGAGAGAATAAGTCAAACAAATATGATTTTCACCTCGTGCACAACTCCATTTTTAATTAGCAGATTTACTTGATCTCATGGATCACTAGAGCCCAAACACAATCCATCTTGTACATCCCATTCACAGTTGGCAACAAATTAACAATCTAGAATGGTAAATACTAGATATAGAATTGATCTTATTTTTTAAAAATTTTAAAGTTATGTCGAGCTCATATAACTAACTTTTTTGATAAATTTATTTAAATAAAAAGGAATAAAGTTGAGATAGAATTGTCATTCTATGAAAATGAAATTGTCAATCTAAAAAAATATAATAATAATTTATTTATTTACTTGGATGAAATATAATATAAAAGTAGGAAGTGAATAAAAAAAGTATTAACATACTTATGATTACAACTTAGCTATGCGTTTCTAGTTAGAAGGGACTCCAAACTTTATATTCAATTAGAATTGACAAAAAAATCTATTTATCTTTATTATTAACAATAGGGCCACAAATAAATTCTACATTCCTTTAAAATTTGATATCTGCTACTTTTAGAGATCATGCATAGCATCACTCATTATGGCCTAAACTTTCAAACCTCCCAATCAATAAAATTTAAAATAACATATTTCCTGATTATATAAATTAAAATGAGCAAATAATAAATATGACGTATTCAATATATGATTTAGTCGCATTCCAGTTAATTCAGTTTGCGTAATGACGTTAATATATAGCGTATTTAAAGACAAATAATTAAATAGGGGTATTAATCTTTCAAAATGATAAAAGCTGGATTTAAGTACGACAACATATATAAATTTTATATGTTTGTATTTTACTCGAGCACATATACAAACTGCTTAAAGAAACACTTGTACGGTAGTACGTGTGCAGCGTCATTCACAATAATATCTTCCAAATGTGACGAAATCAATCCTATCGAAAAAGTAATTTATCACAATCGCTGCTCATTAACAATACCATTGAACTTATTAATTGGCCCATTTCATCCCACTTGTTTTTCCCTTTGTATTTCTCATATTTGTATTGAAATTAACGGATGACTACATAACTACAAAAATAAGTTATTGAAATAATAAATTCATTTATTCATTTCTTTAAAGTCAAAATATCTACGGTAAATATCACGTAGAACTTGGCTTCTAATTTTACTTAGATCAATGTATTTATTTTTAATAAATATCTGTGATTGAATACATATTTTATGTATGTTAATGAATTTAAATTTCTTTCTGGTGGTCCAATTAAGTAAACTCTCATCTAAATTACAACCCACATAAAATAAAGGTCAATATTTATCTTTGAGTTTCATGAAAAATATTGCAAACATTTGAATATATGTAAATATTTAATTTTAAAATTAAATATATAAATAATTTTATTTTGAAGTAATTCTCCCAAAAAAATTAATGAAAGAAACCAAAAGGGGCAAATCATATATATCCTTAAGTTATAGTTTGTCAAATTTGTAATTCTGTCTATAGATATAAACCACATTACATTTTATAATAAACTTATGTAATATAGTTAATTATATAATATCTAAGCATTTAAAAAATATTGATATGCCTTTTTAAGTATTTTTCTTTAAATTTAGGTGGATTAAGTAAATTTGAGTAAGATAAGTAACATATGATCAAACAGGTCCATCTAAACAATTTTAATTATGACTATGTTTTGATTTATTATTTAAAAATAAAAAAAATAATAAATATGATTTGAATTATTATAGAGAAAATTTTAATGAGATTCTAATGAAGTTTTCCATTATACTATTGAAAAAAAAAATAGCATATTAAACTAGTTATATATATATAACTATATATAAAGAATACTTTTTATTGTTTTAATGGTTCTGATTTCAAGCCGTCTCAATTTGATTCTATGTCGGCTCAAGATTAATTAAATTAATAAAAATTTTGAGTTAAAAAAATAACTACTTATAAATTTGTCAGCTTATTTGGATCAAATAGAGCTCTATTCAAATCATTTTTTGTTTTTTTTATCTTCGAGCAAAATTAATAGGTTTAATCAAACAGTTTAATGCATAAAAACAAATTATGACTCAATCGAAGCAAAAATGTAATATCCCATCAGCAGAAGCACAGAGACCTTGGTGAGGTTGCCCAAATAAACGCTGGATATTTTTTTGCTATATTATAAAAATTGAATTATATAATTGAAATATTTTGATTATTCACAAATTGTATTTAATTACTTATTTTCTTTGGAGCATTTTTTTTGGGTAATTTTGAAAATTCAGGATTTCCAGCGTTGGTATTTGGAAACTTCTTTGATAGTTATGATTAAATCTTTTAAAAAAATAATTTATTATGATGAAAAAACTTATTTCGTAATTTTACGGATGCTTAATGTGATTCGATCGGTTTAATATTTAAAAAAATAATTAGTTTAATATTATTTTTAAATTTACTTTATTATTTAAAAATTATGATATTTAAATATTATTTTTTAAATAATAATTTTATAATATTTATTATATTATTTAAATATATCATCAAATTAAGAAATTTTTTTTTAATAATATAACATAATATCAAAATAATATTGAACTACATAATTCTTAATAAAATTAACTCACATTTCTTTATTTAAATTAATATCTTTCAATTATTAAAATAAATTTATATTACACCTAATATAGCTTAATGGATGATACCTTTTAAATGCGTCATGTCACATCAGAGCTGCTTATCGGATCAGCTCTACTTAGAGTCGGTATGGTAAAAACTGAATTGGATCAGAACCGATTGAACCTGATCAGTCCTGGTAGATTTCAAGATGCAGAATCAGTTGTACAGTGTGATTTTGCTCCCCTGAACTGGCAAATCAGTCCAGAATTGGATCGATTCTCTTAAATCAGAACTAGTCTGATTCAAATACTATTTAAAAAAAATATTGGTGACACCCACCATTAAAATGCAGTTGGCAACAACCCCTGCCAGCTGCAGAAATTTTGTACACACATATATTTTATTATTTTTAATTAAATATTAATTTATAATTAAAAATTTTAAAAATTATATATATGTATATATAATATTTTTAGTTAATTATTAAGCTGATCGGTTGAATCGGCTCGAAACTTAGAACCGGAACAAATTTAGATCAATTCCAAGTTTGGCCTTTCAATTTCTAATTTGGTTCGAAATTGATAGGATCCTGACCGATTCTAGGCTCAATTGGACCTAGACCTACAACCGGTTGAACTATACCGGAATCGGTCCGATTCAGTTCAATAAACAGCTCTATATTACACTGTCCCGTTAATTAACTAATAAATTAATCAATTATGATTATATTTTTAATATATTAGAATTTCTAATAAATTAACTTTTAATTCCGCGAATAATTTAATAAATTAAAATTGTTAATGGTAATTGTTAAATTTATTGATAGTATTGAAAATGAATAGCAATTTTTCTTTACAAATATTTTATGCATTAACAATACTGTTTAATCAGTTTACAATTTTTTTTGTTTTCTTGTGTTAATATTTTATTTACTTATTGTAATATGTGACGTAAAACGATTAAAAAATTTATTTTTTTAATGTAGCTATTTATTTACAAATAAGTATATTAAATTACATTTATATGCTTGATGTTATAAAAATTTACGGGAAGGGGCATATGAGAACATATGAGAACATAAAGAAATATATGTAGCACAATTTGGTAATTATTACTGTCAAAAAATATAGATATAAATTTAAAAAATTTACAAATTGGTAAATTAAATAGTTAAAATTTTGTAGGACAAATTATTATACTAAATAATACAAAAAATTTAAATATAAATTAATTATTATAAGTATTTTAAATATAAGTATGAATAATAATTAATATTAAATATTAAATTAAATTAAAATTAAATATGAATAGAGGATCTTTATTTGTCGATCTACTCTTCTAAAAAAGAGAGTGAAAGAAGTAAAAAATCTGCAATTTTTGAATTTTATTTAAAAATAAAGATAATTTAATGTTGTTTATATTAGTTATTAATAATATTTAATAAAATGCAAGCAAGAAGGGCAAGCAGCCAACATTTAAGAACCTGAATTTCGTAATCTTTTATTTTTAAGAAACAATAAAAGGGGTTTTATATGCTAATACATTCATTTAATAAAATATTAAATATTATGTCAAAGCAACAATTTTTATAACTGAAACCTCTTCTAAATATATTCAATAATTAATTTAAATTTTAACAGTTTGTTTTATAATTAAAAAATTTCATTCTCAAATTAAAACTTAAATTAAATTAAATTAAATTATATTTAATCAATTTTAATTTTAATGATGTAATTTATTCATTACAAATATTCATTAAATTTTATCAAAATTTTTATTATTTTAATTTACCAGCTCTCTAAAAATGTTTTATTATTATAATCTATTCATTTAATAAAAGAAGATTTGAAAAGTCAAGCGATAATTCTTATATGACTGAAATCCGCGGTCCAACCAGATAAAAAAATAAAAATAAGTTAATATAATATTTTATTATTATTTTTAAAGATAAAAAAAAGGTAACGGTCGAGGTAAAAGCCGAGATCGTTACATAAGATCATCACAACATACGTAGACTACTTTAAAAAATACTTGTATGATATGAGTGCAGGGACATTCATAAAAATATCTTTCAAATGTAACAAAACTAATCCGTACTAACATAATAACATTATCATTGGACTTCTTAGTTGGCCATTTCATCCCACCTATTTTCCATTGAGGGAATTCAATCACCCCAATCCCTTTGTATTTTCTTTTTTCATATTATTGTCTTTGTATTGAAATTAATGGATGACTACATATACAACTTTCAAAAACAGATTATTGAAACAATCATTTCATTTATTTATTTCATTAAGATCATAATATCATTATCAGGGCAGTGTAATATAGAGCTGTTTATTGCACTGAATTGGACCGGTTCCGATATAGTTCAACAGGTTGTAGGTCTAAGTCCAATTGGGCCTAGAATCGGTCAGGTTCCTATCAGTTTCGGACCAAATCAGAAATCGAAAAGCTAAAGTTGGAATTGATCTAAATTTGTTCTGATTCTAAGTTTCGAGCCGAGTCAACAGATCAGCCTAGTAATTAACTAAAAATATTATATATATACATATATATAATTTTGTAATTATAAATTAATATTTAATTAAAAATAATAAAATATGTGTGTAGAAAATTTCTGCAGTAGGCAGGGGTTGCTGCAAACCACCATTTTAATGGTGGGCAGCGCTGTCCCTAATATTTTTTTTTTAAATAGTTTCTAACTCAGACTGATTCTAATTTAAAAGAATCAATCCAATCAAAATCTATCGGGACTGATCAAGTTCAATCGGTTCTGAGTCAAATCAGTTCTTACCGTACCTAAAAAACGAAAATTTTAAATATCTGATGGAAATAGATTTATATGCCAATAAAATTACTTAATTAATTCTCATATAAATAAAAATAAAACTGTAAAATTAACATAACAAGATAGATAAATCAAATGATAATTAATAAAATTTGAAATTGAGAGACCAACAAGTAAATTATTCAAAGTATGTACGTATATAGTCCTGAGTTGTTAATGGCTATCATTTTCTTAATGAATTAAATATATAAATAATTAATATATATTTTTTTAAATATGACGCATTCATCCGTTAATTTCAATCAAAGTTTTTCGATAAAACAATTAATAGAAGATGAGGACAAATATAGAATAAGTGGAAACATTTTTTTTTTAGATTGGAATCGTCCGTTTCTTAATTTCTATGGCGAACGTATGAAGAGTTCCTTTTTATCTTCACATCTCATTTTCAATTGGTAATAAGCGTAGAAATTTTCTTAAGTTACATGCAAAAATTATGACAACCTAACTATTGGTTTAACATATTTGATAGGTATTTTTTTTATAGTTAAATCACCCGGTCATCTGGTGGACGTAGGGAATTCCCTTTCGGAACTACCTTAAACCTTTGTGTGTTGCTCTGGATGCTCTCTATTATCTAAACTTTAATCGTCAGGCTTAACTCTCTGCATGCCGCCGTCTCTCGGGACTCTCTCTTTCTGTATGTATTTCTTGGGATCTCATACATCATACATCAACAAAGATATAATTATTAACTTACATATGTTGCTAAAACATTAAAATTTCAATATTATAATAAAGGAGGAGGAAGCAACATTTTCATTTTAAATCCAATAGAAATATTAATATTAAAATTACTTTATATCACACATAATATAAAAATATCTTTAAATACTTTTTATTTCCTGATCAATAATTAAAATATTTCAAAAATGTCATCATACCAAACAAGCTCCGCGAGAGCCAATTTTTGAACCGCTCAAGGATGTAAATTATTTTGCCTTTTTGGGTTCCTTAATTTCATTAATTTCATTAATTTCATTGGGAGAATTACTTTAAAATAAAATTTTATATAATTAATTTTAAAATTACATATTTACATATATTCCTGATATGTAATATTTTTCATGAAATTCAAAGATAAATATTTGGCCTTTATTTTATGTGGGTTTTAAATTTAGATGAGAGTTTATTTAATTGCCCCACCAGATCAAAGAAATTTAAATTCATTAACATACATAAAATAAGTATTCAATCTCTGATTTTTAATGAAAATTACTCTAAATATGTGGATCTAAGTAAAAATGGAGCCCAAGTCCCATGTGATATATATTTATCTTAGATATTTTGATCTTAAGGAAATGAATAAATGAACTTATTATTTCAATAATTTGTTTTAGTAGTTATGTAGTAATCCATTAATTTCAATACAAATATGACAAATACAAAGGGATTGGGGTTATTGGATTCACTCAATGGAAAACAAGTGGGATGAAATGGGCAAATTATGTAAGAGGTTCAATGGTATTGCTAACGAGCAACAATTGTGAGCCAAGCCTTAAGTGATATTTACATTAGATATTTTGATCTTAAGGAAATGAATAAATAAATTTACTATTTCAATAATTTATTTTGGTAGTTATGTAGTCGTTCATTAATTTCAATACAAATGTGATAAATACAAAGGGATTGGGGTGATTGGATTCTCTAAGTGGAAAACAAGTGGGATGAAATGAGCCAAGTAAGAAGTTCAATGGTATTGTGCATGCTAACGAGCAACGATTGTGAGTCAAGCCTTAAGTGATATTTACATTAGATATTTTGATCTTAAGGAAATGAATAAATTAATTTACTATTTCAATAATTTATTTTGGTAGTTATGTAGTCGTTGAATAAATAAATTTATTATTTCAATAATTTATTTTGATAGTTATGTAGTCATCCGTTAATTTCAATATAAATGTGACAAATACAAAGGGATTGGGGTGATTGGATTCTCTCAATGGAAAACAAGTGGGATGAAATGGGCCAAGTAAGAAGTTCAACGGTATTGCTAATGAGCAACAATTATGATAAATTACTTTTCTGATAGGATTGGTCTCATCATATTTGGAAGATATTTTTGTGAATGACGTTGCATTCGTACCGTACATGTGTTTTTTAAGCAATTTGTATATGTGCTCTAGTATAATACAAATATAATATATATATATATATATATGTTGCAGTACTTAAATCCAGCTTTTATCATTTTGAAAATTCTAATACACCATATATATTTTATTATTTATCTTTAAATACTCTATATATTAACATCATTACGCAAATTGAATTAACTGGAATGAGACTAAATCATGTACTGAGTACGTCATATTTTGAATTTATATAATTAGAAATCTGTTATTTTGAATTTTATTAATTGGGAGGTTTGAAAGTTTAGGCCGTGATGAGTGATTCTGTCTTGTTTGGCAAAACTCTAAAAATGGGCAAAGCAATAAAATAATAATATTTTAAATTTATTATAAATTTTAATAATCTTATTTCACATCCAACACAAATTCCAACCTTAATCAACTTTATTTCACATTCAATATAAATTTCAATCTTAAAATCAACTTTATTTCACATCTTACACACCTCTTAATATTAAAATAAATTTCTTTCCAATCAACTCTATAAAATAAAATATTTTCTCTTTACTTATTCAAATTTATCCTCCAACCAAATAAGCCTACGCATGATCTCTAAAAGCAGATGACAAATTTTAAAGAAATGTAGAAATTTTTGTGGATTGCCTGCAATAGTAAAGATAAACAATTTTTTTTTTCAATTCTAGTTGAATGTAAAGTTTGGAGTCTCTCTAACTAGTGATGCATCGCAAAGCTGTAAAAGTAACTCAAAACTCACTCAAATTTAAGCTAGTCTCGAGCTCTACTTGAATGATTTTGAGTCGATCTTTGAGCCACAATTTGAGCACCAATGTCTTTTTGATTAGGAGACCACAGATTCAAAAAGGTCATTGTGTTCTTTATAGAGGAATGAGCGATGTGGTTCCTTTTTTTTTTAATATATTTAGTCTAGAGCTGATTTCAAGTCGATTTTAAGGAAGCCTTGCTAAACTAGAAATTAAAAATTTTTATTTCAAGTCAAATTTGATTCAAGCATACTAAAATTCTTTCGAGTTTGACTAGATTTTTGTGTTAAATATTAATGCCTAATTATAAGTTATATTTTTCTATAAAAATGTATTAAATATAATATTATAAATTAATTATAAATTCTATGCATATATTTTTAAAATCATCTATTTTTTATAAAATATTATGACATATTTATATATTGAAATGCCTCAATCATCCTTAAAATTTCTAAATATATGAATTTATACTTATATTGAGTTGATTACGAGTTGAATCGATTTTATTTTGAGTAAGCAAACTTTGAGCTCTAATAAAATTAAATAGATTTCAAATTAAACAAAATACAAGCAAATTTTGATCAAGTTTAAATTTTTGCATAAAATTGCCTCCCTATTCTCACTCTTTTTTAAGTTGTTTAGATCTTTCATAGAAATGACAAGGAAGAGGGTTTAGGTCTGATTTATAAATACTCATATCTGCCCTACTATATGTTATTCATTATTTATACCCATCTCATATTTATTACCTACCTCAACAAGCCCCAATTCTAGTTTGCACAAAACTGTGCCAGCCCTATCCCGCCCCTCCCCATTTTCTTTTTGGGGGATTTACGCAGAGAACATTGAATTCATCAAAAATTACGCATTTCACCATCATTTAGTAAATATTACGCATATCACACTCTCCTTATTGTTACAATAGAAATGTAAAACCCATAAGTAATATAAGGAGAGTGTGATATGCGTAATATTTACTAAATGATGGTGAAATGCGTAATTTGTGATGAATTCAATGTTCTCTACGTAAATCTATTATGTGTGATATAAAGCGATTTCAATATTAATATGGTTACTCAAATTTCACTCGTGACCCGTAACCCGCCCCACACCGTTATAAAATAGGGCGGGTTTGAGTTTGGGTCAACCATACCCACCTCATCTCATATCTGACTCGATGTTACTCAAAAAATTTAAAAATTCAATATCCAAATAATATATTCCATGAAAATTAATTTATTTCACTTTTATAATAATCTTAGTTTATTTTTTTTAAGTATTTATATTTAGAGTTGTAATAATTATGCTTTAATTTTATAATTATTTAAAAAAAATTGTTCTTTTTAAGAATGAGAAAAATTACTTGTTGATATTCAGAATTAAAAAATAATTAGATTTGTATATAAATTTTGAATTTATTATGCAATTAATATTTTATTTTCACTTAGTTATTTAAGATATTAATATGTAAAATTTTATAGTATTTTAATTTACGTACATGATATTATTTTTTGATATTGAATAGCCTTTATTGTCTTAAATGAACAAACTCATAATTAAATCACAAAACTGAGGAGGGTCGGGTTGGGTGGGGGAACGTTTCGGTGGTTCAAGTCGAGGTGGAACCATCCCCATAAAGAGAAAAGAGGGAGGGGCGGGATAGGGCTGGCACAGTTTTGTGCAAACTAGAATCGGGGCTAGTTGAGGTGGGTAACAAACATGAGATAGCAGGTATGAGTATTCATAAATCAGACCCAAACTCTCTTTGTTGTCATTTCTCTGAAAAATCTAAGTAACCCAAAAGAGAATGAGAATAGGGCGGCAATTTTATGCAAAAATTTAAACTTGATCAAAATTTACTTGTATTTTATTTAATTTGAAATCGATTTAGTTTTAGGGCTCCAAGTTTGCCAACTCAAAATAAAAACGATTCAACTCGTAATTAACTCAATATATGTATAAATTCTAGAATTTTTAAGAATGATTGAGGCATTTCAATATATAAATTTGCCATAATATTTTATATAAAATAGATAATTTTAAAAAATATATGCATAGAATTTATAAGTAAATTTATAATATTATATTTAATATATTTTTATAGAAAAATATAAGTTATAATGAGGCATGATTTAACACAAAAATCTACTCAAAATCGAAAGACTTTTAGTATGCTTGAATCAAATTTGACTTGATATCAAAAATTTTAATTTCTAATTTAGCAAGGCTTGCTCAAAATCGACTTGAAACAAGCTCTAGAGTAAACTGATTAAAAAAACAAAAAGAACCACTTTGCTCATTCCTCTACAAAAGAACACAATGACCTTTTTGAATCCGTGGTCTCCTAATCAAAATGACATTGGTGCTCGAATTTTTGCTCAAAGCTCGACTCAAAATCGCTCAAGTAGAGCTCTAGTCTAGCTTAAATTTGAGTGAGTTTTGAGTTATTTTTACAAATTTGCCATGTATCACTAGTTAAAAGGAACTCCAAACTTTACATTCAATTAGAATTGACAAAAAAATTCTATTTATCTTTATTATTGGCAATAGTGCCATAAAAAATTATACATTCATTTAAAATTTAACTTCTGCTTTTAGAGACCATGCATAGCATCACTCATCATGGTCTAAACTTTCAAACCTCCCAATTAGTGATTTTCAAAATATTAAATATCTTTATTATATAAATTAAAATGAGCATATAATAAATATGATGTACTCAATATACGATTTAGTCGCATTCCAGTTAATTCAATTTGCGTAACGACCTTAATATATAGCTTATTTAAAGACAAATAATGAAATATGAGTATTAAACTTTCAAAATGATAAAAGTTGGATTTATGTACGGTAATATATATATATATATATATATATATATTATATGTTTGTATTATACTCAAGCACATATACAAACTGCTTAAAAAAATACATGTACGGTACGAGTGCAGCGTCATTCACAAAATTATATATCTTCCAAATGTGACGAAACCAATCCTATCGGAAATGTAATTTGTCACAATCGTTGCTCATTAACAATACCACTGAACTTCTTACTTGGCCCATTTCATCCCACTTGTTTTCCCCTTTGTATTTCTCATATTCGTATTGAAACTAACGGAAGACTACATAAATACCAAAATAAATTATTGAAATAATAAATTCATTTATTGATTTTCTTAAGATCAAAATATCAAAAGTAAATATCACGTAAGACTTAACCTCCAATTTTACTTAAATCCACGTATTTAGAGTAATTTTTAATAAATATCTGTGATTGAATACATATTTTATGTATGTTAATGAATTTAAATTTCTTTCTGTGACCCAATTAAGTAAACTCTTATCTAAATTTACAACCCACAGAAAATAAAGATCAAATATTTATCTTTGAGTTTCATGAAAAATAGTACAAACATTTGAATATATGTAAATATTTAATTTTAAAATTAAATATATAAATAATCTATTTTGAAGTAATTCTCCCAAAAAAATTAATGAAAGGAACCAAAAGGGGGCAAATCATATATATCCTTAAGCGGTTCAGAGATTAGCTCTCGTGAAACTTATTTGGTATGATAACATTTTTGAAAATATTTTAATTGTCGATCAGAAGATGAAAAGTAACATAAAAATATTTAATATTATGTGTGATATAAAGCAATTTTAATATTAATATTTTATTGGATCTAAAATAAAAATGTTGGTTCCTCCTTTATTGTAATATTGAAATTATTGATGTTTTATCAATACGTAGATAAATGAGAATGGTGGGAAGGAGGGAGAGGAAGATAAATGAGAGGGTAAAATAGTTAAATTATAATTTTTTGTTGATTTTTAATAGAAAACTTTAGAATAAACTATGTTTGGAGGTTAAGAATTTAGAGAGAAGATTTTTAAAATCATCAACTATATTATCCCATGTTCCCAGAGACCTTGATGGTATTTACGAAAAAAATAAATAATACAGAGGGTGCAAATCCTATTTTTACATAAAATAACAACTGTTCTAAAATGTTTTGAAATTATAGGCTCCCGGATGTAATTTAACCTAAAAGATTCGTGCGGCGTTGAAGGCGCATTGATGGCGGGATGGAAACCGGCAGGCGGACGGGACGACGGAGACAGAAAAGCCGGGCCCGGCGGAGGCGGACAATGCATCGGCGTCCAGCACTCCAGCTAGCCCACCGCCGTCCACTTCGAGACGTTTCTCTCTTGAACGGACGGTGGTGATCTCAGAAGCAGCGGGGGAGCCGACCGTCCGATCAATCACCGCACTGATTGGATCGCAAGATCCCACGAGGGCGGCCTGGCCTCTCTTTCTTCTCTTCGTTCCAAATGATTACACCGGGAAGAAGAAGAAGAAGACAACCTTAATGATGAGGATTGGGGGCAAGCTCAAGGCTCAAGCTAACAACTAAACGTGAAAAAAATTAAACGGATGATCTATCGGACTGTCCAACCCCACAATTAATCATTCAAGTAGGTTTGATTGAACTTTTCGATTGGTCTTATCGAGTAGTCCAATCTACTCCACTACCATATAGATAGGTATGTATATACCGATAGCATACATCAATCTAAAAAATTTGAGATCAAATGAGTATCACATGTACCTGCATTCTCTTCAATTGATACTTATCTGATCTCAAGTCGTATCCATTCACTTAAATGGGTACTTACCATTTGTATATATGCACCTGCTCATATGATGGAGTAAATCGAACAATTTGGTAAAATATACTAGACTAGTTGATTCAATCATGCCAACTGAACGATTTGTTGTGGTGTTGAATGGTTCGATAAGGTCAATTTGATAATTTGATCATCTTCTGCTTCGTTCGCTTCATTGTCAAATGACATTTGTTGTGGAGTCCACTCATGCCATGAAGCGTGGTGCTATTTACGAATAAATAATTAATATGGTTCGCTTGTTGCACTCAATAATTTTTCTGAGAAGTGGTTGGTTGGCCTGCCAATTATGTTGAAAAGTCCTTAAAGAAAAAAATTACTAGAATGACGTGCAGCTTCTAGCAAGTTTTTAAACTAATAAATAGTGGTGATAAGAGCATAGAAATGAGTTGTTCTACAATGAAAAGAGAAGGAAGATCATGAATTATATAATTATATAATATAATCCCAAATAATAGAGGTACCTTTTGAAAAAAAAACTATAAAACTAATGATGAAAAATTTTATAACTAAACATGCTTGAGCTGGAGTAATATTGAGATAAAAAAGTTCTCAAATAATACAGTTTCTTAAAATTAAAGTAAATAATATTTTTCATGTATATACTTTTACATGAAAACATATTCTGTGTAGTGCATCTGCTAGCCTAATCAGTGGCGATGTAAAGTGAATTGTGCGTTGTCATGAGAGTTCGTGTCAAGAGTGCTTTGCATCACGACGAGTAATTGTGATTATTGACACAAAATGACTTATCTATAGCTATCTTTTTTATAATCTAAAAATTACATAGTTTTTTGAGCCATGAGAGTAATGTCATCCATGTGCCCAGCTATCTTCATGCCACCACCCAAGCTCCACCTCTCACGTCCATGAGAGAAGGAACACTTTGGTTTGATATGCACATGAGTATAAGCTCAGCATGCATTCTGCATTACGAAGGCGTGCTCTCCAAACTTCGTAAGACTTAACACGATCACGAAGTTGAGAGAGAGGGGGGATATAAAAGAATAAATTACATTCGAGTTTTAAGATTAAAATATAATAACAAATAGATTCATATTTTAAATTTTTTAATATGTAAATTCATGGGTTGACTTCTTTTCCGATGAAAAATGCATTGCAGCATTACTCTTAAGTAATAAACCAAGAATGCATAAAATTAAAAAAAGTGTGAAATTATATCTGGATGAAATACCATTGGATTAACATTATTTTCTCCACTAACATTCGGTCTTTTGTCTGAATATAATAATTTCTTCTGTATAAATAAATCAAGCAGAAAAATAAATACTATCTTGATATCCTAAGACCAAACCCGGTTCAAATATGAATTGAGCTAGTGTCCTAAATGAGTCGAATTTGAGCGAATTTGTGCTAGCTCAAACTTCAAATTTTCGAGTTTAACTTAACTCGAACTCAAATCTAACTCTAAATAATTTCAAAACAAGCTAACTCAACTCAAAATTATTCGAGCCCGTACTATCTCAAAATTCATTTCAAGCAAACTCAAAATAAATTATATTTACATGTTTTGATTCAGCATGTGATATCATTCTAACCATCAGATTCAATCCTGATTCATGTCCCCACCATATAAGCCTTGGTGGTTTCTACTTTCGATGTGTTCATTTAGCCAAGTTAACACTAATCTTGTTAATTTTAACTTCACATATCATATAATAAACAACTCTTACTAATAAAATGTAAGTATATTTCATATCATACATAATTTAAAATAACAAAATTAAATTTTATCACTTATTACACATATCATAATAATAATTTTACATTAATCACACAACTCAATTTAATAACTACCTTTGTTTCACATCATACACAACTTTTAAAAAAATAAATCAAAATTAATTTAAATTTTATAATTATAACTAAACTTTGCAAATAAACACACTACCATATAAATATATATAAGGTGAAGGAAGTACATAATCAATTATTTAATCAGCAAACATCGTACTATGCGTTATTCTAAATAATTCCTCATCTAGAATGATTGGAGGTATTGTCCATTTTCCAACTACATGCCCTTCGACTGAACGTCCTAAGAAATTTAAAAAAACAAATTTGACTGAAAAATAGGATTATAAATGCCACAATATGGAAAATAAAAATACAAAAGAGAAGAGAAGATACCTTCTCTTGTAGCCTCCTCATATCTTCGCCAAGACTTCAAGGAGAGCTCTGGATCCAGGGCACTTGACAACTGTTCGTACTTCTCCTCTGCCTTGGTGATGCATTTTGCCTGGTAAACCGTTCCCACACGTCATCAATATCATTATCAGTAGCTTCATTCCAACTATTTTAACTTACTAACAATATATAAGTTTTTTTTTAGGAAAAGAAAAAATAATATAAGATCAAGAAATATATGTTTTGAAAACAAGTTGATGTAAAACATAAAGAAAAAGAAATAAAAGATAAACAGAAATCCAACAATCAACCAAAACTGGGATACATAGTAAGAAGAGATCTACGCAAATACATAATCCAATAGCAATTATCTCACACAATAATATTCAACATCGCATGGGCACGCAACCAACAACCACAATTACAACACCACCAACAAGATTCCAAGAAGAACTAGAAATAAGAGTCAACTACAACAACACCAATAGGATCCTGAGAAATATTAGATCTTTGCTCAAAAGGCATACAACAACACCATAAAAGGCATACAATATGTGATAAAAAAAAGCAACCCAAAATTTATAGATCTTTGCTCAAAATAAAATAGCTATAATGAAGAACGAGAATCTCCACTCCAGCTAGTAAGCCATTAATCATATCAATTTGTCACTACTCATCCTTCCAACCATGCTTGGGATGAATCAACCATTCAAGGGTATGGTGTACCACCATGTTTTGTTTGGCCTATCTATGACGTTACCTATACTAGCACTAGTCATGGCCTATCAGGCTAAACAAGCATAACTGGCTATTCTAATAGAAAAGTGTATAGGATGCCAACGTGGTAGTGTATTATTCAAATTTATCTTTCATAGAGAAGTGGTTATTATGCTCCAAATGTATAATCAATAAGTCAATCAGGTAACTTAACTGTCACACTGCAGATTGTTACAAATATCATTAACTCCTCGATTCATCCAAAATAAAAGATAATGCAGCACAATCCTTTCAAACCATAGTGGAAATTACGAAATAGGTTCTTTTGTGGATTTACCAACATGGGTGCAGCTTTCCTGGCTCCATGTATTCCAACAAACATGCGCAATATGTTAAATGTGTCATCGATTACATCCTCCTGCAAATTCAATGCTATCAGCAACAAATCAACTACATTGCAAAGCAGAGCCGATAATGGGGGGTAAATTAGACTGACCTCGTAATCATACCTGAAAAATTTTCCAAAGTCGCTCATCACCAACAAAAGTAACAAAGATGTATTAGTTAGTGGACTTCGTAGGGAGCTTATAGGGGTCTTGTTGGTTAACAACAGATATCAAAAAAGATGAAGCATGAAGGCTAATAACATACAGGTCATCCGCAACTTCAACTAGGAATTCTGATACTGAAAGGAACTCCATATGCACCTTATTAACCTTAAAGGCAACATCGAAAAAATGCAATTGTTATGATCTTAAAAGGCTTGAAAATTTCAAATATATAGGATAGAATAATATGCAGGTCCAGTCATCCTGTAATCAACTTCAAGGATCAAGTTCAAGAATAAAAGGCAACAACAACAAAGCCTTTAACCCACTGAGTGAGTTCAGTACACGAATTCTTTGTTTCCATAACAATCAACCAAATAACAACTCATCAATTAGCTCTAAATATGTAAAGGAATTCCTTATAATTTTTTATTATATCTTTTTTAGTTTTTACCTTCCTCTTTTTACATAAGTTCCAATAACCAAAATTTCCTTAGTGAAGCTTCTATCGATCAGCGATATATATGTCCAAACTATCTAAATCAACTCTTTGAACTTATACTCAATTAAGGCTACTCTAACAATCTTGCGAATACACTCATTTTTTGTCTTATTTTTTCATGCATACTCATTCACTTATTTTAGCATTATCATATCTATGACACTTATTTTATTTATATGCTTCTACTTTGTAGTTAAGCACTCAGTTCTACGTAATACCATTAGTCTTACTACTATCCTATAAGATTTTCTTTGAGCTTCAATGAGATTTTTCTATGACAACACACACAAGATGAATTACTCCCATGAATCTATCCTAATGAATTCTGTTAATAACACTGTTATCTATTTTACAATCATTTTATATAATTGATCCAAGATATTAAAACCGCTCACTCTTCCTAAGAACTTGGATCATCAATTGTCACATCTTCAATATTGCTTCTATTTTGACTAAATTTGTATTCTACAAATTCAATTTTAAATCTACTAAGATGAAACTTTTAGATTCTAAAATATTCCTCCACAGCTCGAGTTTTTTCAACAAGAAGAATATCTATAAAAAGCATATACCAAAGCATCTTTTCTTGAATGCGTCCAATCAAAATTTTCATAATTAATGCAAAGAGATATGCAGTTAAAAGTTGAGGCTTAGTAAAATAAAACTGTAATAAGAAAATCTTTTGCCAAATACTCTTGTGTTTGAAGATAAGTAACAACCCCCTTATATATTTCTTTAATTATTTGAGTGTAAGAAATAGAAACCAATTTTCTATTCTAAAAAAATAGAAACTAATTTTCTATTCTAAAATTCTCCAATGCACCTCTCTTAGAACTTTATTATAAGCCTTTTCTAAATCGACCAAGACAAAATGCACATCTTCTCTCCCTCAAATTCTCAATTAAACTTATCAACAAATAAATAGCTTCCATAATACCTGATATAAAACCAAGCTAATTTTATAATACCCTGGTATTATGACATAATTTATTCTTAATCACACTCTCCTAAACTTTTAAAATATGGCTCATTAATTTAAGTCATTCATAGTTATCACAATCATGCATATCATATTTGTTCTTGTAAATAAATACCACCAAACATTTTTTCTATTTATTTGACATCTTTTTAATTTTAAAAACTATAATAAATAACTAGGTCATCCAAGAAACTCCTTTATTTCTCATGCATTTTCAAATATTTATTTGAAAGTTATCCAGTCTTATTATTTTTCTACATTTTATCTTTTTTAAAGTCCCCCAAAATTCAATTTTACTAATACGCAGTATATAAAAATATTTTTCATTTCCTTTTTGGTTGCTAAGTTCACTTAAATCAATTAATTTGATGATATCAAGCTTAAATAACTTATTTTGCCTATTAGGGTTTTAGAATGTGACAAAAGGTGGAGTTTGATGGGAAAAAGAAAAAATGTATCTTCTCATATGTGGCATAGCATGAAACCAAATTTTGATGTAGCTGGACCTGTAGTCAAGAAATATATATTTTATGATGGAGAAAATCTACCCATGCTCAATATTTAGGTTAACATGAACACAAAGTTGGATTTAGCAGGATCTGTAGTCAAGCTTAACTGCATCAAAATAGCACACGTACGGATTCAACACAGAAGCATAAGCTTATTTGCTCATTTAAATATCTTGTTTAATGGCATCGTCCAACTCATATCCAAACAAAAACATTTCTTGCTCTTTGCAGTACTGGTATGACATCATCCTTTCTTGTCTCTTCTAAGATTAATATAATAAAATGTTGCAAACGCCTAACTGGTTGATGCTGAATTTATAGCTTAATTAGAAGACTCAAATCTCCAAACAGAATATAAAAGCATGTTAATGCCCTTACTGCAAAATGACACGTAAAAATGATGATCAAGTCATAGAAAAAGGTACCTGAAGATATGATAAGCTGCGAGTTAAAAGAGCTCACCGGTTGACCTCTTAGTTGATATAACAGAAGATTCAAAACTCGATAATCAAATGATTTTAAGTGAATTGCTCTCATAACATCTTCAATCAGAATCTAAAATATGAAAGTTTGCAACAGTTAGTATGTCAGAAATCTTCAACTTTGAGAATTTCATAGGTGAAAACCACAGCCCGAACTAAGGATGGTTACAAGTAAAAGGGTTAACCGTTTAAGAACATCCTACCCATCTCATTATATCAAATTCACACTTGTGGGACAGGCTTGAATCTAATGCGTCATAACCGGGGGTATGGGGGAGGATGGCTGTGATATCTAACCAACCTACAAGACCCAACCCAAATTTTACAAGGAAATCTACTAATTATATCACAGCAAAGTCGATAAAAAAAATAACATTGTTGCCTAGTTTGGTTCAAGACCAAAAATAGGCTAAATATTATTTTATTATTTTTTAAATTTATCACAAACTTCAATAACTTTATTTCATATTTAATATGAGAATTATAACCTTCTTATTCTGTGCTAATTCATCACAAAGCTTCCTTTCCAGTTTCCAATATTCAACGCCAAATTTGAGCTCTGTCATTATACTACAATAAACATTAAAAATAATCAGGAAAAACATTGTTCCGTTGAAACTTTTGTCTAATCAAAAGAAAGGTTCATACTGCTCATTCATCAATTCCCGCTGCTGAAGAAAATAAATGAGCGGTTCAAATGGATCAAATCTTGAATGTTGATGAAAATTTTTCTTCTGCGAGCTCTGGATTGCAATGAACATCAGATTGTTAACATGATTAGGCTCACAACAATAGACCAAGTAAAGAAACTAAATGGATAAAAGGAAAATTTCACGCATTAACTCTGAGTGCAAAAAAAACTGAATCAAATGCTCTAAACAAGTTCATAGCTATCTTACATCCTCCGCCAATCGAAGCAGCTTCTTTTCATTCAAAGCATCTAACTGAAGAAAAAATGAAACATTTATAAAATAAAAAAAGAACAGGCATTAAAAATATTTTATGGAAACTAAATAATCTTATACTCTAACTAAACTTGTCAGACAATTACCTGGTATATGTAACTCTCTGTAAAGTATATAACAGGGAGGAATGTGAAAATTGAATGAGCATTGCTAACATCCAATCCATGAAACATAAAATAAGACCTACACTATAATTAGAGCAAATACAACTCAACACACTATATCACACAATGAAAATGATGCAGCAATAAACAATAATCAACAAATCAGATCTACGCAAAAATGTGCAAGATGTAAATTGATATAAGTCTACTTACAAAATCTTCAACAGTTGACTTTGCTCGTTGCATTGCATCAAAACTAACAATAGCCTGGGAACAATATTCTGGAGATACCTCAAGATCATACTGGGAACAATGTGCTGGAGCTACCTCAAGAAAGCCTGCAATGGTTTTCTCACTAATTGTTCAAGTATATACAGAACTGAAGTAACAACAATGAATTAGAAAATTCCAGATACAGAACAAAGTAGCACTACTTTAAAGCCACCAAATAGCCATAGAAGTCAAGAAAAAAAGAAATGTAGAATCAGACGTTTTTTTCCATTTTGTCAAATTTAGAAAAACCGGATCAAATCTATGGCACTTTAGTATTTAAGTGTTGAATTGAATGCAGGAATATTACATATCGCTATAAAAGCTCAAACAAGATAAAGACGACTGTCACAACTGATTTATTCTTTATAAACAAACTCATAGTGCCCACTGATTATTGTTCTGTTGGAGAACAACATTTCATCTATAAACAGAAATTAATTTATTTGTACAAGATCTTTGCTGAAACCTAAAGGGCCCATTTCGTTGACTGCTTCAAGCAGTTCTAGGAGGGGTGAAGCTGATTCAATTATTCAAAGTTGGCCAAACAATTCAAATCCATCTGATGACTCTACATCCATTTCAGAAGTGTGAAACGGCTTTAAGGCCACGAAGCCAAAACCACCACAAACGTGGTTTCACCCCTCCTAGGACGGATTTTCAAGAAGCAAGATGGACATAGCTTTAAAGGGCAAAAAAAGCCTCTTGTTCATGCTGTCCTGGAGGAGATTCACCTCAAGATCCAACTGCTCCTTCAGAGCTCGGAGATAATCCACACTCATCTTCTCCATATTCGTAACCCTCAGTGTGTTTCGTTACTCTGGTTACCCTCTCTACTCCTCAACATTGCTTCCTATCCTTCTTCAAGATAAGAAAATGCTAGTATCACAGATGGTGAGGGCGGTGAGCACTAAGGAAAGCGCCAGAAAAGTCGACATTCACGTTCTGAGCTTTGTCGCTGCCTTTGATCATCGTCCTCATCGTCATCTTTCCTCCTTCCCCTCCTCCCGCCCTAGCTCTGCTCCGCAAGAAAAAGAACAGAGCAATCCAGAAAATTTGCAAGAAAAAGCTAGTCGGTAGCTTTCCTCGCTCATCTGTAATACTGGTGACCAAGGGTTTTTGCATCTTTTTGATTAAAGGTGAAGTTTTAAAACTATTTAGTTTTGATAAGAATGGATCATCCATGGCCATTTTAGGGTTGTTTTAAAGGGTTTTTTCCTCTCTTAGTATGGCTTGAAACTCCATCAGCAAATAAATAGCTAATATGAGCAGTCTGTGCTAACGATTAATCTGAGACCAAAAGTAAATATCTGCCCTGCTTTTTATCTCAGTACTCATCATCAATTCATTTGATCAAAACATTGTTACGGTTGGTTGCAAATTATTTTTGTTATGAATTTATAGAATTTCCTATTTCTTCTCTATTTTGCATGTTATGGATTTATAGAACTTATTGCTATCTAAATTAAGTGAACTTCATTTGATTTTTGATTGCTTTAGATATAATACATATTCTATCTGATTTTGCTCAATGATTTAACATAATTGGTATTTTATACATGATGTATTTTTGTTTTAATTTTGTATGCTTATTCTTATACAGATTTTTAGGATTATTTCTCAGATCATTTCCTATCATTGAAGTTACTAATATCCATTCAATTGGTATCATTCAATACAAGAAGGTTTCCTCTACTATCTTGCCTAATTCTTCTCTATTATTTTGCTCCTTTAATGGGACTCATGACCATAGATTCTTATTCTATGACACTTATGGATATTCATCATTGCCTCTATTTTTTTTTTTTTGAAAATCATTGATTCTATATTTTTGGAAGCTAAGTTCAAGAAGCAGGTTTATTCTCATTGAGTAGATATTTTCTCCCTTTTTATTACGTATGTGTTTTATTTTTTGGTATGAAAGCCAAATTGTTTAATTGTGTTTATTATCATCTATTACAGTGTTGTCATAAAAAAAACAGAGAAATTGAAGCCTCAGAGGTATAAAGATGTCAATAATATTATTAGTTAACCTGTAATGATAGAGGTTAAAGTTCCAAATGGAGAGGTTGGAAAAAGATCAAATAAGTTAGGCAACTGTGCATTATAATACAAGATTTTTATGTTAAAGATTGTGTTCAATATGAAAAACCAGTAGCACGAACAAGGTCAGAGATTTATATACAGTGGCTAAACTTTGTTAAAGAGCCAACAACTGAGTTACAGTTAAGAACACTTTGGAAATGAACACAAAAACTCGTTACAAAAAATTTAAAGAACTAAAGCAAAAGAGTGGTTGAAGGTGGATAGAAGAAATAAGGACTCCCGTTGACACCGATGAGTTATGAGATGAACTAATTCGGCATGTATTAAGAATTTTCATATTTACTAAACAATTAAGATGATTTCTTTAACAAATTTAATTTGAACTTTTACAAAACAATCCAAATTGGAGCAAATTTAAGGATAAGTCATTTCTCGTATACAATATTGTTGACCCAATATTGGATGCAACACATGCTAAGGGTGATTACTTTCATTCATCAAGGGCATCCCAGCCAGCACCTCCTTTTTCTTGTTCTCAAGAATTAGAAAATATCGAGGATGATGAGGATAATGTTAGAGAGGATGGTGCTACATATGAAGCATTTACATAGTAGATTTGGAACTTTTTCCAAATTATGTATTAAATTCTACTACGACCTTAGGTGCAGCTGAAGGACTGGTCCAAGTTAAGCTCCATGATTCATATATTGTACCCTTGGCATTCAATGCAGTAAAACGGAGATTAGAAATTGGCAGTACAACTACTAAGAAAAGGGGAAAGAGAATTAATCCAGCAGATATTCAAGAGTTGATTGAAATAAAGAGAGAAAAAGGTAAACTAGGACAAGAAATATTGAATAGAAGGGGTAACAAATAGACAGTGAACGATTGCATTTGTAAAATTAAACAAATAACTAATCTTTCTGAAAGTGCAGGTCAAACTATAATGCAACATATTGAATCAAATGGAGACCGTAAAACAATTTTTATGAATACTGAATAGTCTATGGTGCAACGTTGGATTGAGAATGTTGTACGAATGAACCAACCATGGGATGTCGACCCAATATGGAACGGACCACCACCTTTCTAGATTTGATGTTTAGACCATAATATGTTAAATTAGTTTTTTCAAGTTTATACAAAACTTTTGTTTTTCATTTGTGTTATTTTATTGTTGGTAACAAAACTATGATGTTAATGTATCTGTTTGTGAATACAGAAATGTCATTCAAATAAAACTAATTCATATGTTTGCTTTGTTGAACAAAAAATGAAATTGTTATCACTTATTTATGAATCTACTTTTCTTTCAAGATTTTGTTAATTTTAGGAATAATGATTTTAAAATAATAATTGTACCATAGATGCCAACCCGCTGTTTATTGCTTGGGAATTTTCATCTTTAAAATAATGATTTTATTGTTTACTCTTTAATTATACAATATTTATTGCTATTGATCTTTATCATGTTCTTTTATTATATATTTTGAGGCTATTAACCAATATTTAAAGATGATTTGGTGTAAATATGTTATACTTATTTGCATTGTGCTAGATGGAACCATCTTCTCCCGACTCTATGAATACAATTGAGTTTTATCAAATAATTATTAAAGACATATTAACCTCTAAGACAGTATTAGCTTATTTAGGTGATGAATGTTCACAAAATACATGAATATCCAGATCAATGTTTACTCGAAATTTATCTAGTGCCGAATATATACATGAAATTTTGAATGGTCATCCAAATAGAGCATATTGGATGTTTAGGATGGCAACGCCAGCATTTATCGGATTAATGTCCCATTTGGTATCTCATAACCTATTACAAGATTCCAAGCATGTTACTACTGTTAAAAAACTCGGAATATTCTTCCGAATTATAAGCCAAGCAACCTCAATTTGTGAAGGAGCGGAATTTTATCAACACTTAGTTGAGGCTATTAGTCGTTATTCTTGGATTGTGTTAAAGGCAATATGCTCAACTGCCGATAAATTTATTATATTACCTATACAGGCTCCCTTAGTATGTGAACATGTCAAAGGGAATTTAAACTTCTATCCATTCTTTAAGATATTGATTTTTTAAATTATATGCATAGTTTTGATCATTCGATTTTATTATTTCTGTAAAATTTGAATACATTTGTAATATTTTTTATATTAAATATGTGTAGGATTGCATAGGTGCCATTAATGGTACTCACATTCCTTCTATTGTACCTAAAGAAGATGTGGGTCGATACTATATTAGGAAAGGGTACACATCTCAAAATGTGATAACCGTGAATTTTGGTAGACAATTTGTTTTTATCAGCACTAGATAGGAGAATTCAGCAACAGATATGCGGATTTTGAGGTGTGCGTGAAAGAGGTGGTTTCACTATATTTGATGGTAAGTTGATTATTTTAAAATGTTAAAAGAATTTATATACATATATGTATTTGATTGAGACAATCTCTAAAATTTTTTGCTTAATTGAAATAGGTAAATGTTATTTGGTTGACAATGGTTATGCAAACATAGACAAATTTATCTCTCCATATAGAGGACTAATATATCATTTAGCAGAATTTGGGCCCAATGCTCATAGGAACTACAATGGACCTAAAGAAATGTTTAATCATTGACACACCACCCAACTAAGAAATATAGTTGAGAGAACATTTGATATTCGGAAGAATCGTTTTCCTATACTAAAAAATATGAAACTATTTTCTTTAGATGTACAAGCAGATATAGTTATAGCATGTGCCATCATACATAACTATATAGCACGATTTCATTTGTCCAATGCATACTTACATGTTGATGTTGATTTTGAAGAAGTTTATAAAATTACCCAAAATGTTGATGAGAACATATTTGAAGAGATGATAAGTGTTGGAGATACTACCAATGGAGCATTGCTAAAAACACAAATAAAAAATGATATGTGGTTGATACGGATAATTACTCTAAATTTGTAAGCCTTTGTATAAAATTGCACAAAAGATTTTATATTTTACACATTAATTTCGTTTGCAGGGTTCTCGACATAGAAGGCAATCTTGAAATATGCAGGATCTACTATATCTGTTGTTACTTTGAAATATGTAGGGATCTGCAATATCCGCTTGAAGATTCCTAATTAGATTTTAAATTTAGGATCTACTTCAGATTTGAATATATATGTTGTTATGTTTTTCATTTGCTTGTATTACGAATCTGTGATTTTTTTTAAAAAAAATTGACATTTTATTACAAGATAGATAAATTGAACATACTGAAACTATTACAACTTACTGTAAACGCATAGCTGGCACTACAAGCACTCTGCATTTATTTGTGTTAGTGTAGTCTAGCAAAGCTAGAGTTTGTACATGCTGGTAAGCACAAGCTAAAATGACAAGAAAAGAAATGCATGATAAAAAAATAAATCTGAACTTTCAAAAGCTTAGCATGTGAAAGTCAGTGAATGAAATGTGATCATTGCACAATTGAGAGAATCACTCCATACAAAACTGATTGAAAACCTTTCAAGAAAACGCTAATAGAGTTGGACAAAATTTTGTAGCTTTAAGTTGACAAGTTTTGAGCTGTAATGCTAAGAATAATAAAAAATCAGAGTGAAAATATATCACCGAAGAGAGACTCGAACTGGTATAGCCTCTGTAGTAGATTTCAATCAGATGGTTTAAAAATATGAAGTATAACAGTTTTTTATGTAGGTTTTGCGAACATGGCCACTCAAAAGCCTTGTATAGCAAGATTTTTTTTTTTTGGGTACAATTGTATAGCAAGAATGCAAGATTAATTCCTCCAACCAGACGGTGAAGCCAAACATGAGCCCAGCATGTGGCTTTTACTTTCACAGATTTTAACCTCTGCCCATTGTTTTAGCCTCAGGTGTATTATCTAAAATAGTGAATCCAATTCTTCTATTTTCTTTTTTATTTTTGAAATTTTATCGTTAGATGGAGCAGCTCCTATATTAATATTCATCCAAATAAAAACAAATGAAAATAGATTCAAAACTAGTTTCAAGCTATTTTTCATCCAAATAAAATTTAAGTTTGAAGACGCTTCACTTATTCAAAGCTACTTCAAACTTTGAATCTGATTCTACTTATTTTGAAGCTGAATTCACTGCCAAACAAGCCCAAACAACACTGCATTTACCTGCCCAGTTATTTTACCATTATTTCTACTTCTTGAACTAATTATGTAAACAAAAAAGAGTATTTCACACCCAAATTGCGACCAAACCGATTCAGAGAGGAAGCACTCTTTTTTTTAATCAGGTTTAAAACCTTGATATCCATTTCGAAGGCGCAAGGCAAGTCCACCCGCAATAGAATGGTGGTAGCGAGGAAGTATTAACAACAACAACAACAACGAACAATTAGGTTAAGTTTAGAACGAGGACCATGTCATCTGCCGCAGTTATGATCTATGGATAAGAGTACCTTCGTTGTTCTCAGAGTGCAGTGTCTCTACGAGAGCTGAAGTTGAGATCTGTTGCAAGTCAGAGAACAATAAGGCAATGGGAAATCAAAAAAAGAAAAGAGAAAAAATCCAAACAGGCCTAGTTCACCTTCGGAAGAAGCTCATGAATTAGATCGCACCTCGTCTTCATGTCAAGAGCCCCGCACGGTTTCACCTTGTGGTAAACAAGAAGAACTTAATACGCTTTTCTAGTCCATTATAGTACAAGACAAGTTAAATGCCAACCCTAGATCATCGGTGGCTTCTATGAAAGAGGGAAAACCGCTTGAGCATTACTGTTTAAAGACATGAATCGGTTTCAAAATGGAATACTCATGAAACTCGAAGAAGAACGAAAGAGAAGTCTAGGCGAGATGGTTGGACGAGTATTACCATAAAAAGCAGGAAGTCAGCGAGGAAGCGATCTGAATCTCGATCTTTGGTAGAGACACCTAACGTTTCTACGAAGGAAAGCATCTTATGGACCCTCTCCAGATTTCGAAGTTCCTCCATTTCCTTCTCCCACAAACTTTGAGAAGGCGGAGTAGGGTTACAGTGCCCACTCCGGCTCACTCTCACTCAGAAATTTAACTATATTTTAAATTAGACTTTTATTTTAAAATAAAAAAATAATTTTATTTAATATTTTTATAAATATTAAACTAATAATTAATCTATATTACATCTTTTACGTATTTTAATACAATAATTAATTTTATTTCATATTAAATATAATTTTTTTTAAAAAAATTAATTTAATTTAATTCTAATTTTATTAAAAATTTACTATTTATAAGCAAACACATTTTTAATAAAAACTGAAGTTATTTTTCAAATTAATTACTCACTAATCATCTATATTTATTATAAAAATATAAAAATAATTAAACATAAATATATTCTTAAATATCTCCTTATTATTGTTTTTGAAAGAAAAAATTTAGTATAAAAAAAGAAAGGAAAAATCAAAGCAAATACACTTGCAAAGTTTCGAAATTTTAAAATGAATTTATAAAATGAGATTAAAATTATATTTCTCCATTTTATCCATAATATTTCACCTCTTATAGAATTTTAAATCAAAAATAAAAATTTAATTTATATTATAAATAAATTAATATTAAAATTATTTTATTTTATATTTTATATAAATTTTAATACAAACTATCATATTTTATATTTTACATATATGATATATAGATCTCAAACTCAACAAATTATTTTATTTTTTGGAAACCGCACAAAACTAAAAACCCACAATTACATTTTTTTAATTTATGAAATAAATATTAAATTGTCTTGATAACTGGGGAAAATTTTTATGTGACTAGTTTCCATAAGTCCAGATGAAAGAAACTGATCAACCTTTAGGCCCTCTTTGGCTTGAAAATTAAGATCAGAATTAAAATAATATTAATTTAAAAAAAATATAAATAATAATTATTATTTTTTAATTATTTTACATAAATTCTGATATAAAAAAATATTATTTTACTTCACAAACTCAATATTTTTTAATAAAAATATCTACTTTATTTCACATTCCAAATTAAAATATTCGAATCAAGTATTTTGATCTAAAATGTAAAATAAAATTAATATTTTATTTAAAAATTATTAAATATGTGAAATAAAATAATATTTTTTATATTATAATTTATATAAAATAATTAAAAATTTATTTTTTATTATTATTATTATTATTTTTTAAACTAATATAAATTTGATCCTGATTTTGGTACTCACGCCAAACAGGGCCTTAAGCCACTAAAGTTTTGCATTGCACATGCATGTTAAACATTTATATTGAATAGTTTCGAAACAAATACTCAAAAGAGCATAAAAAATTACATGATTTAAATACCTCTAAAACATCACTTTTATTGAAGCCAGTCCAACTCAAATATATTTAATTATAAAAAAATCATTTAAATTAAAACAATTTGCACATGAACAAAAGGCATTAAAATTATCTCGATTGGAAAAGAATGAAAAATCAAGATCCTATATTGAGAGAAAAGGAGCAGCAAAATATGATAAAAATATAAAAACTCTGATGCAATTACCATAAACGAATAACAATTAGACTGGCAATGCCTAATTCCATTACTCAGTTCACTCGGAAGCTTCAATTATATCCCTTGAACAAGTCCACAATGTGGTCCTCATGCCCTATAAATTTTGAAATGTGAGAGCAAGATGTAAAAAGAAATTCAGAAAACAGAATTCTTAATTATGAGATTCATGCAAAATTAATGCATGCAGCTTACATATAAAAAAAGTAATTTTTTCAGATCTAAAAGCTAAACTATATAACTAAGGCGGCCTCTTCATAAAATTTCATTTCAGATTTTCAACTCATTTACACCATGAGCATGATCAGAAATTGCTCCTCAGCCTCTGTTGATTCCAAGCTCATATCTTCCATTATAGCAAGAAAACATCATGAAAAATAATGGGAACTCAGAGTCTGTTATTCTCTGCTCCAAGAGTTTCCAGTTCCTGGCCTTCTTTCTTCCCCAAGATTGGAGCTGAACTCGGCTTGCTATCCAGCAGTCTCCCAGCCTTGGCAATTGCTAGAATTAAATCAAGCTGCTTTTGCTGTTGGTCCTGCATTTTATTCCAAGATCATAAGACTATACCTAGAATGAAAATGAGTCATGATACTCAATAACTGACCAATAAATTGATCAATTATGATTTAAAGCTTTAATTCAGAAAATTACCCTGTGAACTAGCACTTAATCCACTAAATAATTCAGTAAATTAAAGCCCTAAATTATAATTGATCATTTTACCGGTAAGTTACCGGAAATGCATAGCATTTTTCAACGAAAATGTCAAACAAGGGAAGCAAGCACTACATACAAAGCCATCAAAACCTTGCTATTTACATGTATAAGAAAAATGCATGTAAAACAGAAAAAAAAAAAAATTTAATGCTGGAAAGTAATACATTTGTTGATCTTTATCAAAGATGTTAACATTATTCAGTTTCGAGCCAACTTATACCTGTTTTGTCATAGTTGATTCCATGTCGTTTTACATGCTAATGTAATGTTCATAAGCAATAGACAACTGTATATGTGGTAATTACAGTGCAGTTAAAAAACATAAAAACTATTTGATAATTAACTACTTAAACATATAAGGAATATATTTAACATCATTTGCTGAAGCGCCCTGAATCAGGGATGGCAATTATGTTCAAAACTTGAAACTTGTTTGGTAATTGCTCAAGGTTTAGGGAATTTAAAACCAACTCAATAATCTTGTGACTCGAAACCAATACGACGAAATGAAATCACAATTGACTCAATATATGCATGAGAATATCAATTATGTTTTTCCAATGAATATTTAATTTACAGGAATGAACATGAATTAAAGATAATTAAAGTATAAGCACACATGTAATACATCAAAAATTAATTTATATAAATAAGTAATATAATATGTACAATGCAAAATAAATCAAAAGATATGACTGGTAAAAGTTTGATTCAGCTCGAAATTGACTATTAATAGAGTCAAATCAAATATGACACAAAATGAGTCCAAGTAACCCAAAGTTGACTCAATGCTAACACTAACCTATATTCAACGCATCAAGAAAAAATCTAAAATTCAGATGTGATGAAGGTCAAAGAAAAACACAAAACTACTCTGGAAAGCCAAACTAGATTTCAACTGCCAAATTAATTTCAAATGTTCCCACAATTAACTGAATTTCCAAACAGCTTTAACAACCAAGTTTGAATCCCTTATTGGTTGCGTAGAATCACTATGTGATCCTCACACAGCATTAGTTACCCAATTAGAAGCAGAAAGGCAAAGACCATCTAGTACAGGAGATAATCATAGAAGCAACTTCTCAGAAGGACCATCTTGTGGTTTTGCTTTCTTGTTTTCATAGTGCTTCTAAATACCTAGCTCATATGGTTAGCCTAGGAGATTTTTTTTTTTTATGAAAACCCTATAAGATTTTGATTGGGTAAAGGATATTCCTCTTCCCAAAGTTTTTTGTACTATTCTCAAAGAGGATATAAGACTTATAGCTTGATTGACCTTTGCAGATGTTTTGTTTTAGGAGTAATTCCACTTAGGCCTCTGAGGTTTACTCGACTTGCCACGCAGGTCCACAATTTTGAAAACATGCCAAACAGGTCCCTAAATTTATTGTATAGGTCATTGTGGTCCTTAATATTTATAAAATCTTTCAATAAGGTTCAATAAAACATTTTCCGTTAAATTAAAATTTTAATTAAGAAATTATAAAAAAAATTAATGTGAAATTACAATTGTACCCCTAGTCCTCGTTGCGGCCAGCAGCGTGCCCGCGCCAGCGCCCTGCGAGCGGATGCGGCGACCCGCGTGGTGGCGCCCTAGGCGCGGGCGTCCGCGCGCAGGTCGCGGGCTGGCGAGGTTGCCGCGACCCGCTGCCATCCTCGCACTGGGCCGCGCGCTGCGGCGCACGCGACCGCCTGTGCGCGGATGTTGGAACGGCGGGCAGTCGGAAATCAGAAATTTGGAAGGGTAAAAAAGGGTATTTTCGTAATTTTAACAGCATTTAATGGATACCGTCACAGAAGGACCACAATGACCTATACAATAAATTTTGGAAACCTATCTGGAATAAAATTATGGACCTGCATAGCAAGTCGAGGAAACCTCAGAGGCCTAAGTGAAATTACCCCTTTATTTTAATATAAAGGCTTCAAGGAAACTATTATACAAAAGTTGTCATTATCAAATTCATCAACATTTGATGCAAATACAAGCTTTGGTCCATATTTTTTGTTTGGGTAAATTATTAATAGGTCCTTATAGTTTAGCCATACTTACCCACTCTTTGGTCCATAGTTTTTGAAATCTTTTACTTAAGTACCTATTTTGAAATTATAGGAACCTATTAGGTCAACGTGTTACTTTATGATTAGGTCTCTATTTTAAATTCTAGGGACCTAAATGAATATTTCAAAAAATATGAGCCAAATTGCAATTATGGTAAATAGTAAGAACCTATCACTAATTTATATTTTTTGAAAAATGCACCGCAAGCAATTTTAAAAGGAGAAAATAGACATTTAATAAATTCAAAAGATATTAAATAACCTACCTACAGCTGTAAATAAAATCCAGATAACAACTAACTATAACACAGTAAATTTCAAACTTTGCTTTTACAACCTACATAATAACTTGGCATCCATTGTTCTGAAAACTTTCATTGAATGGACCGAGACTCGACACAGAGATCCCGACGTTCTTCGGGATGGCGCATTGCCATCACAGGACCTGTCCCGCAGTTTTTGCAATTTTCTCGAGCGATTGTTAGGAGACGCAAGAGTCTCGTGCGAACCTTGCATTTGTTCGGGGGTACCATCAATGACCCCGCAGCACAACCCGCGGGATGCAATCCCGGATTATGGACCAAATATCTCTAGAGATGGATTCTTATAATAAACGTGTTGCTACCACAATCAAGAGCAACAGTTCTGCTGAATATTTGTCAAGTAGAAAAAAATGTCTTGGGACATATCCACAAAGAAAACAAATTCAAATCATAAAAGAGGCATCAACCATTTCAATTTATCCATTTGATTTAAGGGAGCATTTGGTTCAATGTTATGTTGGTTATGTCATATTATCTCGAGAAAATAATTATTTGATTTGATAATATGCGTAGACAACTTTCTAAAATATTATAGAATTATCATATAAGAGATGAAATCTAAATAACATAGCATAGTATTAAGATAACATTGAACCAAACGCAGTCTAAACATCTATTTTGCTAGTACAGTAATTGTTAGGTTAGTTAAACATTGACATGTTTAGCCAAATTAGAATTCAACAAGAACTATAATGATTCCATTAACTTGCCTGTATTGCCAACAAGACCTTTTGAATTTCAGTAAGCTCCTTTTCAAGAATGTCCTCTTGCATTGCTAGGGCACGGGTAGCCTCAGAATTCTTATGAGCCAATGCTGCAGTCTGTAACATCAAAACTAATTGAAGTAAACTGTTGATAAAACAAATTTTATGAGCTATGTATGTTCATAATAAGCAAAATCTTCAATCATGCCTTGTTTGGTAATGGGCCTCAAAATAGCCCCAACATTTTTCAATATTTATCAAACATCTATCACAAATTTCAATAAAAATTCAATGATATATCCCATCCTACATAAACCCAATTCTAAAAATTAATATTATTTTATATCCAACACAAATTCTAATAAAAATTTTTGCTTGGTTTCACATCTTACATGAACTCCATCACTGAATAATTTTATTTTACAGCATACACATATATTAAGATATGTTCGCCATCTAGCACAATCATAATCTTCGACCAAACTTGTGTCCAAGATAGACCGTACAAAATAAAGATGTTACAATTTCCAAATTGTCTGCTTGAGTTTGGTGGCAAGCAGCTTATTCATGGTTTGAAGCCAACAATTTACAATTCAAGTTCCATTATCATCGTGGATAAGCTGGCTTTCAAAAATTGAAGGGGATTAGCTAATTAAGAATTCAATTGTGAAAGCACGCTACATTAGAAATCGAATAAGATAAACTACATCGGATTTTCGAACTTTGGGTGTCAGCTGAAGCATAATTTAACTGTTGACACTACATATTATTATACAATGAAGATGAGGTGTTTTGACTCATTAAAACAGTAGTGTTGCAATGTTCAATGATCACATTGCCCTATTTTAGCAGACTGTTTCAAGCACTGATGAAGAAATGTTATAACTAGTTTATTTTGAATAACATGAAAACGAGGTATTTATATCTTGTCAAGACTTATAAATAAAGAATACAACAATGATCACAATATATAGTATGAGGAACAAGGAAAGAAAAATAACATAAGCTAATTGATTCTGATGTAAGCTCATAAAAAACAAACGACAGTATAACCTCAGCAATGGGCTCCTTCAACGCCTTCCTAGTGAGCCTAAACCTGATCCCAATCTTTTCAAGCTGCCTCGACAACGCTCTAACGATTGTAGCCGAGCTCTTCACATCCTGCTCCACCTTCTCGATCCTCGCAATCAAATCAACGCCCTTAGCCCTCTCATTCTCCCAACAAATCCTCCGCCACTGCCTTCTGCGAATCAAACCCCCGATCGCCACCGCAGAAGCCAAAAGGAAAAACTGCCAAGCAAACACAGCGTTCCCAACTGAAAGTTGGAACAGCTTAGGCGCACCGGGAGCCACCAAACCAACCAAGAATCCGATGGAAACGATGGAGGGCGGCAATACGCAGAGAATTTCCGCAGCCGAGAGAAACGCGTCCATGCTCAGCTCGCCTTGAACCTCCCTCTGCCGCACGCCTTCTTCACCTGAAATGACACAAACCTTCGGCTCAAAAGAACCCAATGTTAATTTAGGGTTTCGGGATTACCTGACAGAAGAACCCTAATCCGCCACACGGTTGACTTCCTCGACAAGATGGAAATCCCCCGGGATGCCAGCAAAAGAGAAGGGAAAGCAGGCTGAATAGTGAGAAGAGAACCTCTCAGGCGGCTTCTATTGCAGGTATGATACGGAAATGAACTTGGAGAAGGAGAAGCTGCGGTGGTGACTGACATTGCTCCAATAAAACTGCGAAAGTGAAAACACAGAAATACTTGGACAGGACTAAATGCTAGATTCTGCTGGCAAAAGGAAGAAGAGAAGGCATGAATCGAAAAGGATCAGGCCTCCGGCGAAATTGAGATAGAGGAACTGGAATCGGCGACGAAGGTCACAAGAATCAGGCTGCAAATGGGAGACGGATTTGTGATTATAATAGAGAGGTGATGTTATCTAATGGATACATTGAAAATAATAAGTTATATAAAATAATAATAATTTATAAATAATATAGATATATAAATAATATATTTATACTATGTATAAGAGTACGAATAAAGCAAGCAGGAGAAAAATTTTTTATCTTATTTGTAATTTTTGAAATTTATCTATACTATATATAAGAGTACGAATGAAGCAGGAAAAATTTTTTTTGTCTTATCTGTAATATTTGAAATTTAAAAATCCAATAAAACAATAATTGCGATTTAATCTCAATTTTTTTAAAATTCACAAAAACATCAATAATTATATTTTGGTCTTAACTTTTTCACCTTCTTACAAATTAGTTCAAATGTATAATAAAATTCATGAAATTATTTATGTATATTTCGGGAACGAAATTTCTAAAGGTAGGGAGAATTGTGACATCTGAAATTTAATTTGAGATATAAAATTTTGAGTTGATTTGACACAAAATGAATAAATTTTGATCTTAAATAAATATTTTAGAATAATTTATAAAGATATGAAAGGCAGGACACTAATTTATAATTGTTCCTTAAAAAAATATAAAAACTGACTGCAGAATTTAAAAACTCACAAAAAAAACAATAATTGTATTTTGATCTCAAAATTTTCACCTCCTTACAAATCAGTTCGAATATATAATGAAATTCATGAAATTATTTATATAAATTTGAGAGACGAAATTTTTAAAGGTGGGAAGAATTGTGACATCAAGAATTTAATTTGAGATTTAAAATGTCAAATTGATTTGGATCCAAAATGAATCATTTTGAACCTAAAATAAATATTTTGAGATTTAGTTATATTATATAACAGCTGAAAGTCTAAATAATAATTATTCATAAAAAATAAAAAATCAGTTCAGATTGCTGCCACCGCTCTTCTCATTATTTAAATTGAAAAACTCCCAATAATTGCATTTTAGTTTTAACTTATCCATTAGCTTACACATAGGTCCAATTGCATTTAGTCTCAATATTTTCACCGCCAAACAAATAGGTCCAATTTATTTATATTTAAGTTCAATTTTTTGGAGAATTTTTTTTTATCTTATCTGTAATTTCTGAAATTTAAAAATCCATAAAAACAGTAATAATTGCCATTTAGTCTCAATCTTTTTAAAACTCACAAAAATAGCAATAATTGTATATTTGTCTTAACTTTTTCACCCCCTTACAAATTAGTTCAAATGTATAATAAAATTCATGAAATTATTTATGTATATTTCGGGGACAAAATTTCTAAAAGTAGAGAAAATTGTGTCATCTGAAATTTAATTTGAGATGTAAAATTTTGAGTTGATTTGAACACAAAATGAATGAATTTGGATCTTAAATAAATATTTTTAGAATAATTTATAAAAACATGAAAGGTGGGAGACTAACTTATAATTGTTCCTTAAAAATATATAAAAACTGGATGCAGAATTTAAAAACACCAAAAACAGTAATAATTGTATTTTAATCTCAAAATTTTCACCTCCTTACAAATCAGTTCGAATATATAATGAAATTCATGAAATTAAATATTTATTTTAGGTTCAAAAGGTCCAATCTATTTATATTTAAGTTCAATTTTTTTAAAATTATTATATTTATATTTAAGTCCAAAAAAATTATAATTGTATTTTAGTCTTAACTTTTCACTTTTTCACAAATAGATCCAAAGTCTCAATCTTTTTAAAACTCACAAAAACGGCAATAATTGTATTTTAGTCTTAACTTTTTCACCTCCTTACAAATTAGTTCAAATGTATAATAAAATTCATGAAATTATTTATGTATATTTTGGGGATGAAATTTCTAAAGGTAGGGAGAATTGTGACATTTGAAATTTAGTTTGAGATGTAAAATTTTGAGTTGATTTGAACACAAAATGAATGAATTTGGATCTTAAATAAATATTTTTAGAATAATTTATAAAGACATGAAAGGCGGGAGACTAACTTATAATTATTCCTTAAAAAATATAAAAACTGGCAGCATAATTTAAAAACTCACAAAAACTGCAATAATTGTATTTTGATCTCAAAATTTTCACCTCCTTACAAATCAGTTCGAATATATAATGAAATTCATGAAATTATTTATATAAATTTGAGGGACAAAATTTTTAAAGGTAGGAAGAATTGTGATATCAAGAATTTAATTTGAGATTTAAAATGTCAAGTTGATTTGAATCCAAAATGAATCATTTTTGACCTAAAATAAATATTTTGAGACTTAGTTATAACTATATAACAGCTGGAAGACTAAATAATAATTATTCATAAAAAAATAAAAATCAGTTGAGATTGTTGCCACCGCCCTTCTCATTATTTAAATGAAAAAACTCCCAATAATTGTATTTTAGTTTTAACTTATCCATTAACTTACACATAGGTCCAATTGCATTTAGTCTCAATATTTTCACCGCCAAACAAATAGGTCTAATTTATTTATATTTAAGTTCAATTTTTTTCAAATTATTATATTTATATTTAAGTTCAAAAAAAATTACAATTATATTTTAGTCTTAACTTTTCACTTTTTCTACGTTAATTATATTTTAGTTATATTTAAATCCAAATTTCTTTGTAAATTATCATATTCATATTGAAGTTCAAATAAAAATAAATTTTAACGGTTTAAAGACAAGTACTTCATATTCATATATATTTAAGCCCAAATAAAAGCAAACTTTCAGAATTTAATTTAAGATTTAAAATTTCAAATTAATTTGAATAAAAAATGAATATATTGAGACCCATAATAAATATATGTAAGCCTACGTATAAGACTGTAAATATTAGGGGACTAATGTGTACTTGTTTATAAAAAAATAAGACTGCCAGCTGTCGAAGCCACTGCCACGCCGCCACCCCACCGCTTCACATCAGTTAAATTGAAAAACTCGTTGTAATTACATTTGGGTCTCACTATTTCAACCGCCTTATTAATAGGTCCCATTATTTATATTTAAATCTAAATATTTTTCTCAAGCTATATATTATATTTAAGTTCAAAAAATAAATTTACATTTTAATCTCAACTTTAAAAAATACAATTATTTAGCCACAATTAATATTTATTTTTCAAATTAAAATATTTATATTTAAGTTTAAAAAAGTTAAAATTGTATTTTGATCTCAATTTTTTTATCTCCTTACAAATTAGTCTAAGTTATTTATATTTAATTTCAATTTTTTTTTCAAATTATTAGCCTAAATTATTTATATTTAAGTCTAATTTTTTTCTAAGTTATCATATTTATATTTAAATTCAAAAAAAGCTAAAATTGCATTTTAATCTCAACTCTTTCACCTCCATTCAAAAAAAAATAAAATTGCATTTTGATCTCAAATTTTTCACCTTCTTACGAATAGGTCCAAATTATGTACATTTAATTCTAAATTATTTTCTCAAGTTATCATATTTATATTTAAGTTTAAAAAAGATAAAATTGTATTTTAGTCTTAACCTTTTTTACCTTCTTATAAATAAGTTCAAATTATTTATATTTAATTTCAATTTTTTTCATATTATTAATCCAAATTATTTATATTTAAGTTTAATTTTTTTCTCAAATTATCATATTTATATTTAAGTCCAAAAAAGTTAAAATTACATTTTAGTCTTAACTTTTCACCTCTTTACAAATAAATCTAAATTATTTATATTTAATTTTAAATATTTTTTCTGATTATTAAAGCACTAATTAATGAATTTTATGTGTATTTTATGAATTTTTTTTGTCTTATCTCAAATTATATTTTTATCTTAATTATTTTACTTCTAAAATAGTTACAAATTATTTATATTTCATTTTTTTTTCAGGTTATGGGAGCACTGAATTAATGAATTTTATTTTTTATTTTATAAAAATAAATGATTTGAGATCTAGAATAAATAATTTTAGGCCAAATGAGCGCATCGAGAATGACGGATGCTGTATCTTAAATATCGTAATCGATGCTGAGCGAGGCATATCGTATTTGATGTTATGAAAAATACTGAGCTTAAGCATCATAACTAATGTGCAGACAGACCGTTGCTATAGCTTAAGTATCGTGCTCGATATAAAGAAGAGCGAACTAACGGGATCACGTGCAACGCACGTGCATTAACTAGTTAAATTAAGTGTTCGGTCGTTCAATTGAAAGATTATTTTTTAGTAATATAAAAAATATATTAGTTTATAAATTTAATCAAAAATAAAATTATTTTAATATTAAAAATAAATAAAAATATTTTAATATTTAAAATTATAATGACTATAAAATAAAATTAATTTTTAATATTAAAAATTATATTTAATATGAAATAAAAATATTAAATTTTATAATAAATTTAAAATATTAAAAAATTAATAATTAAACTATTTTTAAGCTTGAATTAAATAAATCTTTTATTTCATTAATTTTATTTTTTGTAATAATTTATAAGTTAGTTACCGCTGTTGGTTCTTCAGAACTATAAATAGAACCTTCAAAATATTCAATAAAATGCATTACACGTTTAGTAAATTTGATACTAAATCAGGATTTTGGTAAATAAAAATTAAAAATAAAAATCTAAAGAATTAACAGCCTTTTCAACACCATTTGAACATCTTCAATGGCAAATAATGTCATTTAGACCAAAAAAATGTACCACAAATTTTTCAAAAATGGATGAATTCAATATTCTCTCCATATAATAAATTTATTCTAGTATATATAGATGACATACTTATTTTTTCTTCTATATATGAAGAACACATTTAACATTTAAAAATAGCTAAACAATTATTCATAAAACATGAAAATACTTTAAATTTTGGTTATTACCTATTAAGTTTCATATAATCACAAATAATAAAGGCTTATATCATTATATTAAAAATAAAAATATGATAACAATAGTCGAGAAATACGATGGTTATTACAATTAGATGAATATAGCTATGATATTTCATTCAATAGTTAACGAACTCGTGGACAATAGTCCATCTAGCATACCAAATATAGCGTCTCACTAGACAACGAACTCGTGGACGGCCAATTCTGATAGAGTTTTTTGGTTATTTCTGGGATCATGAACAAACAAAAAATTTATCAGAATTACTAACAGTTTATAAAGAACGACATAATTATTACTTTCTAAGTAATGGACGCATCCTAGTGTATGATGAGGACAAACTAACTGAAATTGATACAGAAGATAATATTAATTTGGATTTCAGTGGGGTCCTCAAACGAAAAAATTACTCTCAGTTATTTCTCCAGGATATTCTTATACTCCAGACACTCTCTATACAATCCACTTAAAGAAGGACGTCATAAGAATAGTGGTGTGCGCATCGGCATTGACAAAGCATCCAGCAATAAAGGAGCAATAATAGATCACTAAAGCGCTGTAGCTAGCACTGTAACAGAACTGTAGCAGCAATAATAGAGCACGAAAGCACCGTAGCAGAATTATAGCAGCAATAATAGAGCACAAAAACACCGTAGCAGAACTATAGCAGCAATAATAGAGCACGAAAGCACTGTACGGATAGTGTATTACTGTAGCAATAATGGTACTACAGCCTGTTCCTTTACTGTTCATCTACTGTTCATAGATGCTTTTTTTGCCTATAAAATGATGACCCCCAACCTGTGGAAGGGCATACGAAGAACACCCATCTCTCTCCGCTCCTCCCTCTTCCTTTGCGTAGCATCTCTCTTCCGTCTCTCTCCCTCCTTCCCATTTGGTATTAGAATGTTTAACTCGTTTTAATATTTCATTAATTTTATTTTTTATAATAATTTGTAAGTTAGCTATAACTGTTGGTTCTTCAGAACTATCAATAGAACCTTCAAAATATTCAATAAAATACATTACACATTTTGAGAGTTGTAAACTAAAATTTTCTTTATAAATATCTTTTTCTTTAGTATTATTTTTAAGTTTGATACTTTTTTGATATAGATTGTTATCAAATATGAATTATTCATTATGATCATGATTTGTAGTATTGATTATTTGTTCAATGGTAATTTCTTTATTTTATTATTTTTTTAACATGAAAATATAATTTATTTCTTCTTCATCTTGCTCTTCTTCTAATTAGGTTAAAGAGTTAGAATCAGACTCACTGTCTGAATCTAATGCTAAATTATCTATGTTTTTAATTAAGGAGAGTTCATAATCAATATCACATAAACTTGAAAGATTATGTCCTTGTATTATGTCATAATATTCATCTATTACCTTAAACTGTTGTTCTTCTATTATTTTAATATCTTTCTTACAATTATTAACATAAAAAGAGGAGTATTAACTCAAAATCCCCCTTATTTATAGATGAACTGAGGGGTAAATTAGTAATTTGAGTATTACAACTTTTCATAAATTAATTGAGGACAAAACCAATCACTTAGCATATTTTATGGCTAATTTTAAGGAGTAAAAGAAGGAAGTGAGAATTAAAAATATTGGTGAAATTCAAAATATCGAGAAATTCAAAATACCGAATTTTGTACTAGTTGAAAGCATCCAAAATCGATCACAAAAGTATTTCATGAAATTCAATTAATATATTTTTGTCGGTAATTATTTAATTTTATTTTTGATTTTTTATTCATTTATTATAAGTAGTATATAAGTATATATATATTTTTGAAAATAGATTTCATCGAATCAAATCGAAGCAACATGTTAAATAGCAAAATTATTGATTAAATTCAATCAAAAATTTCAAACATTGAAGATCGAAGAAAACACGTTATTAAAAAAAATTACTCGTGTAATTTAAAAGTTTTCGAAAATCTCAATTCATCCGAAAAATAAATAAAAATCATATAAAAAATAATCACAAATAAATTTAATTATATTTATTTTAATTTTCTCCAAATAAATGAGTCATAAATTTCTTGCACTTACATGATGGTCTAAAATTTTATAGCAAGTGCATCTTTGAAGTTGACTTTTTGACTTGATGTTTCTTTTCTCAGCGATCTTAATCAACTTCATTTCTTTTTATTCTTGGCTTGATTTCATCAATTTTGAGTCAAAATCATCTCGACGATCATCCTTCTTGATCCTGCAAAGCTTAAGTACAATATATACTAATATTTAAAAAATAATTAATCGAGTATATTATTAACGTGATTATTTTCATCAAAATCGATAAGAGTTCAATAACGGAAGTATTGTACGAATACTATATTACTGTAGCAATAATGATACTACAGCCTATTTTTTTACTGTTCATCTACTATTTATAGATGTTTTTTTTCCTATAAAAGGATGACCCCCAACCTGTGGAAGGGCATCCGAAGAACACTCATCTCTCTCCGCTCCTCCCTCTTCCTCTGCGCGGCATCTCTCGTCTATCTCTCTCCCTCCTTCCCAGTTGGTATCAGAGCTCGTTTGTATGTATTTTATTTATGTAATAAAATTATCTTTATTATGTCTTATTTCATGTTGTTAGTTTAAATCTTTTTATTTTAGATCTGTTAAACTGCTAAGTCAACGAACTCTAAGTTCATGTCTTAAAATTAATATGATACAGTCTGCTAAAACTTATACGTTTTTTCATAATTTGTCTGTTATCTCCTTCTAGACTAGAAGTTACCGTTATTGGAGTACTTTTAAGACAATCCTATAAAGATTGGGTAAGAACACCGGTCTTAAGTACCAAGCAAATCTGTTATCTATATGGATGCTTATAACCTTTAGACTTAAAAGTTTAACACAGATCTAAAACGATTTCAAAACCTATTTTTATGACCTCAAATCCCATGCTAGATTATAAATCAGAAAAAACAGAAAAACTTATTTTAAAAAATCCTAAAGAAGAAATTTTTGATATTAAGAATAAATATCTTAGTGAAATAAGTGGAACCAATTTAGTAACTAATTTTAAATTAATTATTGAAATAATAAATGAAGTTTATGAATCCTTACATAATCAGAACCAAAAAATAATTGACATTAAAAACGATATAAAAAATATATCAAGTAATAATAAATATCAAGCAAATCTAAAAAATCTAGATGATAACACAAAAAGATATTATCATTGGATGAATGTTCCTCCAAATAAAAAATATATGAAAAAAATTTAGGATAAAATTGAATATATAAACATTTTATATGAGATAAATATATTAGAGGATTTCACTGACTTTGAAGAAATCTATAATATTTTTCTTATAAACAAACAAATCTTAGAAGAAAAAAATAAAGGAATATATGTCAGATCCTACAACAGAAAAGCTAATTGCTATTTAAGAATTATATCAGTCAAAAGAATATATTTTTCAATTATATGATTATAAACCAGAATATGAAATTTATTCTGAAACTAATAGTAACACTAATAGTAATACAGAAACTATTAATAATCAACTAATTGAAAACTCAGCTGACATATATATGGAAGTCGGCAAACCTAGTAAAAAAAAGACCTTCAATACCTGAAGATCAATATTTTAATCAATTCAGTGATAAATATTATCATCCTAAAGAAGATCCATTTGATGACATATATACAAATGAAAAAGAAAAATTTTTTAAAACAAAATATTCAAGAAATGATCCATATATCTTTAATATTAATAAAATTCCAATTCTAGCAAGAAAATAATATATTTCTCAATGGATACAACTAGTCAGAGGGCTAAAAAATATATATGCATATATGACTACACAACAATTACTAGAACTAATAACCTCCAAATTTGAAGGCACAGCTTCTATAGTTTTAAAACCCTTAGAAAACTACCCACAATTTCAAAAAATAAAAGATGAAAAGATTAAGGATGATGCAATAATTCTCTTAGGAAAATTTCTATTAGAATTCTTTGCTGGAGGATCTCTTGATAATACAGAATATATAAAATGCATAGAAATAATTCTCTCCAGAATGCAGATCGGAAATATCTATTTTCTAGAAGAATTTTCACAAACATATATGGAATATGTTTGGAAGTTACCCCTTTCACAATATGATCATTGGGCTCAGATGTACTTAAATAAACTACCTGCATCGTGGAATGAAAAATATAAAAAAAAATATACTAGATTTATAGATAAAGCATTAACCGAAGATATCGAATATTTAAAATTTGATACTTTGGCTTTACGAGTCAAATGTGCCATGAATCTATTCATGGACTTTTGCAGTGATCAAAAGTTACGAAATTTTTTTTATAAAGACTGTTCTAAAGCTAATCATAAACATTATTGTATCAATGTTCTACCTACATATAAATTTGGTATTCTTCCTCCACGCAACAAGCGTTGTGGACATAAAGGACATAAATATAAATATCACACTAAACATCATCGTCATAAGTTTAAATTTACCAAACCTTGGCTTAACCATAAAAATAAATATCGTTTTAATATACGATACAAACCTAAGTATATTCATAATCATAAAAAATATTTTAGACGCAAACCCGATTATAATAAAAAAGTGTGTAAATATTTTAAATGTGGAATCTCCAAGCTCTCTAATTCTTAAGCTAAAAAATTCTCTTCTCAAGCTCAAAGTTTCTGTTCACAACATTGGGAGTCGATTCTAGGAGTTCTTGGATCATCAGAGGTATTTTTAATCAGGTATTTTCTATTTTCTCTCCGAATTGACTTTTTTTAAAGATTTACGAATTTTTGTACTACTAATTTGAGCTCCAAATAACTTGAAATTTTTACTACATCTTTCAGAGAGCTTTTATTTTATCTAAACATTTTCTTGGAATTTTGTTCGTGAACAAATTGTTCACTGGAAATTTATATTTGTGTATCGGTTTTTTAATTTTTATAAATCGTACAAAATTCAAATAATTTCAAAATTTTTATAGTAGACTACTTACATATTACTGCATCTATAGAAAAAGTTTTAGATATTTTTGCTAAGTATTCTTTTCTAGAAACTTATTTAAAGTTTCTGTTTACTCGATTTTATATCATATTGAAATATTTTATCGAGTTTGATTTCTCTTTCTCTTCTCTTTATATTTCACAGAATATTGAGAAAAATAATACTAAAATTTTCTCCAGAAAGTTGAGTTGGCTTCCTTGTATATAGAGCTTTCATTAAAATTTAAATTGAGTTAATTTATCTCTTGTACGACCCATAAGGGTCATTGTTTTCTATTCTCATTTTTAGCTTTGAGTCTCCCTACACTGAGAGGGGTTTTTCTTACTTGTCCTCAAGTAAAAAGAGAGGTGAGGTTATTCCTTTTCCTCGGTAAAAAAAGGTCTAGAGATTGGTTTGTGTTTTTAGACCGAAAAGGCATAGGTTTTCTTCTTGTATTAGGGCTTAACCTTGGCCATAACAAGCTTGGATAGTGGAACTCCGAATGAGGAACAAAGGGGAGTGGAGTAGGCAAGAAAATAGCTGAACCACTATACATCGTGTGTCTTCTTTTACTTCTGTTTTTTTTATACCAATTAGAGGCTGGTGTACTTGATAGTTATTTTATTTTCAAAGCCTCAAAGTAAAATTTCAGTGATCAGATTTTGGACATAATAAATTGAGTTAATTCAAAATATTTAATAATTTAAATTATCCAAATTCTGTGAGGTAACTAAAATTGGTAGGTTAGTTAATTAAAGTTTGGGCTTACTCACCCCCAAATTTAATTAACATAACCAAGGATTCAAATAACTTAATTATAGCAGTGGAACGGAATCGGGTTAGTATATTAGGTAAATTTAATTTACCTAACAGAAAACGCCCAACGATAAAAAATACTTTGATTTGTCCATCCCACTATAATTAAGTTAGTTAATCACTAAATTTACATTCTGCAATTTTACTTACTGCATCTAACATTTACTTTCTTGTACTACTAATATTTATTTTCCTGTACCACTAATATTTACTTACTGTAATACTAATATTTTATTTTTTGTATTTTTTTACTATCATTTACTTTCTTGTACTACTAACATTTATTTTTCTGTACTACTAATATTTACTTACTGCAATACTAACATTTACTTACTGTATTTTTTTTTTGCACACTAATTTTTACTTCTCTGTATTTTTTTTTCTGACTTTTTGTTTTCTTTTTCTTTTTGTGTACATATACATATACTATATATATACATATATATATATACTAATATATATATATACATATATCTATTTATATATATATATACATATTACTCTTACTTATTCTTTTGCAGGTGCTACTTTAAAATTGCTAAATTGCTCATGCTGAAAAGATTTGCTTGAACGCTCTTGTTTAAAAATAATAGAAGCCTCATAATAATAAGTAGCTTTAAAAGTACTTAATTTTTTTTATAACATATATATTAATCAAATTTTAAAAGATTAATTACACTCAATTCACCCCCCTCTTGGGTGTGCAAGTGGACCAACAACTGGTATCAGAGCAAGATCTTTGAAATCGGCTTTACATCCGAGAGATTGATCCATGGCACATCCCATGTACTTTGGTGATGAAGTATTCTGCGATGGACAGTCTGTTACTAGACCGCCCTTGTTCTTTGGGCTTCATAACAATTATTGGAAAACTCGCATGATGGCCTTTTTGAGGGGTTTGATATTGAGTTATGGAAAGTGGTTAGAGACGGATTTAATATTCCCATTAAGACACTAAATGGTAAGGAAATACCTAAATCATTTAGTGAATGCAAAATTTTCAAGAAATGATCCATATATCTTTAATATTAATAAAATTCCAATTCTAGCAAGAAATAATATATTTCTCAATGGATACAAACTAGTCAGAGGGCTAAAAATATATATGATATATGACTACACAACAATTACTAGAACTAATAACCTCCAAATTTGAAGGCACAGCTTCTATAGTTTTAAAACCCTTAGAAAACTACCCACAATTTCAAAAAATAAAAGATGAAAAGATTAAGGATGATGCAATAATTCTCTTAGGAAAATTTCTATTAGAATTCTTTGCTGAGGATCTCTTGATAATACAGAATATATAAAATGCATAGAAATAATTCTCTCCAGAAGCAGATCGGAAATATCTATTTTCTAGAAGAATTTTTACAAACATATATGGAATATGTTTGGAAGTTACCCTTTCACAATATGATCATTGGGCTCAGATGTACTTAAATAAACTACCTGCATCGTGGAATGAAAAATATAAAAAAAATATACTAGATTTATAGATAAGCATTACCGAAGATATCGAATATTTAAAATTTGATACTTTGGCTTTACGAGTCAAATGTGCCATGAATCTATTCATGGACTTTTGCAGTGATCAAAAGTTACGAAATTTTTTTTATAAAAGACTGTTCTAAAGCTAATCATAAACATTATTGTATCAATGTTCTACCTACATATAAATTTGGTATTCTTCCTCCACGCAACAAGCGTTGTGGACATAAAGGACATAAATATAAATATCACACTAAACATCATCGTCATAAGTTTAAATTTACCAAACCTTGGCTTAACCATAAAAATAAATATCGTTTTAATATACGATACAAACCTAAGTATATTCATAATCATAAAAAATATTTTAGACGCAAACCCGATTATAATAAAAAAGTGTGTAAATATTTTTAAATGTGGAATCTCCAAGCTCTCTAATTCTTAAGCTAAAAAATTTCTCTTCTCAAGCTCAAAGTTTCTGTTCACAACATTGGGAGTCGATTCTAGGAGTTCTTGGATCATCAGAGGTATTTTTAATCAGGTATTTTCTATTTTCTCTCGAATTGACTTTTTTTAAAGATTTACGAATTTTTGTACTACTAATTTGAGCTCCAAATAACTTGAAATTTTTACTACATCTTTCAGAGAGCTTTTATTTTATCTAAACATTTTCTTGGAATTTTGTTCGTGAACAAATTGTTCACTGGAAATTTATATTTGTGTATCGGTTTTTTAATTTTTATAAATCGTACAAAATTCAATAATTTCAAAATTTTTATAGTAGACTACTTACATATTACTGCATCTATAGAAAAAGTTTTAGATATTTTTGCTAAGTATTCTTTTCTAGAAACTTATTTAAAGTTTCTGTTTACTCGATTTTATATCATATTGAAATATTTTATCGAGTTTGATTTCTCTTTCTCTCTCTCTTTATATTTCACAGAATATTGAGAAAAATAATACTAAAATTTTCTCCAGAAAGTTGAGTTGGCTTCCTTGTATATAGAGCTTTCATTAAAATTTTAAATTGAGTTAATTTATCTCTTGTACGACCCATAAGGGTCATTGTTTTCTATTCTCATTTTTAGCTTTGAGTCTCCTACACTGAGAGGGGTTTTTCTTACTTGTCCTCAAGTAAAAAGAGAGGTGAGGTTATTCCTTTTCCTCGGTAAAAAAAGGTCTAAGATTGGTTTGTGTTTTTAGACGCAAAAGGCATAGGTTTTCTTCTTGTATTAGGGCTTAACCTTGGCCAAACAAGCTTGGATAGTGGAACTCCGAATGAGGAACAAAGGGGAGTGGAGTAGGCAAGAAAATAGCTGAACCACTATACATCGTGTGTCTTCTTTTACTTCTGTTTTTTTTATACCAATTAGAGGCTGGTGACTTGATAGTTATTTTATTTTCAAAGCTCAAAGTAAATTTCAGTGATCAGATTTTGGACATAATAAATTGAGTTAATTCAAAATATTTAATAATTTAAATTATCCAAATTCTGTGAGGTAACTAAAATTGGTAGGTTAGTTAATTAAGTTTGGGCCTACTCACCCCCAAATTTAATTAACATAACCAAGGATTCAATAACTTAAATTATTAGCAGTGGAACGGAATCGGGTTAGTATATTAGGTAAATTTAATTACCTAACAGAAAACGCCCAACGATAAAAAATACTTTGATTTGTCCATCCCACTATAATTAAGTTAGTTAATCACTAAATTTACATTCTGCAATTTTACTTACTGCATCTAACATTTACTTTTGTACTACTAATATTTATTTTCCTGTACCACTAATATTTACTTACTGTAATACTAATATTTTATTTTTGTATTTTTTACTATCATTTACTTTCTTGTACTACTAACATTTATTTTTCTGTACTACTAATATTTACTTACTGCAATACTAACATTTACTTACTGTATTTTTTTTTTGCACACTAATTTTTACTTCTCTGTATTTTTTTTTCTGACTTTTTGTTTTCTTTTTCTTTTTGTGTACATATACATATACTATATATATACATATATATATATACTAATATATATATATACATATATCTATTTATATATATACATATAATAAATTATTATTATTTAAAAAAAAATCTCATATTCACACACTTCACATCTTATATATTAGTAAATTAAATTTTTATATATATATTTTATAATTTATACTAAA